>BSQZ01000172.1:105000-301841 GCA_033239005.1 Lamellibrachia satsuma | reverse complement strand
ACACACAAACACACGCATGACTTATCGCCTGGGGAACGAAACTGTTTTCGAACCTTTTTTCCTGCATTTTGGACACTGGTGAGGTCACTGGCAACTGCATGTGCTTTTGTGACCATCGCGCGTTGAGTCAGCTGAGAGACAGGCTGTGTGGGAAGGCCTATGATCTTGGAAGCAGTTTTGCAGATGCGGAGAAGCATATGTTTGTGTGATACAGACACAGCAGGGAAAAAACAGATACTACAATATGTCAACACTGACTCTATAATACTCCTGTACAACAAGAGTAGAAGTTTGGGTCAACATGAAACGATGTTAGATTCCTTAACAGGTACAGTCTTTGCTGGCACTTTTTGTACACACCTTGAACATGGGGACCAAACGTTGTCTCTCACATTCTATCACAATATCTCTCTCTAATAATAATAATAAAATGACTTCTTTGGCACCAATATCCTCGGAAAATCCGATCTCAGTGGCACAACTAAACCAAAGGATTATGCATTCTCGCGATCATGTACAATGCGAAAAGTCGTCAACAGATGGATGGAGGTGCCAAGAAGCTAAGGAGGATTGGCCATTTTAAAAAGATAGATTTTCAGATGACGGCAAAATGAAGCTATATTTCTTGCTGATTTTACGCTGTCGGGGAGTGAATTCCACAGAGTTGGTGTGGCAACCGAGAAAGCTCGAGTTCCAGCATTTAACTCTAGGAACAGAAAGTAAATCAGAACCAGACGCCCGAAGCTGTCTGGGCTGTCTTGCTGGAGTGAGCATTGAATGTAAATATGCAGGTTGTTTGGATGAAAGGGCTTGATAGGTAATTGTACAGATCTTGAAAATAATGTGATATCGCACAGGGAACCAATGATTTTAGAAGTGGCACTGAGCGAGAGAAATGAGGAGATCGTGTAACTACCCTAGCCAAACAATTTTAGACACATTGAAGTTTTGTAATATCCTTGATAGCAATATTATGAAGAGACGGGTTGCAACAATCAAGTCTGCTGCTAACAAGAGCTGTTACAATAGTTTTAGTGACAGAAAGTGACATATACTGGCGAATACGGCGAAGGTCACGGATATGATAAAAACAGCAATGACATGTTTGAGAAATATGTTGTCTAAAGTTGAAGTTCTTATCAAAGGTGACTCCCAAATTCTGCGATGAGGCTACTGGTGTGATATTTTGTCAGGAAAAACTCATCAGTTTGCCACACTGCTTTGGAGTACCACTAATGAGAAATTCAGTTTTGTCTGCGTTTAACTTTAATTTGCTGTCAGTCATCCAGAGGAAGATTTCGTGGAGACAATCAACTGAGTTGATTTAGGGAAGCCGATTTGTATCCAAGGTAACCAAAGAATGTAGATCTGTGTGTCATCTGTGTAAAGGTGGTGGTCCAAGTTATGATTTTGGATAACAGAGCTGAGTGGCGTAGTGTAAAGAGTGAAGAGCAAAGGCCCCAGAACAGAACCCTGGGGGACACCACCCGAAGTGGGGAGTGCGGCCGAGTAACAGTTTGCAATCTTTATGGTTTGGTGTCTACCAGTTAGGTATGATAAAAACCAGTTCAGAGCTGTGCCAGATATGCCATACCACAATGATAAGCGTTTAATAAGGATGCCGTGATCTATGGTATCAAAGGCGGCAGACAGATCCAGCAAGGTAAGTGCTGTTACTTTGCTTTGTTTAGGGTAATGTCATTGTGTGCTTTTAAGAGAGCAGTTTCTGTAGAATGAAACTCTTTGTAAGCTGATTGTGACACATTAGATAAGCAATTTGAACTGATGTGAGACCTTAGGCAGCTTACTATGACTTTTCCAGTATTTTGGAAATAAAGCTGAGATTGGAAACAGGTCTATAACTGTTTTGCAGATCTTCTTTGCAGCAAAGATGTCTTCTTAGCAAAGTGGGTTGACATGGGCGTGTTTGAAATCATCTGGGAACAAGCCTTAAAAACACAATGATGCATTTATAATATCCGTTATCGGTTTGAGCAATTTATCAAGACAAGCTTTCAACAGTACGGTTGGTAGTGGATCAAGATCACAGGACTTATCTCGGGAGGTCATTATTATTTTCTTCACTTCATCAACTGTGGCAGGTTCAAACGATACAAGTAAAGAATTTACTCGTGGAGGTTCCACGTTTACAGTACTTAAAGCATGACTTGGGAAAGCGGAACGGATAAGACTGATTTTGTCCTTGAAATGACTAGAGAATGAGTCACATAGATACTTGATTGAAACATGATTAGGTAGAGATGGGACAGGCCGCCTATGTAGAATTTGATTTATTTTAGTTATTTGAGACCATATTTGTGTAATAATCCGATTTAGCTTTGGCCATTTGTCTGTTGCAGTAGTTACAGTGTTTTGAATAACGCGACATGTCCAAAGATGAGCGTGATTTGCGCCATACGCGCTCAAGATAACGACGACGCCTTTTAGATTGTAGAATTTCGGGAGTCATCCAAGGAGCGGGTGGCTTTTGTGATACATATTTGGATCTCACAGGTGCATGTTTGTTAAGTAAAGCCTTGAGTACTTGGTAGTACTTTGGATATCTGATTCGGTCGGATTTAAGGATGTCAGCCTTTGTGGCAGCAATGTTAATCTTGTAATAGCTTATAGGTCTATAAAACAGCATTGTGTTTTACTCTACTTGAGTTATGGAAACATTAACACCCATTGACATATGACAGTGTGCGTGGTGGTCTGATAAACTATCCAAAACTGTAGAGTGTTTGGATATTATTAACAAGTTGAACGAGTTATGAAGAGATCGAGCCAGAGGCCATGTATGTGTGTCGAAAAGGTAACATGTTGTTTCAATATATCCCTATATAGCTGTCTCTCACATTCTATTACAATTGCTCCCTCTATAGTTGTCTCTCACATTTTATTACAATATCTGCCTCTATAGCTGTCTCTCACATTCTATTACAATATATCCCTCTATAGCTGTCTCTCACATTCTATTACAGTTTCTGCCTCTATAGCTGTCTCTCACATTCTATTACAATATATCCCTCTATAGCTGTCTCTCACATTCTATTACAGTCTCTGCCTCTATAGCTGTCTCTCACATTCTATTACAGTCTCTGCCTCTATAGCTGTCTCTCACATTCTATTACAATATATCCCTCTATAGCTGTCTCTCACATTCTATTACAGTCTCTGCCTCTATAGCTGTCTCTCACATTCTATTACAAGATATCCCTCTATAGCTGTCTCTCACATTCTATTACAATATATCCCTCTATAGCTGTCTCTCACATTCTATTACAGTTTCTGCCTCTATAGCTGTCTCTCACATTCTATTACAATATATCCCTCTATAGCTGTCTCTCACATTCTATTACAGTTTCTGCCTCTATAGCTGTCTCTCACATTCTATTACAATATATCCCTCTATAGCTGTCTCTCACATTCTATTACAAGACATCCCTCTATAGCTGTCTCTCACATTCTATTACAATATATCCCTCTATAGCTGTCTCTCACATTCTATTAGAGTCTCTGCCTCTATAGCTGTCTCTCACATTCTATTACAATATATCCCTCTATAGCTGTCTCTCACATTTTTATTTACAGAGTCTCTGCCTCTACTTAAGCTGTCTCTCACATTCTGTTACAATATATCCCTCTGTAAGCTGTCTCTCACATTTTATTCACAATCTCTCCCTCTATAGCTGTCTCTCACATTCTACCCCACAATCTCTCCTCTATAAGCTGTCTCTCATTTATGTACAATATATCTATCTATAGCTCTCTCACATCTGTTACAATATATCCCTCTATAGCTGTCTCTCAAATTATGCTTAAATCTGCCTCTATAGCTGTCTCTACATTCACAATTCTACCTCTATAGCTGTCTCTCACATATCTATACAATCTGCCTCTATAGCTGTCTCTCACATTCTATTCCCCAATCTCTCCCTCTAAAGCTGTCTCCCACACTCTATCATAGCTGTCTCTCAATTTATCTCTTTCTATAGCTGTCTCTCACATTCTATTACAACGATATCCCTCTATAGCTCACATAGCTATATCCCTCTATAGCTGTCTCTCACATTCTATTACAGTCTCTGCCTCTGGCTCTCACATTCTATCTCACATTCTCTGACATTACAAGATATCCCTCTATAGCTGTCTCTCATTACAAGCTCTATCTCTCTCACATTCTATTACAATATATCCCTCTATAGACTGCTCCTCTCACATTCTATTACAGTCTCTGCCTCTATAAGCTGTCTCTCACATTCTATTACAATATATCCCTCTATAGCTGTCTCTCACATTTTATTACAATCTCTCCCTCTATAAGCTGCTCTCTCACATTCTATTACAATCTCTCCCTCTATAGCTGTCTCTCACATTATATTACAATATATCCCTCTATAGCTGTCTCTCACATTCTATTACAATATCTGCCTCTATCGCTGTCTCTCACGTTCTATTACAATATCTCCCTCTATAGCTGTCTCTCACATATATTACAATATATCCCTCTATAGCTGTCTCTCAAATTATATTACAATATCTGCCTCTACAGCTGTCTCTCATATTCTATTACAATCTCTCCCTCTAAAGCTGTCACCCACACTCTACTGCAATCTCTCTCTCTCCTGACTCCAGCTGTCTCTCATTTCTATTACAATATATCCCTCTATAGCTGTCTCTCACATCTATTAATATATCCCTCTATAGCTGTCTCTCAAATTATATTAAAATCTGCCTCTATAGCTGTCTCTCGCTTTATTCTATTACAATCTCTCCCTCTACAGCTGTCTCTCACATTCTATTACAATATATCCCTCTATAGCTGTCTCTCACATTTCTATTACAATATCTCCCTCTATAGGTGTCTCTCACATTCTATTACAAATCTCTCCCTCTACAGCTGTCTCTCACATTCTATTACAATATCTCCCTCTACAGCTGTCTCTCACATTCTATTACAATATCTCCCTCTATAGCTGTCTCTCTGGCATTATATTACAATCTCTCCCTCTATAGCTGTCTCTCACATTCTGCATTACAATCTCTCCCTCTACCGCTGTCTCTCACATTCTATTACAATCTCTCCCTCTATCGCCGTCTCTCACATTCTATTACAATCTCTCCTCTATCGCCGTCTCTCACATTCTATTACAGTCTTCCTCCTTTCATCTACCTTTCTCCTCTCGTTAGTGTTGTGGACCCACCTTGTTGTTTGGGTCATAACCTGACACCCAGTTAGTGTACATGACGTACTTCCCGCCACTGTCAGCCTTCGGTGAACACTCATCAGTGGCGGGTCGTGTTCACTGCCCCAGTTGTGACCTTCAAATAAAAACATCAACTTTGAAATTTACACACGATTATCTGCTAATGTTCAACGCAACCATGTTTGTGGAATTCACATTTCATTTACACATTATGTGTGTTTTGGTTTCTTTCCAACTGAGCCATGTCACCATAAACCAAAAAGCTTAGTGAACAACAGCCAAATTATGCTACATAATTTGAGTTCATACGTAAACAGCATAGCCATATCCTATTGGCAGAGTATCGGAATAGGTCTATACAAATAATTTTTCATTTGGCAGCGAATGTTGCCAGACTACAGCATCCATGATGTAGGGTTGTCTACACTACCCCTAGGGCGTGGCCCATGAAATTAAAATGCTGTCTGTTCAACAAGGTTTTCCTAATAAACTAGTGTGATTGATATTCTTAATTGTAGTTACAAATGGTTATGTGTTACAACACTTATAGGTGCATAGGCCCAAAACCATGACTTTTGTTTCCCTTACGTAATTTTAGTGTAATTATTACTACGTCAGTGTGAACTAGAAGTGTCACAAAAGAACTTACCTAACTCTGTGTGAGAGCACAGCAGCAAGAAATGAAACAGACCAGATATAGTCAAAAATAAATTACCAACACATATATGTTCTTCTTAAATTGTTTTAATATTGAACAATCCATATAATAACATTAGATCTGGCACTATATCTAACTGACAGGACAAACAATTATTTTCCACATTGAAGATGAACTGTTCTGAAAAAAATTTTAAAATCTATTCTATTTCACTACATGTAAATGAGAGAGACATTAGTTTAATGTCACAGTCACATTAGTGTCATATGTTCATAACAAATATATAGACATATGTGCACCTTCACCTGGACAACAGAATAAAAACATGCATTAGCAACTAGAGTGCAATAGTGTCTCCTCTGGAAGACACAGGCAAAGTGGGGAAACGAAATTGTGCTAGTTTTGAAACATCAGCAGATAGACTTGAATTCGGTCCATATTGTTAGATAGACTGGCACTCTACCATGCCGGGCATGTAGGTAAATACGTTACTGCTGTATTGTTATCACATAAGATACTGACCATGTGTAGTGACCAGGTCAGCCTCCTGGGTCAGCAGTCTGCGGATTATAGCGATTCAGTGAGCTGCTCCAGCCAGTGTTCAAGTACAACTTGTTCTTGCTCTTGTAGTAGGCTGCAAGTCAGACATGTTGTGGTCAGACACAGGCTCATGGGTCAGATATGTAGTGGTAAGACACAGGCTCATGGGTCAGACAGATGGTGGTCAAGAACAGGCTCATGGGTCAGACAGATGGTGGTCAAGAACAGGCTCATGTGTCAGACAGATGGTGGTCAGACACAAGGCTCATGTTGGTCAGACAGATGGTGGTCAGACACAAGGCTCATGGGTCAGACAGATGGTGGTCAGACACAGGCTCATGGGTCAGACAGATGGTGGTCAAGAACAGGCTCATGGGTCAGACAGATGGTGGTCAGACACAAGGCTCATGGGTCAGACAGATGGTGGTCAGACACAGGCTCATGGGTCAGACAGATGGTGGTCAAGAACAGGCTCATGGGTCAGACAGATGGTGGTCAGACACAAGGCTCATGGGTCAGACAGATGGTGGTCAGACACAAGGCTCATGGGTCAGACAGATGGTGGTCAGACACAAGGCTCATGGGTCAGACAGATGGTGGTCAGACACAAGGCTCATGGGTCAGACAGATGGTGGTCAGACACAGGCTCATGGGTCAGACAGATGGTGGTCAAGAACAGGCTCATGGGTCAGACAGATGGTGGTCAAGAATAGGCTCATGTGTCAGACAGATGGTCACTTGTCAGACAAATGTGCATCAGCCAGACAGACAAGTGGTCATCACTCAGACAGGCTCTCACCAGCCAGACGGTAATTACCAGACAGACTGTCAGCCTGACAGACAGTGTTTGCCAGACAGACCATGTCAGCCAGACTGTGTCAGCCTGACAGACCATGTTTACCAGAAAGACCATGTCAGTCACACAGACTGTGTCTGTGTGACCATGTCCACCAGACAGACCATGTCCATCAGACAGACTGTGTCTGTTGGAGAGAATGTCTGCCAGATAGGTTGTTGCTATGTTTATTGATCATATGTTTAATAATAATAATATATTTTATTAGATATAGTGCCAGATCCAAGATTATCCATGGCGTTTCACAGCATATAAAAAAATTAATAACATGGTCTAGAATTGCTTAATAAACAAACACAGATTACAATGCTACTATAAATTATTTGAAAAATAAAATAAAAATAAATATAGTACTAAAATAATAATATAAATAAATAATTAATTGAATAGATAAATAAATAAATATATATATATATATATATATAATTGAACATATATGAAAAATAGTCACTAAATTTCATATATATATATATATATATATATATATATATACATATATTATATATACATATATATATATATATATATATATATATATATATATATATATATATATATATATATATATATATATATATATATATATATATATATATATATATATATATATATATATATATATATATATATATATATATATATAACTATAATAATTGAATATGTATAACTTAATGACTATAAAGTATATATACATATATTTTTCATATATATATATATATATATATATATATATATATATATATAAAATTTAGTGACTATTTTTCATATATGTTCAATTACTAACAAATGCGAATAAAGTTATGAAAAAGAGTCATTATAAAATTACAATGAGTAGAGTAGAGCAACTACTAGATATCTTAGTAATCTCTTGCTGTATATTTGTGTGAAACAGTAACTTTGTGATAACATAAGTTTGAAGTAAAGTTGATCTCGACCTAACAATTGTTAGTAAATATTGGAAGTAGCTAGACTACATTAGTGTTGTCATTGACATGGCCTGAACATTTCTCAGGACAGTGCTTTTTCGTGGTCTTGTTTATCATGTCCCAACCTTGTCTAGATGGCATTATCATTACTAATGATGATGACATCCTGGATGACAGCATCCTAGACATGTGGAAGTACCAAGAAATACATGAGGAGAAAGAGACGTCATCCTGGACATGAAGTACCAAGAGAACAATATATGAAGAATGAAAAGAAACAGTCACAAGCCACCACTAACAAGTCTGCCCTCACAGACCACAAAACCACGAGAACCATCTAATAGACTGGAAGGGAGAAGAAGTGGAAGGCAAAGAGTCACACAGAAGGAGAAGACAGGGAGTCCCTCAGAAGGAGAAGACAGGGAGTCCCAAAGAAGGAGAAGACATGGAGTCCCACATAAGGAGAAGACAGGGGGTCCCACAGAAGGAAAAGACAGGGAGTCCCACAGAAGGAGAAGACAGGGAGCCACACAGAAGGAGAAGACATGGAGTCACACAGAAGGAGAAAACAGGGAATCCCCCAGAAAGAGAAGACAGGGAGTCACACAGAAGGAGAAGACATGGAGTCACACAGAAAGAGAAGACAGGGAGTCACACAGAAGGAGAAGACAGGGAGTCCCACATAAAGAGAAGACAGGGAGTCCCACAGAAGGAGAAGACAGGGAGTCCCACAGATGGAGAAGACAGGGAGTCCCACAGAAGGAGAAGACAGGGAGTCTCACAGAAGGAGAAGACAGGGAGTCCCACAAAAGGAGAAGACAGGGAGTCCCAAAGAAGGAGAAAACAGGGAGTCCCACAGAAGGAGAAGAGAGGGAGTCACACAGAAGGAGAAGACAGGGAGCCACACAGAAGGAGAAGACAGGGAGTCCCAAAGAAGGAGAAGACAAGGAGTCCCAAAGAAGGAGAAGACATGGAGTCACCCAGAAGGAGAAGACAGGGAGTCCCACAGAAGGAGAAGACAGGGAGTCACACAGAAGGAGAAGACAGGGAGTCACACAGAAGGAGAAGACAGGGAGTCACACAGAAGGAGAAGACAGGGAGTCACACAGAAGGAGAAGACAGGGAGTCCCAAAGAAGGAGAAGACAGGGAGTCCCAAAGAAGGAGAAGACATGGAGTCACCCAGAAGGAGAAGACAGGGAGTCCCAAAGAAGGAGAAGACAGGGAGTCCCAAAGAAGGAGAAGACATGGAGTCACCCAGAAGGAGAAGACAAGGAGTCACACAGGAGAAGACAGGGAGTCCCACAGAAGGAGAAGACATGGAGTCCCACAGAAGGAGAAGACAGGGAGTCACACAGAAGGAGAAGACATGGAGTCACACAGAAGGAGAAGACAGGGAATCCCACATAAGGAGAAGACAGGGAGTCTCACAGAAGGAGAAGACAGGGAGTCACACAGAAGGAGAAGACATGGAGTCACACAGTAGGAGAAAACAGGGAATCCCACAGAAGGAGAAGACATGGAGTCACACAGAAGGAGAAGACAGGGAGTCACACAGAAGGAGAAGACAGGGAGTCCCACATAAAGAGAAGACAGGGAGTCCCACAGAAGGAGAAGACAGGGAGTCCCACAGAAGGAGAATACAGGGAGTCCCACAGAAGGAGAAGACAGGGAGTCTCACAGAAGGAGAAGACAGGGAGTCCCACAAAAGGAGAAGACAGGGAGTCCCAAAGAAGGAGAAGACAGGGAGTCCCACAGAAGGAGAAGACAGGGAGTCACACAGAAGGAGAAGACAGGGAGCCACACAGAAGGAGAAGACAGGGAGTCCCAAAGAAGGAGAAGACAGGGAGTCCCAAAGAAGGAGAAGACATGGAGTCACCCAGAAGGAGAAGACAGGGAGTCCCACAGAAGGAGAAGACAGGGAGTCACACAGAAGGAGAAGACAGGGAGTCACACAGAAGGAGAAGACAGGGAGTCCCAAAGAAGGAGAAGACAGGGAGGGGAGTCCCACAGAAGGAGAAGACATGGAGTCACACAGAAGGGGAAGACAGGGAGTCCCACAGAAGGAGAAGACAGGGAGTCCCACAGGAGAAGACAAGGAGTCCCACAGAAGGAGAAGACAGGGAGTCCCAAAGAAGGAGAAGACAGGGAGTCCCAAAGAAGGAGAAGACATGGAGTCCCACATAAGGAGAAGACAGGGGGTCCCACAGAAGGAGAAGACAGGGAGTCCCACAGAAGGAAAAGACAGGGAGTCCCACAGAAGGAGAAGACAGGGAGTCCCAAAGAAGGAGAAGACAGGGAGTCCCAAAGAAGGAGAAGACATGGAGTCCCACATAAGGAGAAGACAGGGGGTTCCACAGAAGGAGAAGACAGGGAGTCCCACAGAAGGAGAAGACAGGGAGTCCCAAAGAAGGAGAAGACAGCAGTAATCAACTGAGATGAGGGAACTACAAAGTTCCACATGTCTACGATGACGTCATCCCACCAGGACATCATCATCATGAGTACAGATGACACCATCTTGACAAGACTGTGAAAGCTCTACAGGGAAATAAAACCGTTGGGATATGATACAGGAATTGTATGACCATATGTCAGTGTTGGCTGCAGAATGTTAAGCAGCGGTAAACAAACAAAGCAGACAGTGTGTGGTTGTCACCTTGAGAACAGATGCCCCCGGGGTTGATGCGCTGGGGGGATGCGATATAAGACAGTCCCAGGATGTTGTTTGTGTCTACGAGGGCCGTGAACAAATGTGCAAGGCAAAAGTTGGACAGGTAGTCACCATAACTAAACGCCTGTAAACAAAAGAAACATTTTAACTTGGACAAATTCCTGGTCAGATGACATTGGGCATGTCATTAGGGGTCAACACATTCTCAAAGTAAAAAAAACAGCATTACATTTTTTATAATGTTTTTTTACCATTTAATACGAAAGGCGAACACAGCATTATATGCATTTCTTTTGCATTTCTGGTGCTTCATGTGTTTTTTGTTTTCATATAATATTTATATTTTAATTTTTGAATAAATTGATGAGTACATATTAAAAGCTGTTGTTATGGTTTATATTCATGACTGCAAACCCTTGATATATATATATATATATATATATCTGGATAGTAGGCCGGCAGTTGTGAGTTGTGGTTTTTTATTGGCGACATTCATATTATCTTATGTCCCACAACAGGTATTTAGGGGGTGGTGGTAGTCTGTATTTAGGGGGTGGGTGGTGGTCTATATTTAGGGGGTGGGTGGTGGTCTGTATTGAGGGGGTGGGTGGTGGTCTATATTTAGGGGGTGGGTGGTGGTCTGTATTGAGGGGGTGGGTGGTGGTCTGTATTTAGGGGGTGGGTAGTGGTCTGTATTTATGGGTGAGTGGTGGTCTGTACTGAGGGGGTGGGTGGTGGTCTGTATTTAGGAGGTGGTGGTGGTGGTCTGTATTTAGGGGTGGTGGTGGTCTATATTGATGGGGTATGTGGTGGTCTGTATTTAGGGGGTGGTTGGTGGTCTGTGTTTATGGGTGGGTGGTGGTCTGTATTTAGGGGGTGGGTGGTCTCCAGTGTTACTAAGGAGACACATGCCAGATGGACAACGTCCCGCTGTGTCCATACAAACTTATACCTACCAGCACTGTGTGCTCATATTAACTTATACCTACCAGCACTGTGTGCTCATATTAACTTATACCTACTAGCACTGTGTGCTCATATTAACTTATACCTACCAGCACTGTGTGCTCATATTAACTTATACCTACCAGCACTGTGTGCTCATATTAACTTATACCTACCAGCACTGTGTGCTCATATTAACTTATACCTACCAGCACTGTGTGCTCATATTAACTTATACCTACCAGCACTGTGTGCTCATATTAACTTATACCTACCAGCACTGTGTGCTCATATTAACTTATACCTACCAGCACTGTGTGCTCATATTAACTTATACCTATCAGCACTGTGTGCTCATATTAACTTATACCTACCAGCACTGTGTGCTCATATTAACCAGGCACACCAAAGGAACGTACAGGTGATTTTCATTGCCTAACACATAAGCAGGAAGTTGGGGGGGTTCTGTATAATTAAAATTCCCAAATTCTCTAAACCTTATGTTATATGTCATACTTGTTTTAATCTTTAATGCTGTAATACATTAACTGTCAGAAGTTGTACAAAGTGGGAATTTAACGGAGCTTCTGCTACATTCCACCTTCAAAAGTGAAGACTTATTGATTGGTTCTTTATATGTTGTAAAACATGCATATTGTAATTCATCTCCAAATTGTGTATTTAAAAACCATGAAGAGTTGAAAGATTATATTAGTAACATGTTTTGTGTGGATGTTATCTTTAACCAACAAAAACGTTATATATATTAATTCCATATTACAATATCCCGTAACACAGTCGTTCGATTAACCAGTGAAAATTGCCATATATGGTTTCTTAAATATGTTAAGAACAAGTACTCACAGTGGTTTCTTAAAAATGTTAAGAACAAGTACTCACAGTGGTTTCTTAAATTTATTAAGAACAAATACTCACAGTGGTTTCTTAAATATCTTTAGAACACGCACTCACAGTGGTTTCTTAAATATCTTAAGAACAAGTACTCACAATGGGTACCAGTTTGTAGTAAATTGAACTGTGAACATTTTTAACATTTGATATCTTATATGACTCAGGTCAGGTCAGTTCAAAAATATGCATCACTGAAAACCGTAATGCCTGCAGGTGATGCACAGTGTATCTGCTCTGTTTAGACGAGAAAGTGCATAACACAGACAACACCAAGACAACATTCACCTGGCAAACAAACGCACCCAACAGTGAGCAGATGCTATATAAGCAAAACTGCTTGATGCAAACATCCCGACTAAATACGCACAAATTAGAATTTGCACGTGATGTTTCTTTCAGTGGGCAGCTCTCTGACAGAAGACTAGATCCTTCGAAACCTACTTTATTGGTGTAGCAGATTCACCATTAAAAGAGCTTCAAAATTATGTATACTTTTATTATTGTGTGATAATTATGTCAATCCTAATTATGTCATATCGTAATCTGATAATTATATTACAGAGATTCATTTAAACTGTTCAATGAATGCTACCACATCATCGGGCACACCAGTTAAAAACAAATTATTGACCATCGGCTAATCAACTTATCCTTATCCTCTTCACTGCCACATTCACTGCCACATTCACTACCACATTCACTGCCACTTTCACTGCCACATTCACTACCACATGCACTGCTACTTTAACTGCCACATTCACTACCACATTCACTGCTACTTTCACTGCCACTTTCACTGCCACATTCACTGCCACTTTCACTACCACATTCACTGCCACATTCACTGCCACATTCAGTACCACTTTCACTGCCACGTTCACTGCCAAATTCACTGCCACATTCACTACCACATTCACTGCTACATTCACTGCCACTTTCACTACCACATTCACTACCACATTCACTGCCACTTTCACTACCACATTCACTACCACATTCACTGCCACTTCCACTGCCACATTCACTGCCACTTTCACTGCCACATTCACTACCACATTCACTGCCACATTCACTGCCACATTCACTGCCACATTCACTGCCACTTTCACTGCCACATTCACTGCCAAATTCACTGCCACATTCACTACCACATTCACTGCTACATTCACTGCCACTTTCACTACCACATTCACTACCACATTCACTGCCACTTTCACTACCACATTCACTGCCACATTCACTGCCACTTCCACTGCCACATTCACTGCCACTTTCACTGCCACATTCACTACCACATTCACTGCCACATTCACTGCCACGTTCACTGCCACATTCACTGCCACTTTCACTACCACATTCACTACCACATTCACTACCACATTCACTGCCACTTTCACTACCACATTCACTGCCACTTTCACTGCCAAATTCAATACCACATTCACTGCCACATTCACTGCCACTTTCACTGCCACATTCACTACCACATTCACTGCCACTTTCACTGCAACTTTCACTACCACATTCACTGCCACTTTCACTAACACATTCACTGCCACTTTCACTGCCACATTCACTACCACATTCACTGCCACATTAACTGCTACTTTCACTGCCACATTCACTGCCACTTTCACTACCACATTCACTGCCACTTTCACTACCACATTCACTGCCACTTTCACTACCACATTCACTACCACATTTACTGCCACATTCACTACCACATTCACTGCCACTTTCACTACCACATTCACTGCCACTTTCACTACCACATTCACTACCACATTTACTGCCACATTCACTACCACATTCACTGCCACTTTCACTACCACATTCACTGCCACTTTCACTGCCACATTCACTACCACATTCACTGCCACTTTCACTGCCAATTTCATAGACACTTCCTCCCTTGCTACTGTTTCTATAGTCAATGTTGAAGTAATCGTTAATAAAGCTTCCAAACTCCGAATTCTCCTTAGCAAAAATATTTTTGTGAAAAAATATATATATATTATTATATATATATATTTAAATATATATATATACATATATATATATATATATATATATATATATATATATATATATATATATATATATATACATACATACATACATACACACACATACAAGTGACTGCAATGATAATAAGTTCACATGACAAGACATTAAAACTGGCACATGGTGACCAAAACCATTTGGTCGTCTGTCCACTTGTCACATTTGGTAAATAAAACAAAAATGTGTCATGAAGATGCTTACGCTTGTGTGATACTAAGCTAACTTGTATTCTGATAAAAAATAACAAGATGTTTATGACTGTGTGATATTAAGTTAATTTGTATCCTGATAACAAGAAATATGTAGTGTATTTATAAATGCATGTGCAGATGTTCAGCATAAACATAGTGCAGTATATGCTAGCATACAATATATTTACTTTCTTCCTATTTAAAAAAAATTTCCTAATATTTATTAATAGAACAGAAAACTACAACTTTACTTTTCCTTATTTGAAGAGAATTAGAGTGAAACATTAACATTTCCTTACTTCGAGAAGGTCCTTCGTGTCCCAGGTTTCCCTCTCCATGTTGTAATGTGGCTGACCTCCCACCACTACTGAAGGAGCTTCGTGGATTCGCATCTGTCACATACAAACCATAGACACTGACCAGTTCACACAATTTCACAGGTGTCAACATTACTGCTTACAGGTTTTTCCATGCATCCTGCTTTTTGGACAAAATGTCCCACTTTTTTAATTTTCAAAAACAAAACAAAATCATGGAAAAATCAATATATTTGTCGCACTGGACACATTTTGTTTATTTGATCTCATGTTATTTTATATTTCCTCGTGCATGCGCTCACATTGAATGAGAATGGCACATCAAAAACAACATGTTAAAAAAAAATTTAATGGCGAAGGGCGCTTCCTGCTTTTGTGAGCAGTTTCCAGTATTCACTCAATATATTCTGGCCTAACACCATATCCAATGCAGAACTCCACAGCAGAACATCAACCCAGCCCATCACATTGGCAATAAAACGACGCAGATGGCAGTGGATTGGCCACGCCTTGAGAATGCCGCAGACAGCAATAGTCCGAACTGCTGTCAGATGGACATCAGATGGAAAACGGGTGAGAAGAAGACCGAAAGAAACCTGGAGAAGAACGGTGGAGCGAGAAATGAAAGAACATAACCTGACCTGGGGGAAGCTCGAGAAAACATTAAGAGATAGACTACAGTGGCGTGCTCTGGTGTCGGCTTTATGTGTACTTCCACATGAAGAGGATTAAGTAAGTAAGAAAGAATAGTTTAAGTAATATCCGCAGTCGACTTAATAAAAAAGGCATATTTTTTCAAGTCTTCAAAAGAACTGAAGTTGATTGTTAGATCTAATACGGCTTAAACTGGTGGATATTAAAAATGGTAAACACTTTGTTGGTTCCAAACCGACCATGGGCGTGACTTCCAACCTCTCGCCAATCACATTACAAAATTACGAGATTTCACCAAATGCGAAATTCATGAATTTTCAGCATTTCCATTTTCACTTCAACTGCTGTTTGAACAAACATCAAATAATGTAATAGTTTGTCTGATAATTTTGCAAAAACTACATATAAAAGTTGCACAAATGAACTAGCAGGTTGTAGTGAATATTAGGTAGGTTTGATTTTTTACAAAATAAATTTGGAGATGAGCGAGAGAAAATTTATTGAGGGACCTTTAATTTACATAATGATGCAAAAGTTAAAGTAGTCTGAAAGATGGTTGAAATAGTCACCTCTTTGATTTCAAACCCCATCTGTTGTTCATAGCCTGGTCCAAAGTTTGTGTTTCTGTAGATGGCGTCAACTCGCTCAATGAGGCCAATCTGGCAAGAGAAGTACATCCACAATAACTAAACAGACAATAGATGACACAGAGAAAACATTTGACCTTTAATCCCGGGGGGGGCACTCAATATGTTGTCAAAATACCATCCTTGAAAATTTCTCTAACTGACTCCCCAAAAACGTTTTAGACTTCTCTAAAAAGACACCCTTTTCAAGTTGAATGAATTGAAATATACACCCTTTGTAAAATAAACATGTAAAATATGCATTTTTCACAAACATATTTGATTTATAGATTAATGGGCCATCTTAGTTTCTACCCTTTATCATAAAAATGCATTTTTTTGGTCAAAATGTATACCCTTAATTGCCCAAAAAGTGCAAGTTGTGATTTGACATCCTAAATTTGTTGTGTGCGTTAACATGCGTTGGACACAGAAAATATACACATAAAACATGGAATATGTCTAAAAGGTGGCATACTGGCAATGTACTGGCAATGTACTGAGTGGCTCCACTTGTCTTTTAATACACCATTGAAAAAATGGCGTTGAGACGCTGCCCTGACCCATGTTTTCAATGTCATACCAAGTAAATGGCTGTCTATGAGATGTTACTCTAACCCATGTTTTCAATGTCATACCAAATAAATGGCTGTCTTTGAGACGCTGCCCTGACCCATGTTTTCAATGTCATACGAAGTAAATGGCTGTCTATGAGATGTTACTCTAACCCATGTTTTCAATGTCATACCAAATAAATGGCTGTCTTTGAGACGCTGCCCTGACCCATGTTTTCAATGTCATACCAAGTAAATGGCTGTCTATGAGATGTTACTCTAACCCATGTTTTCAATGTCATACCAAATAAATGGCTGTCTTTGAGACGCTGCCCTGACCCATGTTTTCAATGTCATACGAAGTAAATGGCTGTCTATGAGATGTTACTCTAACCCATGTTTTCAATGTCATACCAAATAAATGGCTGTCTTTGAGACGCTGCCCTGACCCATGTTTTCAATGTCATACCAAGTAAATGACTGTCTTTGAGACGCTGCCCTGACCCATGTTTTCAATGTCATACCAAATAAATGGCTGTCTTTGAGACGCTGCCCTGACCCATGTTCCTGAAGAAGTGGTAGTCAGCCACAAGCAGTAGAGGACACGTGTTCTTGGCGGGATACTTGGAAGATCTCTTCTCCCTCCTGCTCTCTCTGTCAGTTGGTTCTGCTACAAGGGAAACGTCAGCACACAATGCAGGAGGCTGGATGACACAAAAACTAAAATCATCATTATGCTTATTATCCATTGTGGGTTTTATGGTTATTGACTAACCAATATTAGCAGGACAACTAATGGGACTGCAAACTGATGGACAGATGCCCTACATGGGACTGCAGGATAGATGTCCTATCTGGGATTGCAAACTGTTGGACAGATGCCCTACCTAGGGCTGCAGGATAGATGCCCTATCTGGGATTGCAAACTGGTGGACAGATGCCCTAACTGGGACTGCAGACTGAAGGACAGATGTCATACCAGGGCTACACACCGATGTATGCCCTGCCAGGGGCTGCAGACCAAAGGCCAGATGCCCAATTGGGGTGCAGACTGATGCCTTTTTAGTGGGACTAGAGAATGATGGATATATGCCCAATTTGGTACTACAGACTGACAGACAAATGCCCTACCTGGTATACTGACCCCTTTGTGGGGCTACAGAGTGATGGACAGATGTTCTACCTGGGACTGGAGACTGATGGATAGATGCCCTAACTTGGACTGCAGACTGGTCTACAGATGCCCTAACTGGGACTGCAGACTGGACTACAGATGCCCTACCTGGGACTGCAGACTGGTGTACATATGCCCTACCTGGGACTGCAGACTTGTGTACAGATGCCCTACCTGGGACTGCAGACTGGTGTACAGATGCCCTACCTGGGACTGCAGCCTGGGCTACAGATGCCCTACCTGGGACTGCAGATCGATGGACATATACACTACCTTGTACTGCAGACTGGTGGACAGTTGCCCTACCACAGACTGCAGAATAATGGATAGATGCCCTACCTGAGACTGTAGACTGAAGGACATAAGCCCTATCTGACACTGTAGACTGAAGAATAGAAGACCTACCTGGGAATGTAGACTGAAGGATAGAAGCCCTACCTGGGACTGTAGACTGAAGGATAGATGCCCTACCTGGGGCTGTAGACTGAAGGATAGATGCCCTACCTGGGACTGTAGACTGAAGGATATAAGCCCTGCCTGGGACTGTAGATTGAAGGATAGAAGCCCTACCTGAGACTGTAGACTGAAGGATAGAAGCCCTACCTGGGATTGTAGACTGAAGGATAGATGCCCTACCTGGGGCTGTAGACTGAAGGATAGAAGCCCTACCTGGGACTGCAGACTGAAGGATAGATGCCCGATCTGGGACTGTAGACTGAAGGGTAGATGCCCTACCTGGGACTGCAGACTGAAGGATAGATGCCCTACCTGGGAATGTAGACTGAAGGATAGATGCCCTACCTGGGAATGTAGACTGAAGGATAGATGCCCTACCTGGGACTGTAGACTAAAGGATAGATGCCCTACCTGGGAATGTAGACTGAAGGATAGATGCCCTACCTGGGACTGCAGTTGCTGTGTCATTGTTGTTTATTCTTACAAAGCCACAGTAACTGGCATTCGCACTGTGATTGTCTCTACAACACATACAACCTAGACTATACAGCAGATGCGTGTGTGTGTGTGCGTGCGTGTGTGCGTGCGTGCGTGCGTGTGTTTGTTATGACAGTGACCCAAAGATAGAATTTAACTATGACTTCATATTAAGGTTGTACATCTGGAGCCTGAGAAATAATAAAAATGTAGTGCTACATTGCTATGAGACCAAAGTCAATGTGCCCATCCACTTTTGTTCTAAACGGTATAGGACATTATAGGAATTGAGAAGTAAAAATATAGGATTATAGGAACATAACTTGTTTTAGGAATGTACATTCAACTCACCAGCTGCTGACTTGACAAATTAGCACCTGCCAACTTTTAACATTATGTCAAAAAATTCACTGATTTCGCTTTGACAATTTCGTTCACCCCACGTTGCCACAGTTCACTCAACTATGTAAATGAGAAAAAGCTACAGACAGAGGTGGATATTTGAATGAAAAGTCTTCATGCAGTAATTGCAGCATGGCTGAATGCTTGCCAAAGAAGTCGAGATGGCGTTGGAATGAACAGGTCTGCCAGGGGGTGAAATGTAAGGCACTTTAAGCAGTCTTAGGGATTGATCTATACAAGAACATACTTTTTTCAGTTATTACTTACCCCAGATTGTCTGCATTCTTCATGTCTGAACCCTTGTATGTGATCATAGAGTAGTTGCTCGATTTCGGCAGATGTCTCCAAGATGGCTGAAAAAATATGACAAAACCAATCGAGTGATGACCACTAACTGGTTTAACCTTATTCAGAAAATGTTCCTAAATGATGCAAATATACAAAACCATTGACACAGAAAAGTAACATATATTATACCTTTGATTGCTGAATATGAGATTGTTATTAAAATCTTATATCAAAAGGATTATTGATGCAGTGACATACAACACATAATGTGACATCCACATATTTTGCACTCACTAAGTCTACCAGGTAGTTGTAGCATTAACTGTAAGGTTTACTAGCTAAGCATAAAATAAATAAAAGTCCAGTTCTATCACAGGTTCAGTTTGTCATCCTAAAGTGTTCTGTCAAACAGCATTGATAAAGGAAAACTTACAGACTCGTCAGTCATTCTGGTCATTTCAGTGAATATGGTATTGGTATTGGGCAAATAGTATTTGCTGTAGTTGAGATTGAACATTGTGTTCTTAAATCAGTAGTACTAACCCAAACTGTCCATATTATTAAGAATGAATACATGATAATTGTAGTAGTGAAGAGAATAGACAAGAAAACAATGGAGGAGCTGAAGGAGGAGGTTGGAGGAGCTGAAGGAGGAGGTTGGAGGAGCTGAAGGAGGAGGTTGGAGGAGCTGAAGGAGGAGGAAGCCAGTTCAGTTTAACTTCTGAAATTCTCTTTCACACCAGGAGCTAGTTAAACTGGGCTGGTGCACTTAGAGTGGAGGGTAGAAGAGGAAGACCAAGACTGAGATGAGACGACTGTGTGAAGAGAGATTTGGCGGGATTGGGAGGGGAGGACGAGAGTGATGGATCGGGGTGAAGATGGGTGGTGGAGAAGGTGGTGAAACAGGACTGTAGACAGAAGGAGAAGGAAAACAAGAATTGATGACCAGTATTGATGACCAGTATAGATGACCAGTATTAATGCCAACCCCCGACTTCAGGAGAGGAAAGCAACAAAAACATGCCACATTTATAAAAAATGTGTGCTATTTTACAAGTTTAAAATGTTAAGTTCTTTAAATAATAACCATCCTTTACCTCCACATAGTAGACATCAGCATGAGTTTTGATTGTGGCTGTCATCGTACCGTCTTCCTCCCAGAAGGCATGCACCTCAGACGTGGTCGGTTCATCTATGTATTCACAGGAATGACACAGGGAATTTTAATTAACTGTCCATAAATCAACTTCATAATATTCCTTAAATGACATAGATTTTGCCATTTTTGCTCATATTCCAAGTACGAAATTGAAAACTATTTCACATGCTCATTTTTG
Source organism: Lamellibrachia satsuma (assembly GCA_033239005.1). NCBI lineage: Eukaryota > Metazoa > Annelida > Polychaeta > Sabellida > Siboglinidae > Lamellibrachia > Lamellibrachia satsuma. The sequence continues at coordinate 280,579 of BSQZ01000172.1, read as the reverse complement.
GCAAATTAGGCATCTGGAATGTAAATAATTATAATCCGTAGTTTAGAAAAGTTTGCAATTACTGCCAGGAAACAAGTATTCTTTAGAGTGAGAGAGAAACAGGAAATAATATCAGTGGGGGACAGAATTTAATAAGGTACAATTGTTCGCAGAGTTACACATTTTCTATGATTGTTCCAAGTTACATAATCTTTGACAAATATCTGCACAAGTTCCTTCGTATGGTACAAATGCTTCATGAAACTACTGTCCAATCACCGGATAGCACTCCCTGGTAGAACTTGACCATGTCCAGTCTTATGTCCCGTTCTTTGTTATTCTTGTCAACAGAAATCACTCTGAAGTCTGGTGACCACAGATTTTGTTGCAATTCAAGAAGCAGGTGAAAATGCCTGCAGAAAAAGATACAGGTGCTTTCACCACACGACACTACTGATAACAAAGTTTATCAAAACTATACCATCCCCAGAAACTAACTTCCAGAGTTTTGAGGGAAAGAAATGTTTCGGATAATAATTGGTGTCAGAAATAATTTCAAAACACAAAAAACATAAGACATTATTATTTACAATGTTTACTCACAAAAATCTCATCACAGAAACAACAGATAATGAGTATGCTCTAATCTGGCATCATTCACCACTTAGCATTGTTTTCACATACTATCAATCCAGCCTCAGGGGTTAATCGCGGCCCGTTCCGCTTCTGGTGTTGGGGCAATTTGTCATTGGTGTTTTTGGATCAAACCGTTATATTGGCACTAAACATTCTAAAATTAACTTTTTGTGAAGTATTGTTGTTGGCTAACTAAATGATGTGTGCATTTATTCTGTGGCGGTGCCAGAAAAGAATGAATTCTTGTATGCGACAACGCAGGTATAGGTCTGGTAGTTCACCGACGATCAACCTCAGCTTGGTACCGACACTACACTATGTTCACATCCTTAGCATGCACGGGCGGAGCACTTCAGCTGATAAGACATTTCTAGTTCTAATAGATTTTGTTGTCGGAATGTTATAACTTAGACTCATTGGCTGTTTAACCATATTATGCTTTTCAGAACAGACATATATCAGCAATGGTAATTACTTGATAGGACAATTTCTCATCACCATTTTGTGTAACCACCAGAAGGATGCACGCACAAAATGACGTGTGAAATTATTGTGTAAACAACAGCATGTGTTACTACTTCTGTGTAAACAACAGCACGTGTTACTACTTCCGTGTAAACAACAGCAAGTGTTACTACTTCTGTGTAAACAACAGCACGTGTTACTACTTCTGTGTAAACAAAAGCATGTGTTACTACTTCCGTGTAAACAATAGCATGTGTTACTACTTCCGTGTAAACAATAGCATGTGTTACTACTTCCGTGTAAACAATAGCATGTGTTACTACTTCCGTGTAAACAATAGCATGTGTTACTACTTCCGTATAAACAACAGCACATGTTACTACTTACTTAAAACTATATGTGGTGATAGAATTTACCCTAAAATTATTGCCAAAATATAGGGGTCCACCATAAAACTGGGGGGCCAAAACAGGTTGCATAAAAAACCATAACATAAATTTGACTGAATTGTGTGTATTTGTTCTGCAACTTCGCATTTCAAACGTATGCTCCCACCAGCCATATACAGGTAAACCTCGCTTTAAGTAGTCACCCTGGTAATACAGCCACCTCAGTAATATAGCCACTCTGGTAATACAGCCACCTCAGTAATATAGTCACGCTGGTAATACAGCCACCTCAGTAATATAGTCACGCTGGTAATACAGCCACCTCAGTAATATAGTCACTCTGGTAATACAGCCACCTCAGTAATATAGTCATGCTGGTAATACAGCCACCTCAGTAATATAGTCACACTGGTAATACAGCCACCTCAGTAATATAGTCACGCTGGTAATACAGCCACCTCAGTAATATAGTCACTCTGGTAATACAGCCACCTCAGTAATATAGTCACTCTGGTAATACAGCCACCTCAGTGTCCTGTGCAGTCCCATATTATTTCCATAATGGAAAAAGTAGAGGAAATTAAGTTCTGCTAATACAGTCATCTCACTATTCAGGTAACTTTAGCCCAGCCCCGAGAGTGACCCTAGTAGTGAATTTTTTTTTAATAAATATTTCGGTTTTGCAAGCCCTCAAGTTTTGAGCATTCATTTTAGGTCTTAAAATTGGATGCTAATTATTCTAATTTCTGAACTATATATTTATATCACAAGTGAAATCCAAAATAATTATTATGCAACTAACTGACTCACCGTCCGTGGGAGTCGAACTGTACATGTTTAACATCAGGACTGATGCTGTCTGCGCTGCGTTTCACCAGTTTGTGGTGAAACTTAGACTGATCGAGAGTCTCATATCTCGTCAGTATGTCATCCAGGGGTGCTGCTGTAAACAAATGAAGTAATTAATAAAATTTGCCTGCTATGTTTATGACCAAAAAGTAGTGATTAATACACAGTCATCCCTTAAAAAATAGAGAACATAAAACAAGTGGAAACATTCTGGATATATATTATTTTGATTTAAATATGAGGAACACAAAACTATGTGTTAATGTATATTCACCCATATAGCATAAATATATAGTTGTGTGTACAGTTATATATGCTTGATTTGCATGTTTGAATAAATATATCACTGTTTGAATAAACAGATCAATGTCTGTTTAAATATCTCAAACAATCAATCAATCACTCTAACTAATCATTTCAACAAAATTCTGGGCACCAACACTAAGTTAAAGAAATGGTACATATCTATGTAATGCACAACAGAAAGTGCAAAAATTTATTACGGCTGGATTTTGTTTAATGGTGTCAGAATTACTTGCCAAGACATCGCACGGTGGCGCTATCCTGCTCTTGTTCCTCAGTTGATTATGAGGATGCAGTATTTCTAACATACAAACTTGGAGCATTATGACAAGTACTGCCATGTGTCACCCATTCGTTCTGATTTGGTTTCCCATCCTGCCGTATGTCTAATTCCGCCAAAACTACTAATGGGCACAGTGGAACAAATCAGTATACCACTTAAGAGTTTTCAACTTGAGGGAGTGGTTCCTTTTGAATGGAAAGTAGCAAACATAATAATATTATTTAAAAAGGGTTCGAGAAATAAGGCAGAGAACACCAGTGAATTTAATATCAGTGAATTGTAAATTATTAGAAATGTTAATTACAGACCATATGGTGGATTTCTTGTTAGGCATAAATTATTAAATCAATCTCAACATGGATTCCTAATGTTATGCTTTTTGGAAGGGATCACCGGTAGATACTATCTACTTAGATTTTAGGAAAGCTTTCGACAAAGTGCCACATCAAAGATTACTACTTAAATTAAAAGCCCATGGTATCGGGGATGGCATAATCGACTGGATAGAACAATGGCTGACTGACAGAAGATAGCGTGTTGTAGTAGATGGGGAGGTTTCAAACTGGAAATCAGTTTTGAGTGGTGTGCCATATGAATCAGTTTTAGGACCTTCATTATTCTTAATATATATATATATATATATATATATATATATATATATATATATATATATATATATATCTATGGCTTGGACGATAATATTACAAGCAATGTACTGAAATTTGCAGATTACACAAAAGTGTTTAGGTTAACAAGGATGGTGATAAATAAAATTTATAAAACGATCTAGAAAAATTAGTTAAATGGTCTGAAAAATTACAGATGCTATTCAATTCAATACACACAGGACACTGGAACTTGGATGTAAACTACAAAATGGGAGATACTGTTCTAGGTACTACTGTAAAAGAAAAGGACTTGGGAGTAACAGTAAGTGCTGATATAAAAATTTCAAAGCAGTGTAGTATTGCAGCTTCAAAGGGTAATCAAATTCTTGGGTTGATTTGGGGAAATATAACATACAAGGAAAACTGCTAATGATACCTCTGTATAAAGCAATAGTTAAACCTCATTTAGAATAAAGTATACAAGCTTGGAGACCATATCGAAAGAAGGGATATGGATACGCATGAACGCATATAGAGGAGAGCAACTGAAAGACCTTAGTTAAGAAGAATGCCTAAAAGAATGTGGTTTAACATCCCTAGTGATTAAGAGGAGATCAGATTGAAGTTTTTAAGATATTGAATGGGTATAAAAATATAGATAGAAGGTAATATAGTAGAACTAGAGGACATGAGGTAACATTAGTAAAGGATCAGTGTAGATTGGATATCAGGAAGTACTCATTCTAGCAGCATGAATATGTTTAAAAACAAGGTTGACAAATATCTCAGGAGGGCAAGTTATACATAGATGAAAAATATTGACCAATGGCTTCCTTGTCCATTTGCCATCTGGTCCTTTGCCTTGGATGGCAATCTTGTTAAATCTTGTTAACCTCAAGTATCCATTACCACACAACTGGACTCATGGTGACAGTAGTGAATTTCCAATGGTTAGCTGTGGTTGTCAGGCTTGCAAATCAGCATGAGTGACAATCACCTTCAGCTGCAGTCCATGATTAGACTATCATCTGTGACAGGCAGAATATCATCATGAGAGGACATTGCCATGACGCCACCCATCTCGACACTGTGAGAACCACAGCATAGTGGTTCTGAAGATGCATTTGTCAACACAAAACAATAATGCCCTGGGCTGTATATTGCTACAGGAATCGAAGAAAACACAGAATGAAATTATTGCTATAATCCGGGTGCAGATCCTGGAGAAGAAACTGCCCAAAATGCGAAAGTTGCTAATTCCATCAGTGCTGACAAGGCGTGTGGCATATCAAACAAAGAACAGGTAAAGTTTGTCCTGAAAGATCAAAGAAACACAAAAATCCATGAAGAATTATTTGAAGTTTTTTGTGTTACTCTGGACTTATATGTGCAGTTATCACTAAAAAGGTCGAACAGCTCAACTTGGATTTCCAAAACATGACCAAGCATATGATGATGATGTAATACAATGGTGCTCTTTATAAGGTTATTTGTAGCTTTGCATAAATGGGGGATTACAGTGTGCGTGCGTGCGTGCGTGCGTGCGTGCGTGCGTGCGTGCGTGCGTGCGTGCGTGCGTGCGTGCGTGCGTGCGTGCGTGCGTGCGTGCGTGCGTGCGTGCGTGCGTGCGTGCGTGCGTGCGTGCGTGCGTGCGTGCGTGCGTGCGTGCGTGCGTGCTGTATAAATCTGGATAACTAAAACTAAAAGTCCTGCCACCTGGTTTATTTTTGGGGAAATTGGGCACCCCTCTTTTTTCAGGGTCTGGATCCGCCCATGAAGTGGATGGTAAGCAGATGATAGATATTAAATAAGTAGATGGTAACTAAAGTGGCTCATGCGCCGTAACCGCACAGCAGTAAGGCATTTAGTCTTTGCCTTCGAACACACGGGTGTATGTGTAGCCGCAAGAGGGAGCCACAACTATAAATCACTCCCACGATGTGCCTGGATGATAAATTAGCGCGATCGATAGAGCGGCTTGTCTAAAATATGATGCACTGGAACTTAGCATTGCTTACAGCCACGCTCGACTTGGTGTCAACACCAAGTGTTGTCAATTTTAGACTTGTGTATTGCACCGCAAAGCGCAGAACTTACTAGGTCTAGGGATACTCGAACGCCCCCTGGCTGAGGGCTAAAAGCGAATTGCTAGCCTCCTTGCTTAAGAACTTACCTGCTATTTCACGGACACTCCAGTAGCACATGAAACTAACTATTACAAAGTACATGGTGTGTAATTTACAATGTAACGTATCTTGTTTCTGACACTAAAGCTGATGACAATTCAGGTTAATCACATAAGACTTCTTTTCTACCCGGATGTCATAAACTTTGGGGTGAATTTGTATCGCCCCCTGTTGGTTAACCAAACATCGCTACCCGCGCCACCTGTCGGATTCTAGTAGATAATTGATCATGGGCGCCTGAGTTCGAAGATATTCGAGTATCCAATATGATCCAAAAATATATAGAAGTTGTGCATGACATCACGATGATGATGTTGTATGCCTACGTACACTACATATGTACACTTAGAAGTTAGAATGATACTTGGCTTCCGCTGTTGACAACATGCAGCATGCCATACCAGAATGGAGGGCCAAAGCGGTGGGGGTGTGCCGCCAGAGCCCCATGGAGCACATGGAGAGAGAGAAATCAAGAAATTTAGGGTCACCAAGAAAGAATTATTGAACAATTTATCTAATATCTAAGCCCGGGCGGAACGTTTTAATTGGGAAATTTCCTCTTCGATGAAAGAGAGAATTATCAGGTTTAATTGGGGCACAAATTAGAAAATTTACATTTTTTCTTCGGACAGAGAGAGAAAAATGGCCAAAAAAACAAGGGCATTTCCGCGGCACATACATGTATACCTCAGTATAGGGAGTACCCCCTGGGATGGAGGGGTGCAACTTCCCGGAGGACACCCTTATGAAAATATACCATGAAATTACATGGAAAGCCATGGTATACCATGACATTGCATGATAAACTGTGGTAGGCTGTGTTTTTTTATTTATTGTATACTAATTGAATGGTATACCATGGTTTACTTGTTTCAAAACAGTGTTGTATTTTACCATGGCGTCCCTGTTTCAAAACACCATGGTATACCATAATAAATTTTATATGGTTTCAGTGGTATATAGTTTCCAGCGCCAAATTTGATTCACAACACATAAAACATTATTGGAATACTGCTTAACGGCCTACGTAATAATTAGAACATATATTGTTGACTGGAACAACCAGATGAAGATCACAAACCCTAATATAATTAGGCCTAGCGAGACGTTATCATATCAGCATTCTTTCTTCCAAATTGCGCAGTTTTTAACCTTGTTACATTAGACACTACAAATGCTACAGCAATTTCCCAAAAATTCTATAGAATATTCTGTGACAAATTCTAAAGAATATTATGTAACAATTCTGTAGATAATTTTGTTAAGAGTACCGTCCATCTGTTCTACATTCACCTCAGTCAGCTTCTTTGTTAGTTGCCACTCACTGCTCCGATCTCCTCTTCATGTCAATCACTTTCATCCATTGGCCCATTCATTCATACTGTCCATCAATCTGAATTCACCTGTCCACCTGCCCTCTTCACCCATACCGTCTACCTGACCTGCTCTTCGTCTTTCCCTTCATACAGCACCGTTCTCCTTCCCAGTCAGCCACCGTCTACTCCTACATACAACTCCGTCTGTTTACCTCTTCGGCCGCTACCGTCCACTTACAACCATCTTCACCCGTCGTCTCCATCACCGGTGATTTCTCCCTCTCTGTGCCCACTTGCCTGTACATGCACCTACATCTGCATCAGTGCGCGTATTTCTTCACTACCCACCGTGCCTTTCGTCTCCAAACACCTTCGAACGTCGTCAGCTTCCGCCATCACCAATAATTTAACCCTCCATCCCCGTCGTCCGCCTATCCCGACACTCATCCCTGTTCACTAGCATCACCTGTAACGCTCTTGTACTTTTAAACAATGGGTTTAATCATAATACCGACATACAAGGTAGGATCGTTTCTAGCATGGTTCTCCTGTCAACAAGCCCCGTAGCCTACGGGGTGCAAGACCCCGGTAGTGTCATTCGAAATGTTTTCCAGTACAAAACACCATATTATGACATCTCCCCCGTTCCAACAAAACAAATTAACATCATTCAAATTGTACGGGCCGGCGGACTGCTCGCCCACTTCTGGTAGACACCAGCGGCGTATTCGGCCCAGCGGGGACGTCCACGGGCGGCACGACCGCATCACCGGGATCAGCAGGGACGTCGGCATCATCAGGCTCGTCGTCGGGCTCTGGCGGAACTACATGCGGCACGCCATGGAGATGTCTTCGATTTCGGCGATATCTGATGCCTGCACCAGTTTCCACAACATATGACTGGTTCCGCGGGTCACTTTTGACCACAGTGCTCGGTGTCGACCACTATTTCTCCCCATCGAGTTTCATCAGCACTGGATCGCCGTTTTGTAACAGCGGTAGTTTGCATACGCCGTGTCTTCGGTCGTAGTATCCCTTATATGCCGTTTTGGCATGTCGATCAAAATTGCGGATGTCCACATCTCGGTGGCGGCGTGGTGACAATTGTTGTCTGACGACAGGCAATCGAGTGGCTAGTTGACGACCCATTGGTGCCACTGCAGGTGGTACATTGATTGCACTGTGAGGCGACGCATGATAGTTCAGTAGACATATCTCTGGGTCATCGAGGTCTAACAATCGTTTCGCGGTCTGCACAGCTCGTTCTGCCATACCATTCTCTTGTGGAGAATACAGGTTTTTTGTTTGTTGGATGAAGCACCACGATTTCGGAATTTCCTGAATTCGTCCGAGACGAATTGTCTTCCATTGTCTGATATAACAACGTCTGGTATACCGTGAGTAGTAAACACGGCCTTGAGGCGGGTAATTACACAGTCAGACGTTAGACTGGTCAACTGTTTGATCTCGATCCAACGCGAGTAGTAATTGATGATCACGAGATAGTCCTTTCGCTTATATTGGACGATATCCATGGCGATCTTCCGTGTAGTTCGACGGGACGAAGTGGCTGCTCTCTCTGTGTCGGTCGGTTACGTCTACATGTGTCACACCGATCGATGAACATTTTGATGTCGCAACTAATTCCGGGCCACCAGACAGCATTTGCTGCTCGTTCACGACATTTTGAAATGCCTTGATGTGACTCGTGAAGTCGTCGCAAAGTCGCTCAGTCCGACCAGATATCTAGAGAATCTCTCACACGCCCATACCCCTGCCAGACATTCTTTTTCGATTTGAGCGTATTCGACTCTGTCCGGGTTAGGCTTGATGCCGTCACCGCCGATAAGGTGACCAAAATATGTCAATTTGGTTTGTCGGAAGACGCAATTTCTTGGGTTGAGTTTCAGGCCCGAGTCGTTGATGATCCTGATCACAGCATCGAGGCGAGCGTCGTGTTCCTCGATGCTACGTCCAAGGACCAGGATGTCGTCCATTATGACTTCCACTCCATTCATGCCGTCGAGCAGTGCCGACATTTTCCGCTGAAATATCTCAGGGGCTGAAGAAATTGCAAATGGAAGTCTGCAAAATGCATATCGTCCGAATGGTGTGATAAATGTCGTCAATAATTGGCTCTCTTCATCAATCTGAATTTGCCAGAAACCACTAGCGGCGTCTAAAGTTGAGAACACTTTCGAGTCGGCGAGTTTAGGCGATATATCTTTCAGCGAGAGAACCATACAGTGTTCGCGTCGAACTGCAGTATTGAGTTGTTTCAAGTCGACACAGATGCGCACTGCTCCAGTTTTCTTGATCACAGGAACCATCGCTGAACACCAGTCGGTAGGTGCCGTCACAGCTCTTATCACTCCTGACGTAACCATGCGGTCGAGTTCTGTTTTAACGGCGCCCATCAGAGGAAAGGGGACGCGTCTTGCAGTTGTTAGGCAAATAGGTTGGGCCCCAGCCTTCGGCTTTATCGCAACGGAATCGGTCTTCATGAGGCCAATTCCGGTATCAGTGTCCGATGCGTTAATTTGTTCCAGACGACAGACGAGATCCATGTCAGTAGCGACATCTCTTGACAGTAGGCTTATCGCGTTCTGGCCTTCAATGACGATTATGTTGAAGCGATAAACTGTGTTCTTGTGTTTCGTTATTGCCAACAATTGACCGCACGCCTTTAACTGTCCACCGACACTGTCGAGGCGGACGGCTATCGGTTCTAGTCTCGGTTTGTCTTTCATCGCCAGCCATGTTGTCTTCGTTATTATCGTGACGTCAGCGCCAGTGTCGATTTTGAAGCGAAGTCGTGTTCTCTTCACCTTCAGAGTTACAAACCAGGCATCTTTTTTCTCTGTGCAGTCGATGACACCGAGAAACGCTTTCGATTCATCACTTTCGACAAACGGTTTTGTTTTGTCACTGTCGACTTCGCCAATAAACGGTTTTGTTTCGTAACTTTTGACTTTTCCGAGATACGGTTTTGTTTCGTCACTTTCGACTTCGTACGCTGCGCGAGGTTCAAAGTTCATTTACGCCTCAATCCACACACGGATGCGAAGTGTCCCCTAGCGTTGCATTTGTTGCACTTTTGTCCCAAAGCAGGACACTTCCCTTCACGTCCGTGTTGGGCATATCCACAGCGTTCACACTTTTGTGTTGTGTGTCTTAGCGTCGAGTACGTACTGCGTTTGTCTTTCGCGTACCGACCAGCTACTCTCGGAACCACTCTCGCTTCGGCGACGTTTTCATGCAGCTGTTCTCGCATTTGCGATTTAACTTGTTCGTCTTGGCGGGCGATCATTACTGCTTTCTCCAGACTAAGGTCTGCGATCAACTGCAGTTTCTGTTTAACTGACGGATCTTTAATGCCCATAACAAAACGGTCTCGAATCATTTCGTTTGCATCAGTGCACTCACAGTGTATCGCCAGAGCTTGTAAGTCTCTCACAAATTCCTCCACAGTTTCAGATGAATTCTGTGTTCGATTATGAAATATGCAACGCTCGTGTATAATGTTCCTTTTAGGAATAAAATAGTCTGTCAGCTTCGACACAAGAGTAGCGTAATCTGTGTCTACCTCCGGTGATACAAATGTTAATGTGCGGAAGATCCGATTGGCTTCACGGCCACCCATCGCATATAACAGTGCGTCTCGCTGCACTTCCCCATCCTCCTTGTGAAGTTTCGTCGCCGTTCGAAACCTGGCGAATTATTCGTCAATCCATTGCAACCACTCGTTTGGCTTAAATGTAAAGCGCGTTGGAGGATCGAACCTAGCCATTCTTGTCAGGTATCTACAGCAACCGCTTCTGACACCATGTAACGCTCTTGTACTTTTAAACAATGGGTTTAATCATAATACCGACATACAAGGTAGGATCGTTTCTGGCTTGGTTCTCCTGTCAACAGGCCCCGTAGCCCACGGGGTGCAAAACCCCGGTAGTGTCATTCGAAATGTTTTCCAGTACAAAACACCATATTATGACATCACCCATCACCGTTCACTAGCATCACCCATCACCGTTCACTAGCATCACCCATCACCGTTCACTAGCATCACTCATCACCGTTCACTAACATCACCCATCACCGTTCACTAGCATCACCCATCACCGTTCACTAGCATCACCCATCACCGTTCACTAGCATCACCCATCACCGTTCACTAGCATCACCCATCACCGTTCACGGCTGCTGTTTGTTCAAGCCAAGATACAAACACATGTGCAATTAATAACTATATATTTCCTTTCCTGGTCCTACCACATAACTATGTGCTATTGACTCATTTATATAAATGATTGAACGGATACAGCGAGTTATGAATAAAATCGTGCAAACCAAAACATTGCATTACAATTTATTCACATAAAGGTACGAGAAATATTTAATTTCGGTGGCGTTGCAACAATTCCAATTCTATGTCAGTTAGGAATTTCGAAACTATCTATGAAAATTCAGTCTTGTCTCTTTGAATATAAATTGTTGATGAAGCTTCGGAGTCGCTTTCAAGCTCGCTTTCACCAAACAATATCTATGCAGCCGAATGTCGGAAATTCCACTAAGCAGTAGATTACAGTCGTTGCAAGGAAATATGCAAAACATTCAACTCTACTGCAATAAAGCTATGTCGCTTGACTGTTCCAAATAAGTCAGGCCGGTACAGACAATAGAAGTGGACGAACGTAAAAACTGACATGGAGCAGCCGCATTTCATCCAGGAGTGCTTGTACTGGGTACGTGGACACTCTGGTGACAGGCTGTACCAAGTAGTGAAATACTACACTATACACACACACGCACACGCAAACGCACACGCACACGCACACGCACACGCACACGCACACGCACACGCACACGCACACGCACACGCACACACACACACACACACACACACACACACACACACACATATATATATATATATATTGTATGTATGTGTGTATATGTGAGTATATGTTTGTGTATGCATGTGTATATATATATATATATATATATATATATATATATATCGTGCAAACTAAAGCATTACATTACAATTTATTCACATAAATGTACGGAAAATATTACATTTCGGTAGCGTAACAACCATTCCATTTTGATATCACTTAGGAGTTTCGGAACTATCTATGAAAACTTAGTCTTGTCTCTCTGAATATAATCTGATGAGGAAGGTACGGACGGTCGCTTTCAAGTTCGCTTTCACCAAACATCTATGCAGCCGAATGTCGGAAATTCCACTAAGCAGTAGATTACAGTCGTTGCAAGGAAAATTAAACTCTACTGCAACAAGGCTATGTCGCTAGACTGTTAAATAAGTCAGGTCAGTACATACATTAGAAGAATGGACGAACGTAACAACTGACCTGGCGCAGCCGCATTACATCCAGGGGAGGTCGTACTGGGTACGTCGACACTCTGGTGACAGGCTGTACCTGTCGCAACGGTTACCTCGAATAATGAAATACTGGATTCACACACGCACACACACACAAACACCCCCCCCCCACACACACACACACACACTCGCACGCACGCACGCACGCACGCACGCACGCACGCACCCACACACACACATAATTGTATGTTTGTCAGTATGTATACATGTGTTTGTATATATATAAATAGTCAGTGTGTGCGTGCGTGCGTGCGTGCGTGCTTGCGTGCGTGCGTGCTTGCGTGAACGTGCGTTCAACGTAACGAAAAAGTACAAGGAAATTTCTAAAGGTTGATCAATTATCATAAAAGGTAAATTTCTCTATCTCAATACATTTCGTTTATACTCGTACATGTGACTACGCATTCCCGTGTTTGGTACAACTGTTCATCTGACATTCGATTTCACACCAGAACCTACGCTTTGCGCTACATTTAAGACAATAATTGTCAAATCAAGATCATAAACTTGTAGCAAATACGACATTCAACGACATTCAACAACATATATCTGAATTTGAAGCTAAGCAACAACAATCGTCATTGCGTGTATAACAAAGTTGGCGCACAGCTAATATACACCGTATGATGACAACAGACAAATAATAAATGCCTTCCTAGCAATACCTAACAATTATCCAAATGGAAAAGTGTTGCTGAAAGAATGCATAAAGAAGTAGATGTGTTGAGACCAATCTTGGAATGTCTAATCAGTTCTGCCTTCACTTCGACCGCAGCCCTGTAAAACGTATACATACGTTAGCATGATGAATGAGATGCTTTTGCTGAAACTTCTACATGCAATTAAAAATAGGGTCAGTGAGACATAACGAGATGTCAACGGGACTGCATCAAGCAACTATAAACAACTAGGGTCAGTGAGACATAACGTCATGTTAACGGGACTGCGTCATGCAACTATAAACAACTAGGGTCAGTGTGACATAACGTCATGGTAACGGGACTGCATCATGCAAGTATGAAAACCTTGATTTTATAAGGAAGACGAGTGACCGGAGTCTATGTATCACTACTGCAATTTTACATTAGCAGACTGTAGAAAACCACCTGCTCACATGCACACGCACGCACGCGCGCACACACACACACACACATACACGGACACACACGCAAACACATACACACGCAACACACACGCACGCACATGCATTTGAAAATTAGTAAGAGTACCCAAAAAAAGCATAGACGGTCCACAGCCTGGGACAAGACGGTCCTCTGCCTGGTGCAACGCGGTCCTCTGCCTGGGGCAAGACGGTCCTCTGCCTGGGGCAAGACGGTCCTCTGTCTGGTGCAACGCGGTCCTCTGCCTGGGGCAAGACGGTCCTCTGCCTGGGGCAAGACGGTCCTCTGCCTGGGGCAAGACGGTCCTCTGCATGGGGCAAGACGGTCCTCTGTCTGGGGCAAGACGGTCCTCTGCCTGGGGCAAGACGGTTCTTTGCCTGGGGCAAGGCGGTCCTCTGCCTGGGGCAAGGCGGTCCTCTGTCTGGGGCAAGACGGTTCTCTGCCTGGGGCAAGGTGGTCCTCTGCCTGGGGCAAGACGGTCCTCTGTATGGGGCAAGACGGTCCTCTGCCTGGGGCAAGACGGTCCTCTGCCTGGGGCAAGACGGTTTTCTGCCTGGGGCAAGGCGGTCCTCTGCCTGGGGCAAGGCGGTCCTCTGTCTGGGGCAAGACTGTCCTCTGCCTGGGGCAAGACGGTCCTCTGCCTGGGGCAAGACGGTCCTCTGCCTGGGGCAAGACGGTCCTCTGCCTGGGGCAAGACGATCCTCTGCCTGGGGCAACACGGACCTCTGCATTTTGTATAATATATACAAATGGTTGTTCAGTTTAAACTGGAGTTAACATACCTTGTACATATACATAGTATACCATTGGTTTAGTATTATTTCATCATAATTACAGTCTACCGGTTAGCAGAACGTAAATCATGCAATGTTCATATTATACTACCTGAAGTAAGCGTAATTGATCACATATTTGCTACATTGTGACGATGTGCGCGTGGGATAAGACACAGGGATCGCTTTCCCACAGACACAACATGGTAATTTCCATTTTGTAGTGTTTGACCTGTGAACTGATTAGTGGTATTATCATATCACCAATTAAAGGGGAACTGAAGCAATTTTGTGTTGTGCCGTATATTTAAATATATATTATCTAACTATGCATTAATGGTGACAGATACCTGCTAATGTGTGAGATAAACTGAAAAACTGATTTTGTTCGAGACAAAAATCGACAAAATACATCACTGCGTATCGCCATCTTGTTGTCGAAACGAGTGGTTTGAGTCGCGTATATCTAATCAATGTAAATTTTCGATTTTTTGCGATTTATTTCGTAAATAGGCATTCTGGAGCGAAAAAAAAGATATGGGTCTCTGTTATATATACAAGTGTTTACACACGTCAACAAAATAGCGTTTTTGTTCGTTCCAAATAAAAAAAGTTAAAGAAATTACAACAAAACACGCAAAAAATCGTCGAAAACGCCACACTTCTCGACAACACGAGACGCTAACCAACGAGAATATGCGATAACGGAATACCGGAACTATTTTTTACTTGTTGACAAGATGGATGCATCGCTTGTGACATTTTACCAGATCTGCTACTAGCGATTAGTGGTTTACTGAACTTCCGTAATAGTTTAGTCTATCTTTGGAGAAATGGAAACCACAGACGAAGAGTCTAGTTCGACAGGCCACACGGAAACAACGGTTGACAGTCGTAAAGTGTCACCGAGTGTGCGAGTCACGCTCCAGACTCCAGGTCGGCTTCGCCTTTGTTGACGTTGGATTCAGGAAAAATTACAACAGCGCTTTGACTGTCAACGATTCCTGACTAGGTAATGTGATGTGGTGAACCTGTGGAAATTACGTCCTTGATGTCTGCGCACGTTTACGTTGAGTCATCATGCTGCGCCGAGGAAGCTACCATGCCTAGGGCTAGGCTATGGCTATGGCCTATGGCTATGCAGCACCGTGTGCCCGACCGCGTTGGTGCTTCCATCACCGTACGAAGGCGAAGACGATGTCGATGATTTTGTACTGATATGCACAAACAGAGCGGTGCTAGATGTTGGCCTGCTGTCATTGCATGATTTGCGTGCCGACTCATTGATTCGCCCTATAGCAGGTCAGTAATTCAATTGTTATCGAATCGTTGCCATTTTAATAATCATATTTTTTCTGCATATTTCTTTTACCTAGCCCGAGGGCGAGGTCCGAACTACAATGGCAATGCAAGCAGGCTTTTCTCTTTATTTTGTATCTAATCTAATGAAGTGTACCGTGACTGTATTTTAATATTGGGTTTGATTTTGTGTTGAATAACATTGATGACAATAATACCATGAGGGTTTATTGAATTCATTATGTGAATATATATAAATTCTTAGATGTTACCATAATTGTGATTGTAATAATGATTATAATCATAACTACATTAGTAATTGTGATTGCAATAATTACTGTAATCATGATTACATTAATATTCGTACTTGTAATCACCCCTCTCTTTATAGCACACCACAACACCTTGTTGTTTGGTGCAATGTAATCATTTAAATAACAATAATTAACTACTGACAGTATTTAATGTTCACAGTTTTGCAACTATTATGGTAATTATGGAATTAGTGCTATCAACTAACCCTGACAAATTATATTTCAGGCTCAGGAAAGGCAAGACAAGTAATCCCATCCTGCAATGTGGGAAGGATCTGTGATGTCTACTCTGAACCGAATTGAATTGATGGAAAGTTTAGCTATGGAGATTGACCTGACACAGGTGAGTGTACTGATAGTCTGATATAGACAAATTGTGAGGCACCCACAGTATGCAGCAGGTGGAAAAACAACCTGGAAAACTACAAAAATTCCCAATAAAATATTAATAACTGAATGATGTGAATGCCTCCTTATCCATATCCCACTTCTGTCAACAAAAATGTTACCTGCAGCATCTTGCACACACAATTTCATTTATATTGAGACCAACATAAAATATACCAACAGTTTATTCACATAGAAAAACAATTACCAAAGAAATAAGGCTAACTAGAACGACTGAAACCATTGACTAAAAACAGGGAAATACAACCACAGGAAAATACAACCTGGAACATGGATATCACAGTTACACACATCATTATTATGCCACAACATATCAAATATACTGGTAGTTTAGCTTAGGAAATAATTAATCTTTATAAAGCCAAGGCATTTAACTGTTTCACTATCATCATCTGTACCAATGGCAATAGACTACTTGTTTTGATTGGACAGTAAATGTACACCAATCATGTGTAACAATATTACTTGTTCTGACTGACAGTAAACGTACACCAATCATGCATACCAATACACTACTTGTTCCTACCAACAGTAAATGTACACCAATGATCTCATTCTGGAATCTGCACCATTTCACTACGTCTTCTGACAGTAAATGTACACCAATCATGTGTATCCAATATACTACTTGTTCTGACTGAATCTACTACTTGTTCCTACCGACAGCAAATGTAAACCAAGCGTCTCATTCTCTACCAACTACACTACTTGTACTGACAGTAAACGTACACCAATCATATGTATCAATACACTACTTGTTCTGACTGATAGTACTTGCACACCAACCATCTGTTCCAATAAACTACTGGCACTAAATATACACCAATACCACTACTTATTCTGACTGATAGTACACATACACCTAACATATTCAATTCACCTTTCACTTATCCAGGGGTAGAAATCAGCACCCTTTCCTCTGACAGACACCCCAGTATCCGAAAGACCTTGGCTGATAGATCAGACATGAGTACAACCTGTGTCACAGTTTATGGCTGTTTGGTGTGTGGCAGGTGCTGAAAAGTGACATAAGTTTTTCTCACGAATGACAAACTTCTTCTCTTTCTCATAGGTGTCGGAGCTGCTTGAGTCACCCTCGGTTATGTCGCTGTTATCACATAGTGTGCATCATCTGCACCAATGTCTTTGTTCTCACTGAATCTGATGGAAGCTTCACATAGGAGTAGTTCATTGGTGCAATAATGTCATCCGTGACTACAGCAGTATTCGCGAAGTGTCGCACTTGAAATATCATTACCGGATCGATTTGCATTTCAGCATCAGTTGTATGTGGTGCCACAGCAGTAGTAGCAGTGATGGCACTAAAGGTGACATCCGTAATGTAAAGATTGACGCCATCACCCGTAGCGCTGGATGCTTCAAAACTAGTTCCTGTACTTGTACGAACCAATGGTGAATCCTTCATCTGAAAAGATTACACATACGGTGACTTGAAAATTTTACAAAATTCATCTTTTGCATAATAAAAGTGAATCACAATGTGAGAAACTTTCCCTTGTATATATTATTTTTAGAATATAAGAGTGCCAGTGTCATATAGAATGTATAAAGCATTTTCCCTATGGAGCCATGTTAATTCAACCAATGGGTCTTTCACTGATCTCTTAATGTTTTTAATGAATCTGTTTTGTCAGTTTGATGAATGCCACTGGTAACATAACCAAACGCATGTAACCAAAATTGTAGCATCTTAGCTCAAACGTGCATTATATTATGTAATCAACATTCCACTGTTTTCAATGGGCCAGGGAGGTCAAAATTCTATAAGGGGTCCAAATTCCATAACAAAATATGGACCCATAGGTTCACTTTCTATGGGGTTCCTTATTTTATATCTGACACTCGAGTTAGATAACATAATGCATGAATATTGTTATTGGACCAAATGCAGATCTATGTTTGTGACATCTTTATCTTATAAATGCTGCACGCACACACACATACCTGCCCACACACACACATATATATATATATATATATATATATATATATATATATGTGTATATATATATATATATATATATATATATATATATATATATATATATATATATATCTATATGTGTATATATGTATATATATATAATTATTAGGTATTATACTGAAAGCATCTGCTAGATAGTATGGTGCATGGACAAAAGCCCCACAGACATAAGCTTGTTTCAATTCAATTATACTGTTCATGACTGTTGCTGTAATACACAGAGACAAGATATTGTCATGAATATACTTCAGGCATGTGGTCAATTCCATTCCAGAATTGGAACTGGCCCTCAATTCCAGTTCCGGAATTGGAATTGACTTAATTTTTTTTTAATTGGAATTTTTTTTTTCAAAAATTTATTTTTTGGGATTTGGAATTGATTTTGTTGGAATTTTTGAGTTGATACTGTTAATATTTACCCTTATATTTATTTATATTACTTTTAAAATCATATTTGTCTGCTATTAGCATGTCACCCTGAATCTGGTAACAGCCAGGAAGTTGTCAACATTACAGCATAGACACTGTCTACTCTGGTATTGAAACATTGTGACCAAGAACAATATAATCAAGCATTTGCATCAAAAAGAGATATGCCCTTATCAGATATCTGTCAATTCTATTTTTAAACATATTCACACTACTAGCATTAACACAATCATTTGGCAGTTTGTTCCATTCATTTATCACCCTCTTTGAGAAAGAGTAGTTTCTCATGTCCAACCTACACTGCTCCTTAACTAATGCTGCTTTGTGTCATCTGGTTCTACTGCCTTCTTTAAGTTTGAAGAACATATTCCTATCAACATCCTCATAATCGTTTACTATCTTAAACACTTCTATTTGGTCTCCTCTTAGTCTCCTGGTCTCTAGTGTTATCAAACCACATTGTAATAAGCGACTTTCGTAACTAAGGTCTCTTAATTCTGGAATCATTTTAGTTGCTCTTCGTTGTATTCTTTCTAGCTTGTCTATGTCCTTCTTACGATATGGCCTTCATGGTTGAATACAATATTCCAAATGTGGTCTAACTATTGCTTTGTACAGGAGTACAATTAGATGTTTCTCCTTATACGTGATAGTTCTCCTAATTAGCCCTAGAAATTGATTTCCTTTCGAAGCAGCAATCCCACATTGCTCTGAAACTTTCATGTCAGCATTAAATGTTACTCCTAAATCCTTTTCTTGTGTGGTTCTACCTAGTACAGCATCCCTCATTTTATATTCCTCGTCCATATTTCCATGTCCTATGTGTACACATTTACACTTCCCAAAATTGAATAACATTTGCCATTTTTCTGACCATTTAACAATTTTTTCTAGATCATCCTGTAAACTTTGTTTATCTGTATCATTAGTAACCTTTCTGAATACTTTTGTGTCATCTGCAAATTTGAGTACTTTGCTAGATATGTCATCCTCCAAATCATTTATATATATAGTAAAAACAGTATAGGGCCTAATACTGATCCCTGTGGTACCCCTCTCAAAACCGATTTCCAGTTTGAAATCTCACCATCTACTATTACTCTCTGTCTTCTGTGTGTAAGCCACTTTTCTATCCAGTTGATTACATAATTGCCTATACCATGGGCTTTTAGTTTAAGTAACAATCTTTGATGTGGCACTTTATCGAAAGCTTTCTGAAAATCTAAGTAGACAACTGGTGACCCGTCATCTACCCACTTTGTAATTTCTTCTAGAAAACATAAGAAATTTGTTAGACATGACCTTGCTTTTAGGAAGCCTACCCCACTTGAATACAGCCCCTTGTTTATCCAAGCCTAATGTTCAGCCCACAAGTTTCCCATAATAAACATGTCACTGGTCATCTGTACAATGCTGTTACATGTGGCTGTAGGGTTTGCCCTTTGTAGTAATTAAAAATGTCCCCATGGAGAATACATGTTGGAGATTAGGATGTTGAAGAGTCAAACTTTCCAGTAAATTTATGATACCACCACTGATAGCAATATAAATCTGACTCCTAGCATATTTGCTCTCCCCCGGACATCTGCCCCTTTTTTCTATGATAGTTGACAAGTGAAAATCAGTTTGCAGTTTTATCATTATTGCTACAATAACATAACATTCATTGACAAGTCAAAGTCACTTTAGCCTAATGCAATGGCCTATCCCCTGGAGTGTGTATGAGATGTTCTTGTCACCAGTTGTCTTCCAGGTATCATTGATAGTCAGATCAGTGGTGGAAGATGGGTTCTTGGGGTGATGCTTCCACAAACAGTGGTGGACAGTAACGAGTCAGAGATCAGCTGGTTTGGAGTGCCCCTGGTATTAGCTGCCTTAGTTTTCAGGTCCTCACCGACCTTGGCAGCTTCTATCGGTGCCATGTCACCATCATGGTTGCAGGCAGTCTTGTTGATCGCATTCTGGATCTGGAGATCATATCAGTGACCACAGCACCCTTGCATGATCAGGATCGACGCTGGCTTCACTCCCATTGAAGAGTAATCTTGTTGGTCCCCCTTCTTGGTGTAGGAATGACACTCAAAACATAGCTTCTGACCTCCTCAGATGCTAGTAGTAATTTCCATAGTGAAGTTATAAGTGAATTCTGACAACTCTGGCTTGTGCATCCAGTTTTATAGGAAAATGGAGTCACTCCAACTCTCCATGGTAAATGCAATTCAAAAGAAATCTTGTTGAGATGGCTTCTTTCAAATATCCTCAATTGTCCTAACAGGTCCAGGTCCTAATGTCACTGGCTTCTTCCACAATTGCAATAAAGATAATCCTTTGATTACAGGTTCACCTCCAACTATATAAAGTAATTTACTTGGCTGATCTGGCACAAAGAACATTAATTGCAATTAGGGTAATATATATCTTGAATTCATGTTCAGAAATAAAAAATAATAAGATAAAAAAACATTTCTTAAAAAACTTACAAATAATCCAGAGGCTACGGACAGGGGGCAAATGTCCAGATTTTGAATAAGGCAAGGGGCTAATGTCTGGGGGGGCAAGTGACAAAGGGGCAAATGTCCGGGAGGGGGGCAAATGACCTGGACTTGATGTGTGTGTGTGTGTGTGTGTGTGTGTGTGTGTGTGTGTGTGTGTGTGTGTGTGTGTGTGTGTGTGTGTGTGTGTGTGTGTGTGTGTGTGTGTGTGTGTGTGTGTGTGTGTGTGTGTGTGTGTGTGTGTGTGTGTGTGTGTGTGTGTGTGTGTGTGTGTGTGTGTGTGTGTGTGTGTGTGTGTGTGTGTGTGTGTGTGTGTGTGTGTGTGTGTGTGTGTGTGTGTGTGTGTGTGTGTGTGTGTGTGTGTGTGTGTGTGTGTGTGTGTGTGTGTGTGTGTGTGTGTGTGTGTGTGTGTGTGTGTGTGTGTGTGTGTGTGTGTGTGTGTGTGTGTGTGTGTGTGTGTGTGTGTGTGTGTGTGTGTGTGTGTGTGTGTGTGTGTGTGTGTGTGTGTGTGTGTGTGTGTGTGTGTGTGTGTGTGTGTGTGTGTGTGTGTGTGTGTGTGTGTGTGTGTGTGTGTGTGTGTGTGTGTGTGTGTGTGTGTGTGTGTGTGTGTGTGTGTGTGTGTGTGTGTGTGTGTGTGTGTGTGTGTGTGTGTGTGTGTGTGTGTGTGTGTGTGTGTGTGTGTGTGTGTGTGTGTGTGTGTGTGTGTGTGTGTGTGTGTGTGTGTGTGTGTGTGTGTGTGTGTGTGTGTGTGTGTGTGTGTGTGTGTGTGTGTGTGTGTGTGTGTGTGTGTGTGTGTGTGTGTGTGTGTGTGTGTGTGTGTGTGTGTGTGTGTGTGTGTGTGTGTGTGTGTGTGTGTGTGTGTGTGTGTGTGTGTGTGTGTGTGTGTGTGTGTGTGTGTGTGTGTGTGTGTGTGTGTGTGTGTGTGTGTGTGTGTGTGTGTGTGTGTGTGTGTGTGTGTGTGTGTGTGTGTGTGTGTGTGTGTGTGTGTGTGTGTGTGTGTGTGTGTGTGTGTGTGTGTGTGTGTGTGTGTGTGTGTGTGTGTGTGTGTGTGTGTGTGTGTATTTAACGAACAATAATTTTGTAATCATATCTAATTAAATATGATTGTGCACACGTGACAAATAAAACTGTGTTAAAACGAATTGGATTTGAATTTTTCTTTAGCCTAGGATTTTAACAGTTGGAATTGATTTTTTGCAAGGCGGAATTAGAAATGATTTTTTGGAATTGACAAAACAGAATTGTTCCCCATGCCTGATAGACTTCCTTCATATGTATAGCTTGTACTAATACTATTGTGGGTTGCCGATAGTTGCCCCCTCCCACCACGATATTCATTACAGTGTTATCAGTCGACTCAGAATAAAATGTAATTAATACATCTCTTTATGAACTTCCGGTTATTACATGTGGGGTTTAATCTGATCAATAAAGCAAATTAATTTTATATAATTTTGCCTTATTGTCAAGTCACAAAAATTCAGACAGAAATTGTAAAGTGTCATTATAGAAAGCAGACATGTAATCTGACAGTGTTCAACTGGGTAGATGACGATGCCTTAGTTAGTTTCCTCTCCAGCTAGACATTGCATGGGTGAAATACATTTTATTAAATATTTAAATACTTTTAAAAAGTTTGTGTAACTGCATTTGCACTTAATCACAATGAAAGTATTTGTATATTTAAATATTTCCATAAAGAATTTGAAATGTAAACAGCAACAGCAGGCTTCTGTTGCGCTATAGTCTATACTGTCTTTTGGTGTGTTTCTCCCATGCATCTACCCCCTTAGGCTTAGCCTTACGCTTGCCGCTTGGTCTCTAGGCATTTAAAACACTGGAGTATGAGACTTATTATGACTGTCAATAAATAATATCAAATTATTTTCTTGAATAATTTTGCCTAGTACATACGCCATGGCCCATGTTATAAGGCTGCAGTATATCCTGTAACACTTATTGAGTTATTGTTATTGTTTTGAGTACGGCCACGTATTGACGGTACGTCTGATCACGTCGAAAATAAATCGGCGGATAGGAAAACACTCGTAATTATAACAAACTATTAACAGTTACTCGCACTTTATTGTATTCATACATTTCGATTTACTGTGGGTTATATATATGCTGACGTTGAAGCACAGCTGTGCTTATTGGGGTGGAACTATATTGTAATCGTAGTGATAAGTCACAATGGTAACGGTAATCCAATTTACTAACCTGGTTTCGGCTCGTCGCTTCCTGCGCATCGCTCTGCCCTTTGATATCTGACGTTTCCTTGTCGCAGAATAGTCTGTAGATGCATGGTCATATGCGGAAAAAAAATCTAAGATGGAACGGTGTCTTTGACCAAGAATGACATCTTGATGCTCTCCGTCTGTCCATGCTCATCACAGTCTTTTGTCGGAAAAGTGGTCACTCGCAGTGCCTGCGGCTGGCGGACACGGCAATTTCCGCATTTGCAACCACCTTTTCCGCTGCAAATTCTTCCTCGGAAGTCGATCAAAAGTTTTTTCCTTGCATTTGTAGAACTAGTTGATATATCCAGGAGCCATCCAGTGTACACCAGTTTTCTTTTTATTCGATTTTCCATGCGTTTCGGCCGTTTTTCCGAGAGGTTTTTACTGTGTGAACGCCGTGCCAGGAGCTAGTACTCAAACCACTCTGCCGCTGAGCCCCCCGCAGAGCAATATGGCGCCGCCCAGTGAAGATAATGGCAAAGTTTAAAAGGATATTACAAAATTACCGTGGCATTGCGCCCATCATATAAGGGTGATATATACTGTAAATGGTATGTTATTATGTTTGGGCTATGGTTGTTCGAGTGCTTCACCCCCCCTTTAAGGCCATGATTCACACCGCTATTTAGTGAGTTTCACCATTTTACTATTAGCAAGATATTAGATCAATGCATATAAAAGTAAACTTTCTGGTGGGTATCAAATAGCACCTTGTTTTATCTTGTAAAAAATGTGGGGACGTTCAGAGTTTTATATTTCAAGTACATGATGGGGGCCCGTCTTACCTGCAGGGCTGTATTGCCCCATGTTACCATATGTAAGAGAGTAGTGGTTGTGTTTGTTCGTGACGCCGTGGATACTCATGCGGCACTATCGGTGTCCGCATTGTCTTGCTGCCTTTCGAAACCAATTCCGTTTATTCCATTTTTCCCCAGTTCATTCTGACGTGTACGTTTAGATTTAGACGTTGTTCAATCTTTCCGGGAGATGTTCAGTTAGTGAACTGATCTGCCGGGGACGAAGCGTAAAGCGTTTTGAGCTATACAAACTTCTTGCACCGAACACAGCACTAAATAAAAACATACTTTTTCATTGGTTGAAGCACTCAATCACACAGCTTATATCGCGCAGATACATCCATAAAACATTAAAGTGGACATTACAAGAACTAAATACAACTTCCCAATTGTTATTGCTGAGCACTAAACTAAGGCGTTGCCACACCTTGTCACAATGTTAAGAAAACACCAATTTCTTTCAACGCGTAAAAAAGCCCTCGACACGCACGATCCTCGCTGGAGCCGGCTATATAAGTCCGTACATTGTACAGACATTTCATAAGGCGACCACTGATGGAACATCCGCTGGTTTCACCGACGAGAAGAAGATAGCAAAGATGACGCTGTGGCTGACTTGTGTACTGTTGGTGTTGAGTGCCCAGGCGAAATATTCTATGGGTAAGAATCATTATTAGAATGAATGAATAAATACGAAACAGTTATTTTATTGACATTTACGTTTGAAAGTGAATTTGCCGGGATATATTAATCTAACACTATCAAGCCGGATTCAAAATTGACTGAGAATACAATATAATGCATGTAATTTTCCAACTACTAGTTATGTTATTTATCAATTTGTAAGTGGAACACAACTTACCTGATCAGAATATAAGTCGGAATTACTCAACTGGTAGCTTTAGTGGGTTGAAACGGAACACTTAGCAACTGCTAGAATTCGTGCTATGATCATTTAATGGCGTTCTGGTTGTCCTTCATTTGTGGCAGGCTACACCATCGACCTGCAATCTGGGCAGACATCCGCTCTTCCCGAGAATTCTGTTGACGTGGCGTGGATAGAGAAACCAACGTTGAACGCGGGACCTTGTAAGCTGCATGGGGTTATCGCGATTACCCCCCCGAGCTGGGCCAAATCAGTGATCATATTCATGACAATGAGTAATCCAAAGGGCCACCTGTTTAAAATTGGAGACTCACCGACCAACGATGGCTACGGTACGCTCTTATTTCAGCTTAGTTGTGCACTATATCATCACACGTGATTGTGTCCGCCGTCGTTTCTTTTGCTGATAGTTGGACACGGTGGCAACCTGTAGAAATAGTTAAGCAAACACAAGTTCTACGCCGTGGAACTTCCGACATGAATGATGTTATAAGCTACAGTGTTTGTTGGTGACATCGAAATCTACATGTTTATAATTGCATCAGCTTTTATCTTTTATATATATTTTGCTACGATTTATATGGTAGGCATATAGAAAATTCTTGTAAAGGAATGGGTCGCTGCCATCCGATAGAATTCCCGTGTTCACTTTATTTCTAATACGTGTGCAAAGACATTTTTCGGTACAAACTAACACAATTTTCTAACAAACGTTACAAAATGTATAATGCGAATGTAGGTGTATTTAAATAAGGTTCTAAATCTCAAATCTGGCGGTACAATGCTTAATATAACACTATATGTTCATGTATACTATTTCAGGTGGCACTACAACACTATATGACGCCGAGATACACGCACTCGGTAGTACACTGCGTGTGTATCGCAGTGACGTCGGTGGGTCCGGTCTCCTGGCTGCACTTACGAAAACCGTCAAAAACGAAATGTCAATTCGTCTGGCGAGGGACGAAATGTACGCGACGAACTATGCCGGGAGCAATGTCTACCTTAAAGACAAGGGTCTCTTCTATTTCGACACGATGTACATGGGACTCAACAGGGTGGTATATACTAAGGTCAACAATCGTGTTGGTACTGGGCTCTGCTACGTGACCATCGAGTTCTCGGCTGATGGTATCCCGAACATATATAAATGACCCGTTTTCACGAGGGACCATCTTTGTATATGTCAGGAGCAGCCGACGTATAAACAGCAGAATAAGAAATAATCCTAACAACAAAAGGGAAGCAATAAACGCACCATAAATAATAAAATGTTTGGTAAAACATAAAGAATAAAATGTTTGGTAATACTCATCACAACAATAAAACAGTAAATAACAGTAGCAAGTACATTAACATTGACTGTTAAGTCGCCACTTGATATGACATTGACATGTTTCAAACAATAAAATTAGACTTCCAGAAATTGTTGTTTCGTTAATTTATTTATTACACGCACACACCGGAAATGAAACGGTTTTACCGTCTTGATAGGGTGGTAGATGCGGAACGATATGGCTTGTTGACGTTGTTTCAAATCCGCACGCAATATTACTGGTATCATTCGTCTGTAGGCTCACGTGTTAGCGCCGATTTACGGCAATAGCGACGTTGGGACTCCGAGTGACATGGCAGTAGTAGGGAGTTCCATTCACTGACCTATATATTATATAGGTCAGTGGTTCCATTACGATGGCTTGCTGTGACTTCACGTGGTAGCGCCACCTGGTGGATAGTGACGATACTACCTTACCGCCCCTTGTGGATAGTTTTGGTATGAATTGTACACATGGCGGATAGTGTCTGAACTAATGTTCGTTTAAACGTCAATTGCCGCAAATGTCTTATTTCCGGTTGTGCATGCACATTATGCAACGAAGTAATAAATATGCACTCACACGCCCAGTACAACCATTGATTGCCCCCAACAATCACAAACGAATCAATTTGAGTGAAGCTTATTTAAAAAACGCCCCTGGCGATCACAAACGTAATACCCTGGCCTATATTCATCCGAAGAAGTGCCTCCTTGTAACCAAATATTTAATAACTTGACCTATATTTTCCTCAAGGGCTGCTTAAAATGATCACAAATGTAATACCTTGGCCAAAATTCATCCCAAGAATTGCCTCCTAGTGACCAAATATGTTATAACCTTTTTCATATATTTTAATAGTGACGTGCAATCTATTCAATTTTGACAATCTCTCCCTCCGTCCGACAACTCAACAGCTCAGAAAGACAACTCCAATCATAAATAACGAGAGGGATACCGACTCAGCCAGGAATGGTACGGCCTGCATGCCGACTGGTGATAATTACTCCAAGTAATATATCGCACCTACAATAATGATTAATGGTTTTTAATAGAATACTAGTATCAAAACAAAAATTGTGAGTATTGGATGCACACGGCACAACATCGAGGGATACATTTACGCATGTCATAATTCGACTTACAATACAATACAATACAATATAATACAATACAATACAACAATAGTTTATTTTGTCATGGAGGGAAATTTTTGTGCAGCGTTCATAAAATAAAATACATAAATTACAAGCGGGGGGGTTTCTAAAACATAATGATAAACGTAATTGTGTTCGTCGCATCACATATAAAATAGCATCATAGTGTAATGTAGTAAAAAACCATATAAACACTGCTAAAAACACGCACACACATGCATTCGCGCCCGCACACACATACAAACATATAATAAATATCAGCAGTATAGCTTCAAGCATTGAATACTGGTTCAGATGCAGCGTTAGAGAGAAGAGTCATTTAAAAGTCGAACAGACATAGGAATAAACGATAGCCGTTTTCTATTCGTTTTGCATGTAACAGTTCTAAACCGTCTAGACGACGGCAGAAGGACGTATTCCTCATGCAAAATATGCGTGCTTTGTGTTTGACCCTTTTTATTTCGATATGCTAGTCCCTGATCCAACGTACCCGCTGACACTGTTAGATCCGTCTGTCAGGAATGAATAGCGGCGCGTTCCCACATTAATGTGAAAGTGATTATTTATGGATACGCAGCTAATTGTATAACTCTGATGACATGCTCTGCCCAGCCACGTGAATTATCGACTTGCGCAATGTCAACAACACATGTCGATAGCTTTACCACTATCGAACAAGCTTTATCACTATTGAACAATTTAACTCAGCAGTTGAGTTTACAGCAATATGATATACTGTTCATCGGGGGCACCACGATTAAAGTTTTTCGAATCTTGCGAAAAAAACTATCTTAACATAAATTCACGAGTAAACTTGCACCTGCACATAAACACAGTATACAGTGAGTCCGTGACATCAGCACTCGACAGCGCCCTCACGAGGTAGCGAATATGTTTCGTCAGAAGACGGCCTCTGGTATTTCGTGTGAATGCTTAAAAACGCTTGTAATCGGATGGAATTACTGCTGTGCGACTGCGTAAATAACCCAAGAAGCAACAATGGCGGTATTCATTCAAAGCATAGGCCGATACTTATGTTTGCTTCACACTCCCCATCATTGACGTCACCACGTCATCACTGCCACAACCAACCTCCTCGCATGCGTGAACATTGAACATATCACTCGTGCCACAACTTACATTTCATGTGTGCAGATCGTGCACATCTTTATTTCATTTTGTAAACTCCTAATGTTTGTCAACAAATCTTTCAATTTAAGTGAACAACATTTGTTTACATTTAACTAACAACGCAGTCACGTTCGTTTTTCTTTGAAACTATGTTACGCAACTCAAGTGCGCAGTTACAGTGCCGTAACAAGTTATAATGAACAATACTTTTAAACAGGTATAATAGCCACTTAAAAAAACTTTGGGTTTAAGTTAAATTCGTGTTTTTGTTCTTCCTGTCTCCCCCTTCTACCAAGACTCTATTTCGCCCTATGCGCATTAATTTACACTACATGGATATCAAGGGTATTTAGCAAACAATAATTTTTTTTAGGATACAAGTTCGTTGATTATTGAATCTCGATATAAAATGTATTCTATTCTATAGCGACTAGACACAAGAGATGCTAGGGAGAGCTCACCGCAGCCTGGGAGGAAGTTGAGAGGAGGGAAGGTGACATGTCGTAAGGAGACGGGAAGGAAAGGAACGGGAGGGAAGACAACCGGAGTGAAGGAGAGGGGAGTAGGGGAGACAGGAGGGAAGGAGAAGGGAGTGGGGGAGACGGGAAGGAAAGGAACGGGAGGGAAAACAACCGGAGTGATAGAGAGGGGAGTAGGGGAGACAGGAGGGAAGGAGAAGGGAGTGGGGGAGACGGGAGGGAAAACAACCGGAGTGAAGGAGAGGGGAGTGGGAGAGACAAGAGCAAAGGAGTGGGAAGTGGGGAAGACAGGAGCGAAGGAGACAGGAGGGAAGGGGTCAGGACAGAATGTGATGGAGGGGATCGAACGGAAGCGTTATTATGCAGCAGTGATAGAGGGGGTGAGGAAGAGAGCGAATGTGTTTGTGGGGGATTCGATAGTTAGAAAGACCGACAGAGTCTTAAACAAGGGAGATGATGTGGTGGTCTGCTTGCCTGGAGCCAAAATAGAGGCGATAACTGAGAGGGTAAAAAACATCGTAGGCTCTGGTAAGGGTGGATCTGTTTTAGTACACGTAGGGAAAAATAACGTAGAGAGGGAGGGTACAACTGCCATAGTTAGGAAATATAGGCAGTTGGTCAGAACACTAAAACAGACGCTGGTTGAGCAGGTAATACTGTCAGGGATTTTACCTGTAATGGGCAGGAGGGGTCACAAATATCGAAATTGTCGGGGGATGGCAATTAACATGTTAGTCCAAAAGCTATGTAGGGAAGAGGAAGTTGGATTTGTGGATTTATGGGGAAGTTTTGTTGGGAGGGCTGATATGTACATGAAGGATGGGCTTCATTTAAGTGGAAAGGGGGCGGCAGTATTCGCGGCCAAACTTTCAGCAGCAGTAGATAGTGACCTGGGTACAATGACAAATATTTTTGGAAGTAAACATTCTTTAAACTAGAAGTGCAGGGGGGTTACCTAGAGGTGTCTCGAGCAGAACAAGAGGCCACTAGCACAGATAAACCAATATCAAATCATCCGAAAAACATCTCTGAAAAAGGTTATAGATGCATATGTTTAAATGCAAGGAGCATAGTAAATAAGAAAAACGAATTAAACATTATGGTAGAAGATATTGACCCTCACATAATTGGTATAACTGAATCATGGGCCAACATAGATATAACAGATGCTGAATTAGGACTGACAGGATATGTAATGTTTAGGAAAGATCGAATAGGAAGAAGGGGCGGGGGAGTTATTTTATATGTTAAAGAATCTATTCAGGCTTATGAAATAAGACTAGAAAGGGAAGCAGATTGCGATGAAGCTGTTTGGTGCAAAATTGTTTCAGGAAATTCAAAATTAACTATTGGATTAGTTTACCGAAGTCCAAACATAAACGAAGAGGACAACACAAAAATAAAAAACGCTATAAAGGAAGTTAGTAAAGGGGAATGTATCATAATGGGAGATTTTAACCATGGACACATACAATGGAATTTTCTAGAGAGCACAGGGATTGAGGACCAACAATTTCTATTTTTAATCCAGGATAGCTTTCTTACTCAGCACGTACTAGAACCAACCAGGGGAGAAAATGTATTAGATTTAGTTTTGTCATCACAAAAAGAATTAGTGGACAATGTAAAAATATTTTAACCATTGGGTAATAGTGACCATAATCAAATACATTTTGACATCAATGTAAAATCAGAAAGTAAAAATAAGAAAACGTACAAGAGAAACTTCCACAAAGGTAACTACAAAGATATGAGAAAATACTTAGCAAAGCTAGATTGGAATAACATGCTGATGAATAAGACCGCAATTGAATGTTGGAATATTCTAAAATATGAAATTGAGAGTATCATCGATAAATTTGTTCCCTTCCAAAAACAAGGAAAACGGCGTAGAAAGAAACACTTGCAAAAGAGGCTATTAGAAAAATAATGCTAAAACAAACTATGTGGAGGGTTTATAGGCGCAGCAGAAAGGACGAAGACTATGCAAAATTAAAAGAGGCACTTAATGCAGCTACAACTGTAATCAGACAATCTAAGAGAAGCTATGAGCAAAAACTAGCATGTAACATAAAAAATTACAGCAAGAGTTTTTATGCATATGTCAGGAGTAAACAAAACGTACAAGACAAGGTTGGACCTCTAGAAGACAGTGCTGGAAATATAATATCACAGGGGTTTTTAATGGCGGAAGACCTAAATGGTTACTTCAGTTCAGTGTTTACCAAAGAAGATATTAGTTCATTACCAGTTGGTGATGCTAAATTTCAGGGGGCTAAATCTGACTATTTAGGTCCGTTAGTTGTAACTCCAGAATTGGTAGCTAAGAAAATAAAGGCAATGAAGGATAACAAATCACCGGGAGTGGATGGGATTCCTCCAAAATTACTAATGGAAACAGTATAACAAATCAGTATACCACTTGCAAGAGTATTCAACTTGTCATTAAAAGAGGGAGTTGTTCCGTTTGAATGGAAAGAAGCAAACATCATACCATTATTTAAAAAGGCTTCGAGAAATAAGTCAGAGAATTACAGACCAGTGAGTTTAACGTCAGTGATTTGTAAATTATTGGAAAGGTTAATTAAAGACCATATGGTGGACTTCCTCGTTAAGCATAAATTATTAAATTCATCTCAACATGGATTCCTTAAAGCGAGGTCATGCTTAACAAATATGTTATGTTTTTTGGAAGAAATCACTAAGTGGATAGACGTGCGATCGCCAGTAGATATTATCTACTTAGATTTTCAGAAAGCTTTTGACAAAGTGCCACATCAAAGATTACTACTTAAATTAAAAGCCCGTGGTATCGGGGATAGCATAACTGACTGGATAGAACAATGGCTGACTGACTGAAGACAACGAGTTGTAGTAGATGGAGAAGTTTCAAATTGGAAATCGGTTTTGAGTGGGGTACCTCAAGGATCAGTATTAGGACCTATATTATTCTTAATTTATATCAATGACTTGGACGACAGTATAACAAGTAACGTACTGAAATTTGCGGATGACACAAAACTTTTTAGAAAGGTTAATACTGATGGTGATAAACAACATTTACAAAACGATCTAGACAGATTAGTGAAATGGTCTGAGAAATGGCAGATGTTGTTCAATTTTGGGAAATGTAAATGCCTACATACAGGACATAGGAACTTGAATGTAAACTATAAAATGGGAGATACTGTTCTGGGTACTACTGTAAAAGAAAAGGACTTAGGAGTTACAATAAGCGCTGATATGAAAGTTTCAGAGCAGTGTGGTATTGCAGCTTCAAAGGGTAATCAAATTCTTGGATTGATTAGAAGAAACATAACATACAAGGGAAAAAAGTTAATTATACCTCTTTATAAAGCAATAGTTAGACCTCATTTAGAATACTGTATACAAGCATGGAGACCATATCGTAAGAAGGATATAGATACGCTTGAACGCATACAAAGGAGAGCAACTAAAATGATTCCAGAACTGAGAGACCTTAGTTATGAAGAACGCCTGAAAGAATGTGGTTTAACAACTCTAGAGAATAGGAGGTTAAGAGGAGATCAGATTGAAGTTTTTAAGATATTGAATGGGTATGAAAATATTGATAGAAATATGTTTTTCTCACTCAAGAAGGATAGCAGAACTAGAGGACATGTGGTAAAATTAGTAAAGGATCAATGCAGATTGGACATCAGGAAGCACTCATTCTCACAAAGGACAATAAATGAATGGAACAAATTGTCTACAGATTGTGTAACTGCTAGCAGCGTGAATATGTTTAAAAACAAGGTTGACACATATCTCAGGAGGGCGGGCTATAAGTAGATGAACATTGTTGGACTCTCGATAAGCCAATGGCTTCCTTGTCCACTTGCCATCTGGGCCTTTGGTTTGGATGGCAAATCTTGTTAAATCTTGACTGTCAAAAGGTCAATGTTGTGAGTTTCCTGCAGCTGTCAACGCTTGACCGCGACGTCCACTGGCAACTGCACTTCCATCTTCTTCCGAAGCACGCCTGGGTGACGGCGACACTGGACACGACCACCAGCAGTAGGATCAACGCGTGTGACATCGTTCACTCCGGTGCAGAATTCTGTCGTGTGTCGTCTGTCGACGCTTTTCACATACTGTAGACCATCGTTGCTGTTGTAAGGTATGGGACACTCACAGACACGGGGCGTCTTCACTAAGTTATGTAGCTGCGTTATATTGACACAACTGCCTAATTGAAAAATTAAATCAGGCAAACAATAAAATGTTCAGTGTAAAATCTCGATAATGACGCTGATTGTTTGCTGGCGCTTCACGGGAACGCCTACAGCCCTACACAACATGCGTGCGTGCATGCGTGCGTGCGTGTGTGCGCGCGCAAGGCGTGTACGTACCCGTGTATGTAATGATATGTTTAGGCTATTGGAAGGGGAGGGCAAGACTGACCAAGGATATGTGAAGGGTTTTTGTCGTGTCAATATTCAAATTCAGCATAAAAAAATTATTATCACAAACGTGGACAACCCAACCCCAACCCCCAAAAAAATACGCCACTGCGTGCGTTGTGTTTATGTGTGTATGCTTGTGTGCGTGCGTGCGGGCGTGCGTGCGTGTCTACTCTTTGTAACACTGTGCGTATGTTACTCTTATTCACATGTTACACCACGTAAACCTGTGTATCTCCAACGTAAAAACGCATAAAAGAAAAAAAATTATCAAACCTTTTTTCTTTTTATTCCGCATTTCAAGATGTGCACATGTTTTGGCTCACGATCTCATGGCACGCTAACTGTGTTATTGTGAGCAGCATCCACTAGAAGCTACTGTATTAAAGTCCATTTGACGCAGTAGAGAGTCCATATATATATATATATATATATATATATATATATATATATATATATATATATATATATATATATATATATATATATATATATATATATATATATATATATACCCTGTCAGTTGGCGATGACATAAATCACTTCGGCTAAGGTTTTGATATGTCCATTGCCGGAAGTTTGGTAGCTGACAGCTCCTGGAGTTTCTGGAAGGTAGACATTGACAATATAATTACCGTTCTCGATTGGTGCAGGGATACATACATTAGAGATACATTCACGAATCGGTATTATACGCACGCACGCATGCATGCACGCACGCACGCACGCACGCACGCACGCACGCACGCACGCACGCACGCATGCACGCACGCTTACGTATATGCATGTATGCATACACTAAAACAACATCAACAACACTAATCATATGTATTTGTATCCTCCTTGACTATTGCAATGCAATACTAAACAACTTTGTTAAAAGAGACTTAGCTAAACTACAAAGCATTCACAACTGTCTAGCACGCGTTATGCTCGGGGCGCCTCATTTTTGTTCACCATCTCCACCACTACTTAAAGCGAAACAAAAGTCACCGTTTTGGGGTTATGGACCTAAAAGAGATAATACTCAGGTGCAAAAAAACTAATCATATGCAACGAAAATCAAGAAAATCACACCAGTGGTTTACTAAGTTTTTATGCATTCCGCCACGCTGCAATTATTGCGCGAATACAGTTCGTTCACATGTCCACCTCAATATCTAGTACAGTATTAATTTATAGAGCTGAGTGAACTGTGGCAACGTGGGATGAACGAAATTGTCAAAGCTTCGTAACAGCAGCAAGAGGATTTGAATCCGAGTTCTATCGATTGAGAATGCGACGTTCTAACGGCGACGCCGCCGCGTCCAACTGGAAACAGACCGCCGTGGACGGACCAAGGTGACGAGCCATGCTCCACACTTGTCGTGACATTGACAACGAGAAAGACTATGACGTATACGACGCTACAAACAAGGACAAGTAGAAGCGATTGTCTCTTGAGACACTAGCCAGTCCCACCCACGCACGCACGCACGCACGCACGCACGCACGCACGCACGCACACAAGCACGCATGCACGTACGCACGCACGCACGCAAGCACATACGCACGCACATAATAGGATAATGTATATATTTCTTATATTTGTCGTGTATAAGCAAAATGCTTAAACGTGTCAGTGTGGTGTAGTCGCGTCAACACACATACTACCGAAGCAGCATTAAACAATAGCCTTCCAACTGGCAGACGGTGGAATAATGCCCATGTCGACTCAAGGATAAAACGACAGATTGAATGTTAATTATCGAGATCAATTATTATCAGTTATCGTAAATGCATGACCAGACCGATCTCACGTAGCATTAATAGATTTGATAGACGTCGTCTCATTTCTTTTTACAATGAGGCACTGCAATTACGAAATTTCCATTCTTATTTATACACTGCTGTTTGACAGTTTCACACAACAAAAAAGTCGATGTAAACATAGTCGAGATGAGATAGAGTAACTTGAACTCTCGCAGACGATCCAGTTAAATGCCAAGATCATTTGCTACTGCCACATTCAGCTTTTGTAACTTTAGTATCTTAATCAGACAGATCTCATGCGGACGCGATATCAAATTTGATAAGTTTCGTCTCACTGATTATTGCTAAGAGGCACCGTCATTACTATTATATGCTATATCGTTGAGGTTCCGTGCTGGATGAAGATAATGTATTCATTAATTATAAGTCACACTACACACTTGTCAGTGGTTTTTTCTCAAATATTCGGTATAATAGCATCCTGGTAAAACAAATAATGTGCTATTGAACACCAAGTTATTGAGAATACTCATAAAACATGTAGAAATTATCACCGTGTGGGACATTCGTCATTATGTACACAAGTAAGTAAATAAGGGGAACAAGTTTAGAGTTGGCGCCATGTTTCTATATAATAATAATAATAATTACCATTATTATTGTTATTATTATTATTAGTAGCAGTAAGTGGTAATAGTATTTGTAGTAGTAGTAGTAGTAGTAGTAGTAGTAGTAGTAGTAGTAGTAGTAGTAGTAGTAGTAGTAGTAGTAGTATTAATAGTAGTAGTAGTAGTAGTGGTAGTAGTGGTAGTGGCAGTGGTAGTGGTAGTGGTATTGGTAGTAGTAGTAGTAGTAGTAGTAGTAGTAGTAGTATTAATATTAGTAGTAGTAGTAGTGGTAGTAGTGGTAGTGGTAGTGGCAGTGGTAGTGGTAGTGGTAGTGGTAGTAGTAGTAGTAGTAGTAGTAGTAGTAGTAGTAGTAGTAGTAGTAGTAGTAGTAGTGGTGGTGGTGGTGGTGTAGTAGCTGTTGTTGTGTAGAAAGTAGTCGTGTTAGTAGTATCATCATTATTATGACTACATACGTTGGTTGATGGCTTGTACCGTAGTGGGCTTCTTGTTGTACCATACACACAGAATGACGATCAAAGCGATCAAGGAGATGCTTCCTGCTACTGTAACCAAAAGTAGTTTATTATGTGCAAAGTATGTACTTGTATGCTACTAACACATAACACATAAATGCCAGTCCGTTTTCATAATGATAACTTTCAATAACTCTTTGTCACATTTATAAGTATATATATATATATATATATATATATATATATATATATATATATATATATATATATATATATACGACCATCTGCATTAAGAGGTCACTTTTCGACCATCCATTGAGCGGTCGCGTAAGACAGGTTTAACGACGCATATCATGTTGTGGACCATGACTACAAATGTATAGTTGCCATATCTTAAAGTTCTATATTAATTTTAGTTATTTGAATTACCTGATCCTACAATCTTTCCAGTCGTAAAGGAAGACGTAGGTGTGTTACATTGTCAAGTGCCGGGTATGGCCAGATGTGTAACTGGCGTTCTCATGCGCAACCTTCTCATTACTGATGTGGTCGTAAGGCAAATAGTGACATACAACATATACACGTGTTAAATAAAGCCTAAATGTTTAAGTGGAAAGGGAGAAAGCACACGTGCATTTTACACTTAACTCTCTGGCAAACTGTTTCATTCCAAACGTGGTTTGAATGTTGCCAGTTAATTTATTGACATGACACCTTGTTAACGCTCTTTAAATATATTTCGTCGAATACATAGGCTAATATAAATTTAACTACAACAATGTTTTTTCATACATTTATTACCTTATTATCATACTCAAACTATAATATATTTACAGGATGAAACGTCTTAAAGGTTTTGTTTTCGTAACGTACTGTGGTAACCATGTGTATTAAATAACATTGTAAAACCATTGATGATAAAACATCATAGGGTGATTATATATAATCATGCGGTTGCCTATTGTTAGGATGCAAAGCCTTAGTGTAATGTTGAGACCGGTAAAATACTATATTGTACATCACCAACAGTGCAGCGACATGTTTCGTAACGTGGTGTAATTAATAACCAATGATGCTCACAGGCAACCATATAGTGCTGCCACCTGCCCGAGTTGTTAGGGACCAGTTTTGTTTGGGCTTTTTCACACGCATTCCGAAGACTCCGCAGTTATCACAACATCCATTTATTTCACTGCATCATTTTACCTACATGAAGCACCAATATACTGCCACACAAAATTTTTTAAATCAAGATAGCTTTTCAGCAAGTTTGCAGGTATTTAACAAACTGCAGTCATTGTTCACTGGTATACGTTGACAACACACAGCAAACAGTTCACCGGTAGGCGTTGGTCACACACAGTTTGTCAGAGCGGTTACTGTGACTAGCCCGTTTATGTAACTGTTCCTAAATTAACCGCCTTGACATTTTAGCCAATACTGCTATTCAAATGTGAGCTACTTTACTATATTGATATTGGCTACGTTTTAGAGCAAATACTGATAGGGGTGGTAGATTTTTGTTTTGTTAATATTACGCGGTAGAATGCCGTGACCTTACGCCGGCAGTATGGTATGCATTCTCATTTATTAGCCAATCGTTCCGTTGGGAATGGCTATTTCGAAGAATGCCACATTTTCCACATTATGTGTATTGTACATGCACAATCGGCATAAATGTGAAGGTAACACTTTATTGCATCCTAGTGAACAGATGACAAAGATTGATCCATGTTCTTCTTGTCGTGTCCCTCACACGAGGTGTTGTCACCTTCGGGCGCATGCCTTTGCCCGGTCCGTGACGGCGGCCAGATATCTGTGTGTGCGAGGACCGTCTGGTAGTTGGCAGCACAGGACGTTGGACAATGTCGGGTCTTCATCGTAATAACAATTCACCGATTGCGTCTCGTCTATGTAGCCTCACCTCCGCATGGTTTTCGGTGTTGGGTTTGAGGAACTGGATCAATTCACCGATTGCGTCTCGTCTATGTAGCCTCACCTCCGCATGGTTTTCGGTGTTGGGTTTGAGGAACTGGATCAATTCACCGATTGCGTCTCGTCTATGTAGCCTCACCTCCGCATGGTTTTCGGTGTTGGGTTTGAGGAACTGGATCAATTCACCGATTGCGTCTCGTCTATGTAGCCTCACCTCCGCATGGTTTTCGGTGTTGGGTTTGAGGAACTGGATCAATCACAATCTAGTTGCAGCATCCCAGCTGATAACAAAGATGATATATGGGTTGTAACCTCTTCTCGCCATCGGCAACTGTTGAAAGAGCTGGGACGTTTGGGGTCGTGAATCAGACTAAGGCGATGAGGCTCCGCCTAATGCTCTACCAGTTCGCCGTGAATATTCGTTGCCTTATATCCCCCACTGTGTACTGTGGCTGTTGAGATCTCCGACGATCGCCCGTGGTTGATTTCCTGCCGAGGTTGGTGGGTGATCCAAGGAAAATGGTTCGCCTGGTGGTTTGTAGATAAATGTGAAAGAGATCCATTTATATCAGTAGCTGTCAGAATTCCAAAGTCGTTGAATTTTGTTAAGCACGTCGCATTGATGACTGTGCAAGTCTTAACGAATATGTATATAACGAACACTGCCATATTGTTCGTGTGGCCTCTCATTGGCCATGGCCATTCCGGTTATATGAGGCCGCATGTCGTCAGGTCCTCGACGAGCCTCATGTAAACACATCACATCACACCCGTGCTTGTTGTACAGGTCAGCGATTATTTGTTGTTTTGCTGTTGATACATACATTAAATGACATGTCGTTTGTGTGATGTCCAGGCATTGTAGCCGTTCGCGAGTTGATCGGTGTGAAGATGGTGGTAGAATTACAGTTATCGTTTTCAAAAGCGAGCAGGACGCGCGACGTGCCCGCTTCTACCAATGGCCTCAGGTTGTTCCGTGAGAAGCAGATTTAATTACCTGGAAGTGGCTATTTAGACACATTATGTTTTGTGTTTGATACTATTTAACACTCACATAAGGTTTCCTAAAACAATTTTTGAGATAACAATGGTAGGTTATATTTGAAAAGCCTAATCATTGACAACATATCTCCAAACATATAACGCACAATATATCCGAAATCTATGACCGTAAATTTGCAATATTAACATATACATTTTCAGTTTGTATGATTGTGGTGGAAGCAACTAGTGGTGCTACAATATTATAAATATAATATGATATATATATATATATATATATATATATATATATATATATACATATACATATACATATACATATACATATATATATATATATATATATATATATATATACATATACATACATACATACATACATACATAGATACATAGATACATACATACATACATACATATATATATATATATATATATATATTCTGTTTGGTAGGGCTTGAGTCTGTAGTTTTGACAATGCTTCCGGTCATAAACTCATCCGGTCATCAAAAAATGGGCTAACTTCATTTCACAAAATGAGAGTAATAATCTAGTCATTCCAGTACATTTTACAATTTCAATAGATGCGCAGAAACCAACGTAAACACCCATTTCTGCAACGAGGCTTAAAAGCGGATGACGTTCATTCGATATTTTATTAATGTCGTTTTCAATAGCGAGCAGGACCCTCGACGTGCCTGCTTCTACCAATGGCCCCAGGTTGTTCCGTGAGTAGCAGATTTAATTACCTGGAAGTGGCTATTTAGACACAGTATGCTAGATGACACCACTACATATAGGCCTACAGGCGCTAGTTGTTATGTGCAAGTATGGCTGTTCGTAAAGGTTTCCCTTATTCATATCTCAATAGCAGATCATTATATTCTTGTTATGCTGTAATAACAGAGAATATTCTTTTTATGCTGTAATAACAGAGAATATAGCTTGATCTTCCGGCTACTTGGACTTGGTGCAGCGACTTGAATTTGGTGTAGATCATTTACAGAAATACGTGGAATATCAAATAGAATAAGTATTACTATTGCATATATATTATACACAAACGTATTGTAGACATATATTAGGAAACAGGTTTTGTTAATTATTAGTCAGAGGGAGTATTTTAGAGTAAGTTAGTTTCGGATTCTGTCAGGGAATTCAGCGAGCGTTAATAGGGGTGTTTACAATTCGAAAAATTATATAACAGTGAATAGTCAGTAACAGTGAATATTGGTTAGAATAAGTATTAGTATTATACATATATTGTTCACCAACTTCTTGTAGACATATATTAAGAAACCGTTGTTGTTAACAGAGGTAGTATTTTTTTTCCCGGATTCAAACTCAACGAGTGATAAAAGGGAGTTTGTTTACAAGTCATTCAACCCGTGCATCGAGCTATCGTTTACATTAGCTAATATATATATATATATATATATATAAGATAAAGTGATTTATTTACTTAAATTACATACATAAGGTAATATCTGACATAGTGGTAGTCAACGTTTTCGGTAAAAAGGAATTAACAGCAGGACTTTAGCGTAAATTAGTACACACTCACTTCGTTGTTTTGTTACACAGTGTTCTCCGTATTCGCTAGGTGGCAGGATTTTTAGCCTAAAGTGTTCTTTTGATCACAAAAACAGCCTTATTCAAGGCTAACGTAGCAAACTAATTAAAACTAAATTGTATGATGGCCCCGTGCAAACGACAGTTAAAGGCCACAAGGCACGTAATTTGTGGCAGTTGTAGTAACTGGGTAGATTTCGTCAAGTCTGGGTGCGAAAAGTCCTGGGCTGAGGTCCAGGCAGATAGTTTTAATTTTGAGTGTAGGGGATGCGCAAGGATGAAGGAAATAGAGGTGGAGTT
Source organism: Lamellibrachia satsuma (assembly GCA_033239005.1). NCBI lineage: Eukaryota > Metazoa > Annelida > Polychaeta > Sabellida > Siboglinidae > Lamellibrachia > Lamellibrachia satsuma. The sequence continues at coordinate 239,242 of BSQZ01000172.1, read as the reverse complement.
GGAAGAGCTGAGACTGCTCGTTGTGGCAATGGTGGGAAGGGAACAGGGGAGTTGTGCCAGTAGTTCCGGTGAGGGAACAGTAGACGATAAAGTGGGGAAAGACACAAGAGATGCTAGGGAGAGCTCACCTCAGCCTGGGAGGAAGCTGAGAGGAGGGAAGGTGACAGGTCATAGGGAGACAGGACATAAGGAGACGGGAAGGAAAGGAACGGGAGGGAAGACAACCGGGGTGAAGGAGAGGGGAGTAGGGGAGACAGGAGGGAAGGAGAAGGGAGTGGGGGAGACGGGAGGGAAGACAACGGGGGTGAAGGAGAGGGGAGTAGCGGAGACAGGAGAGAAGGGAGTGGGGGAGACGGGAGGGAAAACAACCGGAGTGAAGGAGAGGGGAGTAGGGGAGACAGGAGGGAAGGAGAAGGGAGTGGGGAGACGGAAGGGAAGGGGTCAGGACAGAATGTGATGGAGGATCGAAAGGAAGAGTTATTCTGCAGCAGTGATAGAGGGTGAGGAAGAGAGCGAGGGTGTTTGTGGGGGATTCGATAGTTAGGAAGACCGACAGAGTCTTAAACAAGGGGAGATGATGTGGTGGTCTGCTTGCCTGGAGCCAAAATAGAGGCGATAACTGAGAGGGTAAAAACATTGTAGGCTCGGGTAAGGGTGGATCTGTTTTAGTACATGTAGGGACAAATAACGTAGAGAGGGAGGGTACAACTGCCATAGTTAGGAAATATAGGCAGTTGGTCAGAACACTAAAACAGACGCGGGTTGAGCAGGTAATACTGTCAGGGATTTTACCTGTGATGGGCAGGAGGGGTCATAAATATCGAAATTGTCGGGGATGGCAATTAACATGTTAGTCAGAGAGGCTGTGTAGGGAAGAGGAAGTTGGATTTGTGGATTTATGGGAAAGTTTTGTTGGGAGGGTGATATGTACATGAAGGATGGGCTTCATTTAAGTGGAAAGGGGGCAGCAGTATTCGCGGACAAACTTTCAGCAGCAGTAGATAGCGACTTGGGTACAATGACAAATATTTTTGGAAGTAAACATTCTTTAAACTAGAAGTGCAGGGGGTTACCTAGAGGTGTCTCAAGCAGAACAAGAGACCACTAGCACAGATAAACCAATATCAAATCATCCGAAAAACATCTCTGAAAAAGGTTATAGATGCGTATGTTTAAATGCAAGGAGCATAGTAAATAAGAAAAACGAATTAAACATTATGGTAGAAGATATTGACCCTCACATAATTGGTATAACTGAATCATGGGCCAACATAGATATAACAGATGCTGAATTAGGACTGACAGGATACGTAATGTTTAGGAAAGATCGAATAGGAAGAAGGGGCGGGGGAGTTATTTTATATGTTAAAGAATCTATTCAGGCTTATGAAATAAAACTAGAAAGGAAGCAGATTGCGATGAAGCTGTTTGGTGCAAAATTGTTTCAGGAAATTCAAAATTAACTGTTGGATTAGTTTACCGAAGTCAAACATAAACGAAGAGGACAACACAAAAATAAAAAACGCTATAAAGGAAGTTAGTAAAGGGAATGTATCATAATGGGAGATTTTAACCATGGACACATACAATGGAATTCTCTAGAGGGCACAGGGATTGAGGATCAACAATTTCTATGTTTAATCCAGGATAGCTTTCTTACTCAGCACGTACTAGAACCAACCAGGGGAGAAAATGTATTAGATATAATTTTGTCATCACAAAAAGAATTAGTGGACAATGTAAAAATATTTGAACCATTGGGTAATAGTGACCATAATCAAATACATTTTGACATCAATGTAAAATCAGAAAGTAAAAATAAGAAAACGTACAAGAGAAACTTCCACAAAGGTAACTACAAAGATATGAGAAAATACTTAGCACAGCTAGATTGGAATAACATGCTGATGAATAAGACTGCAATTGAATGTTGGAATATTCTAAAATATGAAATTGAAGTATCATTGATAAATTTGTTCCCTTCCGAAAACAAGGAAAACGGTGTAGAAAGAAACACGTGTCAAAAGAGGCAATTAGAAAAATAATGCTAAAACAAACTATGTGGAGGGTTTATAGGCGTACCAGAAAGGAAGAAGACTATGCAAAATACAAAGAGGCACTTAATGCAGCTACAACTGAAATCAGACAATCTAAAAAGAAGCTATGAGCAAAAACTGGCATGTAACATAAAAACTGACAGCAAGAGTTTTATGCATATGTCAGGAGTAAACAAAACGTACAAGACAAGGTTGGACCTCTAGAAGACAGTGCTGGAAATATAATATCACAGGGGTTTTTAATGGCGGAAGACCTAAATGGTTACTTCAGTTCAGTGTTTACAAAAGAAGATATTAGTTCATTACCAGTTGCTGATGCTAAATTTCAGGGGACTAAATCTGACTATTTAGGACCGTTAGTTGTAACTCCAGAATTGGTAGCTAGGAAAATAAAGGCAATGAAGGATAACAAATCACCGGGAGTGGATGGGATTCCTCCAAAATTACTAATGGAAACAGTAGATCAAATCAGTATACCACTTGCAAGAGTATTCAACTTGTCATTAAAAGAGGGAGTTGTTCCGTTTGAATGGAAAGAAGCAAACATCATACCATTATTTAAAAAGGGTTCGAGAAATAAGTCAGAGAATTACAGACCAGTGAGTTTAACGTCAGTGATTTGTAAATTATTAGAAAGGTTAATTAAAGACCATATGGTGGACTTCCTCGTTAAGCATAAATTATTAAATTCATCTCAACATGGATTCCTTAAAGCGAGGTCATGCTTAACAAATGTGTTATGTTTTTGGAAGAAATCACTAAGTGGATAGACGAGGGATCGCCAGTAGATATTATCTACTTAGATTTTCAGAAAGCTTTTGACAAAGTGCCACATCAAAGATTGCTACTTAAATTAAAAGCCCATGGTATCGGGGATAGCATAACTGACTGGATAGAACAATGGCTGACTGACAGAAGACAACGAGTTGTAGTAGATGGCGAAGTTTCAAATTGGAAATCGGTTTTGAGTGGGGTACCTCAAGGATCAGTATTAGGACCTATATTATTCTTAATTTATATCAATGACTTGGACGAGAGTATAACAAGTAACGTACTGAAATTTGCGGACGACACAAAACTGTTTAGAAAGGTTAATACTGATGGTGATAAACAACATTTACAAAACGATCTAGACAGATTAGTGAAATGGTCTGAGAAATGGCAGATGCTGTTCAATTTTGGGAAATGTAAATGCCTACATACAGGACATGGGAACTTGAATGTAAACTATAAAATGGGAGCTACTGTTCTTGGTACTACTGTAAAAGAAAAGGACTTAGGAGTTACAATAAGCGCTGATATGAAAGTTTCAGAGCAGTGTGGTATTGCAGCTTCAAAGGGTAATCAAATTCTTGGATTGATTAGAAGAAACATAACATACAAGGGAAAAAAGTTAATTATACCTCTTTATAAAGCAATAGTTAGACCTCATTTAGAATACTGTATACAAGCTTGGAGACCATATCGTAAGAAGGATATAGATACGCTTGAACGCATACAAAGGAGAGCAACTAAAATGATTCCAGAACTTAGAGACCTTAGTTATGAAGAACGCCTGAAAGAATGTGGTTTAACAACTCTAGAGACAAGGAGGTTAAGAGGAGATCAGATTGAAGTTTTTAAGATATTGAATGGGTATGAAAATATTGATAGAAATATGTTTTTCTCACTCAAGAAGGATAGCAGAACTAGAGGACATGAGGTAAAATTAGTAAAGGATCAATGCAGATTGGACATCAGGAAGCACTCGTTCTCACAGAGGACAGTAAATGAATGGAATGTAACTGCTAGCAGCGTGAATATGTTTAAAAACAAGGTTGACACATATATCAGGAGGGCGGGTTATAAGTAGGTGAACATTGTTGGACTCTCGATAAGCCAATGGCTTCCTTGTCCACTTGCCATCTGGGCCTTTGGCTTGGATGGCAAATCTTGTTAAATCTTGTTAAATCTCTGATTTGTTGGTTTATTTAACAGGAAGTGGCTAGGAGGTACTTAGACACAATACACTAGATGACGCCACTACCTATTCATACGCTAATTGTGGAAAACTGATTTGCAGCAGAGAGCTCCGTCTTAAGGTGATGTCACCTTGTGGCTAGTCATTGAACTATTTAATAATAAATGGTTTTAGTAGTTTTGGATTTGCTGGGACTTCCGGCCAAGACGATCATGTTTCTTTATGAGCTATAATTACACATTCTCTGTAAAATAGTTGTATATTACTACGAGGTGTCATCATGGAAGACCTGTTATTTATGTAATTATTCTTGTTCTTAGCCACTATTTAACCAAGCCTTGTATATAGTAGAGTTTTCGGAAGCGCACCGATCTCAACTCCCTTCCCTGCGCGACCGGCGTGGTAAGTGGGAGATCAGGAACCATCGTTAGTGTTTGCATAAGGCGCCAACATAACCTGATCTTCGCGGTTCGCCGGTAAAATGAAATATATTACTATACGTATAATAACACTTGCGAATGGAGAGAATGTTGCGATTCCAACACAGGCATTTCACATGAACTATTTGGTTTAGTTGATGCCATAGGATCGATTTACAATATGGCATCTGACTGAGATAATTTCGTCCTATTTTTCTTACGACAGCACAGAGAGTGCACATTTCAAACTCAGATTTTTATGCATTAAACACCGTGAAAACTAAGACACCTGTATGTACAATGTTGTCGAATTATTTATTGTGATGAAACAATAATTTGAACGAAAAAACTGGACAAGGAATATATTTAATGATTATGCGAGCCAGATCTGTGTTTCTCCAAATGATCGACAACGCCCCGAATGAGTAAACACAAGAAGTGGTGACGTGGCACGCCCAGCGAGATCGGTATCAGGACGGGAGAGGTCGGGCCACTTGCAAAACACTTTCCAAAAACATGAAAACACATTAAAATTACGTCACTTAAACATATTGCTATTTAACCAGTTTTTAGACATCCTCACCCCCGGGAACGCTTTGAAAAGAAGACCTTTCCACCCACCACCCCTAGACGTTAAGTAATTTATGCGCAAACCATTAAGCGTTTTTCACGTAGATAGCGGGATTGAAAAACCGCATTGTTGTCGCAATATCCTGCTAAGCGTGTGAGTCAGCATTCCTGACACTATGTAGTGTTAAGCCCGCCATGCACATGCCGACATTTAGTCGCCAACAGTCTGTCTACCGACAAATACTTGGCAACTATCCGTCGGTCGACCGTCGGCCGACCGATTTTACAGATGCCAGATATCCACAAAAAAAGTGTTGCCAACCGATTGTGGAGAACATACACATAACGACAACACTTGAGTTGCCAACTGAAAAGTAGTCGCCAACTTTTTAGCAATTGAAGAATCGGTACGTGTATGGCGGGCTAGACGCCTACTCGCACTGTATAGCATCAACGTGAAAACACAAGAGTAAAGTGACCAACATTTAATTCCGCAGCTCAATATACATGTTGTCATTGGCTCACGATCCTACTGTAGATATGTGGTTTACTACCAACAGCACCAACGGTTAGCTAATGCATTATGTCCACAGGGCACTGCTGGAGTCCAACTGTTGCTGAAGCAGCAACCAGTCCAAATATGCCTTGCCTATTGGGGGTGACGATAATCACTTGGCATATGATTTGCATTCTGTTCCATATTGTCCTGCGTCGGTGTTCCATTATAACACAGTTCTCGGTTGTGTCTTGTTAAGGTCAACAGCCCTGCAGTGCCATTCGGTTGGTGGTTGACAGTTTCTGGAATGCCTGAACAAATGTATAACTGCATTTCTTCAGAAGCTTTCAGGAGAGACGGATACAACTCAGCACACACACACACGCACTTCCCATCATACCACCATGCTACCTGGTGGATTACAATGGAACATAGCGATTCAAGTAATAGAGCTAGAAGCCTATACATTAAGCAGCGTGATGTTTTCTGAGTTATCCAAATCTTCAAGTTCCATTATAATTCACCAGGTAGAGTGCTGGTAATGTTAAGGGTCTATTGTAAAGCATAATTGCGTATTACAAAATCAAAGGTTTGGTGGTCGCTATCAATTGTAAATGCAAATGTTTAGGACATGCATTCCAATGTAAATGCACCGACAGTTACAGGGCTACATCTGAATGTGCATGTTCAACATTTAAATGTGTTTGCTGGGATTACGGTATATCATCTGCACAAATAAATATGTGGTTTATTTATTATTCACTAGAGATAAAAAACATTTGGTCAACAAAACGTGTTATATACTATTTGTGTGTTTCAAGATAAATCATCTTTTCTGTTGCATATTGGCAAGTGAAAGATTTCACCAGTCAATAGTTTTTAGAATGATGTGCAGTTACCATGATTTCAAGGAAAGCAAAGGATAGGAAAACCATTATTTCACCAATCAATAGTTTGGCATATAATGTGTTTTGCTACAAAATACTTTTACATCCACAACTATCAACTAGATGGCAGCACAAGACCACTATCAACTCAATTCAGGTGACTTAGATGGTTAATGTGTTTTTCAGTTGAGTTCTTCATATGTATGCATCTTTGTTAAACTTTACCATAGACAGACGAGTGAGCGGCAGCCTGGGCGCAGCGGTCAATGTAGGTCCAGTCGGCCAGTTGTGTGTATCTCTGTTCTCTTGACCGCCCGTGGAGCTACGTGACAAAACACAGAACACACCAGCATGAACCACAACCAAGCACATCATGTCAAAAGTCTGTTTACTGCCTTCACAAGAATCATAAATATGTTGTGTTCTTTTCTCTCCATTTCACCGATGACCCATTATTTTATTAAATAACGCTGTATCTTTAATACTTCACATACACTGATTGTGTGTATTTGTAATATGTTCTTTTTTGCCAATAACACTACAACAAAATTTAATATTAGATGCACTGTATATATGGCCCTTCTGATATATAGCATTTGAACATGACCCTGTATGTTTGACATTTTAATGGAGCATATTTGTATTTCATCAAGTGCATTTGTATTGGAAATAAAAAAAACATCAATTTGCTTAGGAATTCTAAAATGCAACACATTTGTATTTGACCCTCTAAGGGTAATTGACCCCCACCCTGCTTTATACAGTCAATCATACCAGGGTTCGTACACTAAGGGAGATATTTCAAGGCATTTTCGAAGGCTACTGAGAAGAAAAATCAAGGCTCCATTTCATACAAATAACCTCTTAATGAGTACGTTGATTATATTCTGTTTTTTTTTCTAAGTCAACTGTTTTGAAATTTAGCCTTGCCCCTCTTTCACACTATACACCAACCGTAACAAGAGAGACCCCCCCAATCTCGCAATCGAGGGGTGAGATTGTGGGCGATGCTCTTTGACTTGTAGATTCCAGTCCTCAACTTCATTGTAAGGGGCACATCCAGAACCTCCGTCATACACTGAACAGGCTTCTCAAAGCGCACCATTCAGCCCATCAGTGCACAGCCGTCACCTTATCACACACAATTGTAGTTTAGTCATAAGACATTCAGCATTATCTGGTTACCATGGTCACGGTCATGCAAATTGCCTATTATGTCATAAGTGACTTTCTTTTAAGATAAACATAATACATTGTATATATTGCTCAAGACGAGCATTTCTGAAGATGACATAAGATCTGAGGGTAGTCAGCAAGCGTCTCCACAGCATACAAGACCTACAGTTGCTAAGGTCACAAGACCAAAGTCAATGGCAAAACCTTAGCCGGAACATACTGAAAGTGTCACCTGTGAAACTGCTCCCACTACTTGTAGTGAGACAGTGACATGACAGTGCGTCCATATAAGTCGACAGCCCATTTCTAAACAAGTGCGACTCTTTAAAATCAATGAAAGAATTGACTTTGATCGTGACTGGTGAAAGTCTGACTAGTTTTATGTCATACTGTATGGAGCCAGACCACTTTTGGCCGATTCGTTACCAGATCTGGTAAAAAAATAATAAAAAGTTTGCCTGAAGCTTTCACTAAAGTTAAATAAATTTGAACAAACAAGCTACCTTCTTGAAGACCAGGTCCAGCAGACATCCACAGTTGATGTCAACAAAGTCCACCTCAATGTTCTCCTGAAGCAGTTGGGCACAGCGCGTCATTGTGTCGGTGTACGAACCACACAGCTACAACAAACCAACGTCCTGTAAGAGACCATACATGGCACGAGTTCATACTCCTAATAGTCTCCTATCAGAGACCATACATAAGAGACCATTATACCACAAGCAGGGCTGGGGTGAATTAAAAAATGAATTGGAATTATTCAATTCAATTCCTTAATAGGAATTGAAATACATTGATTAAGTTGAATTGGAATTGAAATAAAATTAATTGAACCTCATTTTCTAGTGCCGGTGTGATCTGGTTTTATTTCTAATGTGGTCCTCAATCCAACCCTAGAATTGTATAAGGACTCAAAGTCTTTGTAGCAGCTAAACATATATTTGTACACCATTTGAAGATCTGAGGTGAGAACATTTGTCCAAATTTGTACAAAGGGTCAAATTGGAAAAAGAATCAGAAGTTCTGCTCAAATCAAACTATGGTGGGGTTTGATGAGTTTACTTTGAATTCAATACAGGTTGCAGTTAACATAACATTTGTTGTCTGCCTGCACATATCTGAAACCATGTCCTTTGTGTGTGTAATTACAATTAGTAATTGGCTTGCTACTCCTGCATTGTTTCATTGAGCAGGTATTTCTGAATGCATCAAATTATCAGTCTACTGGTCTTTTCATGTTGTTTGAATAACGGCTCAGCCATTGTCTGTACATTGTTTACAATTACTAGCAGTTGGAATAACATGAAAACAAACCTGATATTTTATAAGTTTGTAATGGACGTAATAAAAAAGTAATATACTATTATCTATTACTTTAGGATCTATTACTAGTACTTTTAAAAAAAGTTCCTCTATTACTTACAGAAAAAACGTCAATTGCATGTTACTATTATCCGATGCATTTGCTTTGAAAAACTCCCATAGAAATAATTCGGAATTTGAATTTGAATTAAAAGAATTGAGCTGGAATTTTAAATAAATGAATTGAAAAAAAAATTATTTGAACTGGAATTGATTAAATTGAATTTAAAGGAATTTATTAAATGGAGTGGACCACATCCCTGACCACAAGAGACCATACATGGCAAGAGAACAGACACAGTAAGAGACTATATTTCTGTAAGAGACCATACATGGTTAGAGACCATACTACTGACTCAAGTTAATGCAAATTAGCACCTGTTGACATTAAACATTACATCACAAAATTGGCCAATCTAATTATGTCATAGTGTTACACACACAACAGACACCCATCCATAGGTGATCTAATTATGTCATGGTGTTACACACACAACAGACACCCATCCACAGGTGATCTAATTATGTCATGGTGTTACACACACAATAGACACCCATCCACAGGTGATCTAATTATGTCATGGTGTTACACACACAATAGACACCCATCCACAGGTGATCTAATTATGTCATGGTGTTACACACACAATAGACACCCATCCACAGGTGATCATCAACATGTAGATTTCTGCTGCAAAATAATTTTGTAGTGATTATAGGAATTGTGGACATAAGAGCAACAATCACCTGTACACCAAACATGTCCTCAGATTCGTGTCGCCGAAGTATGGCCCACTCGGACTGTTGTCCCTTCAGTAGCGGCACAGACATTGCCATCTCTGAACACGTTATGTCCGCGCTGTATGTTTTCCATAGTCGTTGGAAAGGCAGATTCCCCATCTAGAAATCAGATCAGAAATGTGCTGATTGATAATTTAAAATTTACACAATAGTCCTCAGACTTCAGTTGACATGGATGTCAACATCTGCGCATGAAATGCGGGATACATCCTCCTGAGCCTCATGGAAAACCTGGATACATCCTCCTGAGCCTCTTTATTCAACTTTCGTTGTTGTTAGCGTTTTTGTCATTTTTTTAACAAGCTATTTTATGTGCCATTCTCATTCATAGTGAACACACGAGCGAGTAAATGTAAATTTTACCTTGAAATTTGTTTGTTTTACAAATTAAATGATTTATAAGGGCACCTATCCATGCCTCATGTAACCGTCTAACAAAATAAATGTTAAATTGTAAAATGCGATGGAAATTATGTGGCATACAATGCACAAACCTTATCATTCAGAAACGAGAATAATTCCTGTGACTTACTGCAGTCAATGGAGCCAGATAGAGTTTGTCAACAAAGTTCAACTACAACAACAGAACACATTCATAAAACAACAGGAAAACTTGATTTCCACCAACATTACAAAGATGTAAGTTTGATAGAAAAGCACCTCAAGAAACCCACGTGGGCCATAATATGTAAGAACATTAATGCTATTAATATCACACTGGTCCACCACACTAATTTTTTTAAATGGGGACTGGCTAAGAAATACAACTGTGATTAGAAACTGATAACTTGGTTTAAGTATCAGTTGTCAGTGATTTGTCTGGCTAAAATGAACCCGTAACTCAGAGAGGGTCCACTGACAAATACATCACTGCAGGAATGGCGAGAAAATAACACAAACATAACAACCAATTCTGCTGTAAGTTCTTGTAAGAATTGGCTTTTTAAAATGAATTAGTGTTCATGGTGTATAGTGCACCAAATGGAACTATTATTTCATTAAATATATTACACTGTTCCTTCAACAACAAACTGCACCAAGACTGCGCAATCATCCACAAATCATGAAACTACCTTTTTCTTTTCTAGAGGTTTAATCGTATCTTCATCCGTTACTGGTTACACTGAACTTTGAGCGAGGCAATGTCGGGAATATCCACACTGTCTGATAGGACTGTTGATACAGGTACCCCTGTTGTGTTGCCACTGGAAGACACTTCTTTGTCCACGGAAAGGCTCTGGTCATTGTCTGCATCTACTGTTTCTACATTGTTTTGGTTGACATCACCTGGAGGGCGGGTTTAATTACAATTGACAATTACACAGGATCATAAAAACTCAATTGCAAAACCTAAAAGAAATCCTTTACAAATGCACCGCTTCAATAAAGTTAACTGCAGTTACACCATTTCAAGTCATTTACAGTTACAGCTTTTCAAAAAATCAATTACATTGTTACATAAAGGGTAAATTGCAATATAAGGTTGCAGACCATTCAGGGTTGAAAAAAATCATGATTTAAAAATAAATAATTTTTTTTATTTATTTGATTTAAATCGGATCTTTTTGAAATCTGGTATATAGACATTTATATAGATGTTTATATTTATAAACTCTTTCAAACGTGTTCTATTCAAATCGATTTGGGTACTTGTCCTAACAAAGGGTACATGACTTTTGCTTATTTATAAAGACATTAGACAATGTCCACAAGACCTCACCCCCTGTAGTTGCATAATCTGTCTTGGAAAGGAAAGCATGCTGTGTGTCTGTGGCTGTGCTAATTATTGTTTGCTGAGAGGGTGGATTAGCACCTGACCAGGGCTCTGTGTACTCTAAGGGTCTCCAACCAGACAGCAAACTGGTACAGTATTAAACAATTGTAGCCCAGACTGTCTCACTTGAGTGAACATACTGAATTGGTAACAACTAAAAGATATCTTGCTCTGGAAGACAAGTTTGTGTGGCTTCACTGAATTCAGAAAGGGAATAGCTCAAACATACACAATGTCATAAAATATTTTACTGTCAGGCTATCTGGTGTCAATACAGCTATACAAGTGTGCACACTTTGTGCTTTTGTATAAAAAAAACCGTACAAAACTTTGTTGATCTCGATGCTTGTAAACAATTATTTGTGTTAAATTCATATAAATCAGCGATTAAAAAAAATCGGAAGTAAAAAAATAATAAATCAATGATTTTTTTGGAGTGATTTAAATCAATGATTTAAATCAAACAACCCTGGTACCATTACATTGTTTTACAAAAGAAGATTACGTGTATCAATACTGCTCATTTTGAGAAAATGAATGCTCCCTATCGATATCGCTTTGGCTACGATTTGACATTTCTTACAATGTCAAACGTGTCATAAACACACGATTTATGGTTAACATAAATGCGATATAGCCAGGACAACACTTCTGAGATGTTAATTAACATTCCACTTAATTTTGGTGTCTAAAATTTTGCAGCTCCATAAATATTTTGAGTCGCCATGCGGACCACTGTAGTCAAAAAGTGAAGGCACCCAAAGCCATTTTTGGGCACCATTGGCAACCCGGTGCCCGCTAAATCTCACCCCTGTCTAGTGCAGTAATGGTTCCAGTTTCCATGTGTAGGCATGGTTCTCAATTACCATATATTCATAGTACAGGTCTGCCATGGTTCCAGTCTGGGAGACTGCGAGTTGTCTACTCTTGAAAGCGGAGAGAGAAGAAAACTCCTAAAATTGCTAAATGCACAAAGAGATAAAATAGGTAAATCACGAGCAATTACGTAAGTCATAACTGAATACATCATTCGAGCCTAGACTGTACAAGCCAAGCCTAAGGCAAGGAGATTATGCTTAATGGATTGTGGCTGTCTATGAAGGCTAAGCCTGCAGCAAAATCTCCAAGCAGATTCTGCTGATAATAATAATGCCTGGATGGTGGTAGGCAAAGTCAATCGCCATACAATTTTTTTCTATCTAGCTGTTCCTGTTGTATAGGCGAAGATCTCGTTCGGCAAAATCGTACGCATTTTCATGAAACCTGACAAAAACGCCATAAACACATCTTTCGTGTATGTATGCATTCTTATATTTATATCACTAAAGTTACCTGACAATAACCATGTAAAAGTGTGAAATTATTACCTTTTTGTCAGAACGCATGTGCTTGTCAAAGTTTGTATATAACCAGATGTTTTGTGAGCGAGATTACCACATGGGATTCTTGTATGTCAATAGGTCAAGCTAAGGCCAAGTATATGGATTCTTTGTGAAAGTATCCATAAATTATAAATTTATAACGCATTAGAAAACCGCTTTATAGAAGAAACTAAATTTTCGTCATCCTCTGAAAAACAGCAGAGGTAAAAGTAACTGTTTCCTCAACTGTGTGTTAATACTTTATGTAACACATGTGGTATACGTAATAAAAAATGCTAGTTCATATGACTTAAATAATTAACTAATTAAATATTGTTTAATTATTTTACAACCGAGCTAGCTTGTTGCAGGGGATACTGAGTATTTTTTTTCCGCAAAATGTATTTTAAATGAGACTAGTTAAAAAATCTAATTGATTAAGCACCTCGAACTGAATTTTGACTTTTTTAATTTTCAGATGTGGTCAACTAAGTCGGGGTCAAAGAAGAACGGGCCGGTCATGGATTTGCTTTTAGATAGTGTGCATTATATGGTTTTAACTGCTTATCCTATATTTAGCTAGAATGCCCATTTGAAGCTGTCCAATGAGGAGCGAGCGAACTACAAAGAAGTTCCCGGCCATTACAGAAATTCTTTCCAACGTCAAAACAACTTATTTTATTAATGGCTTCATCTCGGCTGGACTGCCCGGTCCCGAGGACATCTTCGACATACCCGGCTTTATCTGCTTACTGCAAGAATGAGGCAGTGGCACGTGTGGACTGTGTCAACCGTTATATGGGAATGACTACACATTGTTGTTGAAGTGCCACAAACAAACAAAAATTACATTATAGGTGTGTCGTTACATCATTGATTGTTACATTATAGGTGTGTCGTTACATCATTGATTGTTACATTATAGGTGTGTCGTTACATTATTGATTATTACATTATAGGTGTGTCGTTACATCATTGATTGTTACATTATAGGTGTGTCGTTACATCATTGATTGTTACATAAGGAGTAGGCAGTGCATATTAACATAATATATATACATATATATATATATATATCATAAACACAGTGTGCTACAAATGTGTTTAATTTGAATGGAGTTTCAATCATTCAACTTCAATGTACTTTTCAAATGTATGCACGTGTAATTTTTTTATAAATTGGCAATCTTCTCAGATTGTATAAACTCATTCATACAAAATAAAAACAATATGTTGTATATAAACAGTAAATAGGGCCTACCTCCACTCCCTTCAATTCGAACTTTTCCTTGATGTCCGACATCAAACTAATCAACGGCAAGGTGACTAGTGAATAATGAGGTTTGTCTTGATCTAACACATCCATAACTAGAGGCGCAAGAATAAAAATATCACTTTTTCCGAATCCGGTCGGCAACACAGCTAATGTGTGCTCGCCATTTGCTATGTTTAATAGCACCTCTATCTGTTCGTCCTTCAACGCATATGTAAATTCTTTACTCTTTTGGACAAGGCTGTATGCCAACAGCACATCAGTCCTGTTAAACGCCATCGAAAGAAGTACTGCACAGGAATAATGTAATATGTTATCTGGTCTCATTCTTCACGTGGCCACCGCCACCCCACACAAGATCGTGTTAGACCATGTGACCCAAAGGCAACATCACGTGCACAGAATGGCAGCTAATTTTGAAATGTTTTCTATGTCGCCGATAAAAATACTCATAAGTAATTATTTGGAGCACATTTCTTCAGTTTCTTGATGCCAAAGTGTCGGTTGTATGTCATAGAATACACATGTGAAACGGTTAGTGTGTATTGGTTTTAAAACTTAAGTTATTAGTTCCGTAGCCATTTGGCTACGGAAAGCCCAAATCGGCGAGTTGATAAATCCTGGTGTGGACGTTCGCCCCAGAGACCAAGAGTGGGGCGGACAAGTTTACCTAGGATGGAGGCTGCCTAACATATTAATAGGCACTTCAAACAAAAATGAGATATAATGGTACAACATTGGCAATTGATTTAAATGAAAGGTGTAAAGGAACCAAAAACTGTTTATTTTATCAATATATCTTTGTTAGATCCAAAGATATTACTATTTTAATGCGGTTAAAATCCGAAAATTTTTTGTATCTTGTATACAGGCAAGTCTCCAATTTTTGTGTTATTATTCAATAAATGTATGATTAAAATGACATAACTTTTTTGTTTGTATATATATTTTAATAATTTCAAGAGTGGCAAGCACATTAAGTAGGGTCATAAATATACATAGTCCAGTCATGTATCATTAATAGTAACTCAGTTAATGCAATTAATAAGTAAACATTGGCTAATTAGTGCATGAATTCAACGGACACATTTTTATAAAAGGCAATAACTTCCATGATTATGAAGATATTTGTGTAATTTGTTCAGGGTTTACAAACTCATTAACAAGGGTCATACATATACATCACCAGGGGTGGGTTCAATTACACATAATTATATCAATTACAATTACATTTAAATTTTTAGTTCAATTACAATTACAATTACACTGTTTCAATTTCAATTACAATTACATTATGCGGAACCAAATATATTCAGCATTTGTTAATTATATAGTTTTGCACTTTTGCTGAATTTCAATATTTTGTACACAATTGTTAAACAAATATAACGGTAATGATTGTAAATTGTTGAAGAATTGTGGCTTGAATTTTGAATTGTACTAAATAAAAAGACAGCCGTTTAAACATATTTTTATTATATAAATATATATTTTAAATCTGGTATATAGACATTAATAAATGTTTTATATATATATATATATATATATATATATATATATATATGTTGATGTATTTATAAACTCTTTCAAATCAATCTAGGTACTTGTCTTAACAGAGGGTACATGAGTTTTGCTTATATAAAGACATTAGACAATGTCCACAAGGCTTCACCTCCTGTAGTTGCATAATACGTCTTGGAAAGGAAAGCATGCTGTGTGTCTGTGGCTGTAGCAGTGCTAATTATTGTTTGCTGAGAGGGTGGGTTAGCACCTGTCCATGGCCCTGTGTACTCTAAGGGTCTCTAATCAGACTGCAAACTGGTACAGTATTAAACAATGGTAACCCAGACTGTCTCACTTGAGTCAACATACTGAATTGAGAACAACTAGCACAAGCTCTAAGTGGACTTTAACTCAGGGCTTCTGACTTGAAAAGATACTTCCTCTGGAAGATAACTTTGTGTAGCTTCACTGCATTCAAAAAGGGAATAGCTCAGACATACACAATGTCATAAAATATTTGACTGTCAGGCTATCTGGTGTCAATACAGCTACACAAGTGTGCACACTTTGTGCTTTTGTATTAAAAGACATACAAAACTCTGTTGATCTCAATGCTTGTAAACAATTATTTGTGCTAAATTCATATAAATTACCGATTACAAAAATCAGAAGTAAAAAAAATCATAAATCAATGATTTTTCGGAGTGATTTAAATCATGATTTAAATCAATGATTTAAATCAAACAACCCTGAACTTGTATGAGACTTAAATTATATTTTATTGACAGTTTGTTCAGGTAGTTTGTGATATGAAACGTACTGTAATTGATTGTAATTGAAATAAATTTTCAATTATACAAAATATAACAATTACAATTACAGCACAAATTCGAAACCATAATCAATTACAATTACACAATTTTGCTGTAATCAATTACAATTACAATTACATAATTGGACCCAGCCCTGTACATCACACATTCATTTCATAACTCATTTGATGCAATTAAGATGACATTGGCTAATTAATGCGCAACCTCAACAAGCCAACACCTTTTAATAAAAGGCCATAACTTCCATGATTATGAAGATATTTGCATAATTTGTTCAGGGTTTACAAACTCATTAAACAGGGTCATAAAATATACATAACTCGATGCAATTAATAAGTCAATATTGGTTAATTAATGCTCAAACGCAACAGGTCAACACTTTTTTTATTAAAGGCCATAACTTCCGTCATTATGAAGATATTTTGTATAATTTCAAAACGCATTAAGTAGGGTCATATATATATATATATATATATATATATATATACATTAGTCACCATTAATAGTAACTCAATTAATAAGTCAACAATGGCTAATTAGCATGCTATGCTCAGACCAATACATTTCAGTAGAAAGCCATAACTTCCATGATTATGAAGATATTTGTATAACTTTTGGGCAGAGCCTGGACTTTCATTCCCTGCCAAATATCCCACACACGAAGAACACCAAAATAATTTTGCATATTGACAGTGGTGAAATAATTGTTTGAAAAATATATACTATTTGGTGGACCATATAGAGTACTAAATATTTTTTTGTGAAGAAAAACAATGCCATTGCATAAACATTACACAATTTAGTACATATTTCAGTCAACGCTTCATAAAATAATGATGACTTTACATTGTGCAATTCAACATGATGTAATTTTTATAAATTTTTTTTACAGTATTTCACTGTTGAATCCGACATTTCTTGTGTTGAATGGACAACGGCTGCAAGATTCTACATTATTCCATCTAGGAGCCAAGTGCATGATGATTGTTCACAGTACACTGTATGCTGTCTCAACCAATAAAGTATATATTTTTGTATGTTAATATAATGTTACTAATATAAATATATATATATATATATATATACATACATACATATACAATGTGTTGCATTCTACGTGAAGTCCCTGCACAACTGGCCATAGACCAATATTTCACACCCGCTGACGTTGCTGGCTGGCGAGGGTGACCATGAACAACACTCCCAACTGCCCTCGACAAAGATCTGCTGGAAGTCAGCAAACGTCTTCAAAACCAGCAAGATCTATACTGGCTGTGATCACATAACCGAAATCAATGGAAAAACTTCAGCCAGAACATCTTGAAGTTAAATTTGTCTAAATGATTCATACATTTCTTGCTGCAGTTATGATTTGGTCTAATTATCTTGATTCTGCATGTAAATATTGTTAAATTGTTTTTTATACCGCCATCCCCCATTAAGTTAATTGTGAAAATTCACATTATAATTTTATATTAGGTCAGAAAACAAAATCTTGAAATTTGGTCTTGAGAGGTGTATCTATATTCAGCAGTTTTGTCCATTGGCACTGCCAGCTTAATTGTAACTGTTTTACAAGTATTTGAAAAAAAAAATGACTTAACAATTGGTTTCCACGGAATGAATAAAACAATTAATAACAATCAGTTTGCACTCAATGAGAATATAAATCTCTTGCACAGTGTTTTTACGAATTTTTTAAATCATTGAAAAATTGCATTTTTTTTATTCTTGTATTTTTCTAGGTTTTATCCAAGGCCCACAGAACATAAACATTAATATAATATCATGTAAAACAGATGGTATTGGCTTTGTAGTGAATTCAATTCAAAGAAATGTAAATAAGGGTGTACAGTGATCTCGGCCTTTCGGGATCTCGGCCTGTTTTGGTGAACTCGGCAAGTGACCTCGGCCTGTGCGGCAGTGAATTCGGCCTGTACAGCAGTGATCTCGGCCTTTCTTTGATTACGGGCCTTGTTATAGTAATGTAGGCCATATTTATCGGTACAAGAAGTTGTATTATGTATTTATTGTTATGATAAACAATGTTCAATGCAATAAAGATGTTTTTAGACGATCGGTCTTGATCTTATTCTTAGCCGATATAGGTGTATAGGCGCAATGACTTCACAAACATAATATCCCGTTAATATTTATCATGTGATAGGTTTTAAAATATTATTTGTACGTTAAAAAAGTGATGGTCATAGTAATGTGCTTCCTACTTTCGCTTTGTTTTATTGAGCTTATCTTTTCATTTTGTCTATCTTTGATTTGTGTTCTTTAAGAATGTGTAGAGCTGTTGTAGTTGGCTTTCTGTCGTTCCTTTGTTTTATTGAGCTGATCTTGTCATGTTGTCTCTTTGATTTGTGTGAGTAAACATTGTGTAGAAGCAGGCGGTCGTCATTGGCTTTCTACTCTTGCATTGTTTCATTGCGCAGATCTGTTCGTGTTGTTTGTCTGAACATGGCCTCTTTTTGATGTTGTTGACGATTAGGCCTACAAAAGCTTAAGTTAAGCCCTACTAATTGTGTGGGCCCAGATCGACGCAGGCCGAAGTAAGATCGACGTGTTCCATACAGATGATTGGTCAGAAGACATTTTTGACGATCAGATCAGTTGTGATTTTATTCTTAGCCGATATAGGTGTCACAATGACGTCACAAATATAATATATTGCTTTGTTTTATTGAGCTACTCTTTTCATTTTGTCTATCTTTGATTTGTGTGCGTTAAAAATGTGTAAAGGCAGGCTGTAGTAATTGGCTTTCGACTCGTGCATTGTTTCATTGAGCTGATCTTTTCATGTTGTCTTTCTTTGATTTGTTTGCGTTAAGAATGTTGCAATGCAGTGGGATCTATATCGATCTGGGGAAAAGACAGCGATGCAGTGCCTGAAGACATTTGGCCGATTGTATGGCCCTGTGATGCGTTAAGTGTGCTCTCCGAACCGAATCTTGCTACTCTACTTCTATAATTATATATATCATATATATATTATATATATATACATATATATATGTGTGTGCGTGTATATATATATATATATTAAATACATTGTACTAAGGATTCATTATACATTTATTATACATAAGGATTTATTATACACTGTATTAAAGAATTTATATTGTGATTATGATTTAATTATATATATATATTCCTATTTTAGATTGTATTAAGGATTTCATATTGTGATTACCATTTAATTGTACTGTGTGGTATATGGTTATAGTAGCAATTTTATATCATTTCTAATTCTTTCTTGGTTCCCATCTTTGCTGTTATTTTTTCTTTAATTTAATTTATTTGCATAGGTTACGTCACGACATTTATGTATTGATTTGGAGGGAATTATAAATAAAAATAGACACTTTCTACATTATGCCTTTTGTCTTCTTCTGCAAACTAGCTACGATTCCGAGTCGAAACATTGTCCCACTCGAATAACAAAAATAAATATATATCTACATCATATCCAACAACTGTCTATACATAATATATATATATACTATGATATCAGTACACATTATGGCAACGGACTGTACATACTAATGAAATGTTACTTATAACTGATGAATTAAAATGGCTACATTTAGCACGCAGATTTTGCCAATGATAATTTATAGTTTTTATTTAAATATGTCGGACATAACTATAATAAAAAGGCCCGTTACAGAAACAGGCCGAGATCGCTGTCATATAAGTCAGTCCGAAAATGCAATAGTAAACATTATTGAGTCGATTATATAGCAGTTATCACAATACATAACAGACAGTTTTATTTTACAAACACTTATTTCTGGCCAACATCACTCCCTCAAAGAGGCCGAGATCACTGACTAGACAAGAAGTTTTATTTAATGTCCGTTTTATAGAAAATGACAGGCCGAGATCACTGCCGCACAGGCCGAGTTCACTGTCGGGCACTTATTTCTTACCAACATCACGCCGTCAAACAGGCCGAGATCACTGGCTATACAGGCCGAGATCACTGCCGCACAGGTTGAGGTCACTGGCCGAGTTCACCAAAACAGGCCGAGATCACTGTGAACCTAAATAAGCCATAATTTCGTTCTGGAGACTCGTTCTCACTGTCACAGATCCGTAAAACTTCCCAATTTCGCGGTTGACTAAAACCACATTTCGCGTTTGCGCAGAAACAAGATATTTCTCCAATAGCAGCCGATAAAACAAATGGCGAAACAAAACGTTAACGAAATTCCAGTAATCGTAACAGCGTTAAATCGTGCACGGATTTTCGTGTGCGCGGAACGAAGAGGCAGCGCATTTTGTTGAAGTGCCTAATATTAAAGACGGCTATGCTAGTCAGGGGCAGTACACACGTTAGGCAAAAAAATTCGCCCCGCTTTTCGTCTCTGGGGCGAAAGTCCCGTACGGCATTTGATAACTCGGCAATTTGGCAGTTCCGTAGCCAAATGGCTACGGAACTAATAACTTAAGTTTTAAAACCAATACGCACTAACCGTTTCACATGTGTATTCTGTGACATACAACCGACAATTGGGCGTCAAGAAACTGAAGAAATGTGCTCCAAATAATTACTTATGAGTACTTTTATCGGTGACATAGAAAACATTTCACAATTAGCCGCCATACTGGGCACGTGATGTTGCCTTTGGGTCACATGATCAAACGCGATTTCGTGTAGAATGAGGCCTGAATGGGCCAGCAGCACAGAAATAAATAAAACACCCGTTAGTAAGTTAATAGTTTATAGGGGCATTATTAATGATGTAACTCTATGGCCAGCAGACGGCAATTCTTAGTAGCGTGACCTTATATAGATCTATGGAAATCCCGCATGCTTTTCTCGCTCACAACAACATCCGGTTATATACAAACCTTGACAAGCACATGCGTTCTGACAAAAAGGTAATAATTTCACACTTTTACATGGTTATTGTCAGGTAACTTTAGTGATATACATATAAGAATGCATACAGACACGAAGGACGTGTTTATTGCTCTGTTTAAGGCGTTTTTGTAAGGTTTCACGTTTCATGAAAATACTTACGCTTTTGATGAACGAGATCTTCGCCTCTACTACAGTAAAAGCCAGATAGAAAAAAAATTGTAGGGCGATTGACTTTGCCTATACACACGTGGGCTGTCAGCAGTAAGCATTTGTCCTGCTGACATTAACTAAATACGTACTCAGGTTTGATCGGTGCATACCCTGAATTAGTTTCCATGCATTCGCCGATGGGTCGTCCGACATCGGCCTCATGCAATGTATTATCGCCCCGCTCGACATCAGGCTCGACTTGTATGGTCCCTAATTGTTCCACATCAGCCATTCTGTGTGCAAAATATGCTTGAAACTTTAAATGACAAACCTAAAAACCGTTCTTAAACTGTCAACTTGCTAAAAGCTAGACCACCCAACAATTTTGCCACATCAAAGCAAAGATCACACGTGGTAGCAACTACGCCCTCTTTCGGATAATAATAAAAAATATCATCAATTGTCCAGGCTCCGTCACGAGGCGCCACTGTTTTTAATTTTCGCTCCCGCATTATTGGGGGGGGGGGTGTAGGGGGAATGGGCAAACATAGACATAAATACAACCCGTTAGCAAAGGGTTCAGGATACAGATACATTTCCCATTGGTGCAGTGTCTATACCGTACAACATCCAGTCTTAGTCATATATCACACCATTAACTTAATTCAGTTATTCAGTGTAGTAAACGTGGGGGGGGGGTCCTTGAGCTGGGCCATATGTCAACGTTTTGCATAATTATAAGAAAACGTGACCATCAACATTTCTAAAAGGTTTTACCAGCCACTTTCATGCTGACATGCAGGTAGAGTTTTGTCAAAATTAGATATTTCTAACTCTTGTAATATGTCTGTATGTGTGATACCCCTCAATGTTTAGCAATATTGGCATGAATTACAACGCACATGCACGTGTGTATAGTGGCCAAAAAATCACAAATATCCTTCCGCCTATTAAAATCATCTACAAATCCACCATTTCACTCTCAACAGCTTCTATCAACAAACCTGGTAATGTCCCTGCACAAATGCACTTATGTCAGATCGTATGGTTTTTTTAAAACGTCCTATATCCAAACTTACTATGCCCTACATTCTTGTGTAACACACCAGAAAGTCTAACTGGGGCATGACCCCTAAAGCAAGATTGCTGAGCTGCTATCAGTTGACACATCATACAGCAGGGTAGGCCTGGGTCAGTGACAGACATGCTGGCTACAACAAGAACCCACTGCAGGTGCAGTGTTTATACTGTACAACATCCAGTCTTAGTCATATATCACACGGCTCTTTGAGCCGTGGGGTACCTTGAACCAGGGGTTTTCTAGCCAAAGGTAATGCATAAATACTTTTCACAAGATGTTGTAATATGAGCAGACCCTGGTGATTATCAGATTAGCCAAGAAGCCCGCAGCCATATCACATCTGGTGAAAAAATTTTTAAAATGTAAATCAATACATGTACACAGGTGATTCACTTTTATCTTATGACATAACTGTTATAGCAATTATCATAATAGCATTTGTTGTAACCTGAACGTGGACATTGCATACCCTGTAATAAATGAAGATTTATTATTCATGATTCATCTTAATTGAGTGGCAAGTGTTGAAAACGAGATCGAGCTGATTGGGCACCATGAACCAGTTTGTGTGGTACATTGACCCATGGTTCAAGGTGCCTCATGCCTGGTTCAAAGTGTGCCACAACATTATAATGTTGTTAAAACCTGGTAAAATATTTCATATGAAGATATCACAGTATTGTTTACAATTGATTAAGAAGCTAGTCAGTAATGTTGTTTACGAACTAATTTACAATCTAAAAACAAACATGCTGTGTCATATTGCCTTGACTTGTTCAAACTCTATAGTGATTATAGTGGCATACACTTTTGGCAATCATCTATTATCAGCCTGTAGGGTATCATATATTGTTAATTTTAAATTAGTAGTTAATTATATAATATACTCCCCAAAAATGTCAATGTTAGACAATGATTAATTATAGAGTTAGCTAAATTAACCCTATATAGGTCCAGCTGGTGGCATATTATTGGGGCGAGCAGTCGATGAAGCTAAGAATGGAAATATATTCCGAGAGACTTGGGCAGAAAGTTCAAAGAAGTTGGGAGATGAACTACACGACTGGGTTGATGGGTTCATGTAGGGCCACCATAGCCCCAGTCTGAGATACCCAGAGGCGACCAGCATGGACCGAGTCCAAGGATTAAATCGGGAAGCAGTGCAGTGCTTCTTCTCACTATGCAGAATCTACCGAAAGTCATTGCTGCCAAAGGCATGAAGCAGGTTAGCCAAATAACAGCAACATTGAGCGACATACTGTCACATCTTAGGCATTCCAAAGAACCAGCAAAAATCATAAAAGAGGACATTTAGTTCCGCAAAGGTCCTAAGGAGCACACCAAAAATCATAATCCCATGGATGCAATAACACCAAAGGCTTCAGTAAACCAACGTAAGACAAAGCAAAACAAATGGGGCTAAAAAAAGAAGAGTGACACCAAGAATGTTGATAAGGACAGACTTACAGATGAAACTGTCAAGTCAGACGAGAAGTTGAAGTGGGAAACTTTGTCTTAATACAGATGTGTCCAGAACACTCCACCAAGACAGTGCATTATCTGGCAGGGAAAGTGCTTGCAGTGGACATCGAAGTTTACTTCTACAGATAGTCACGGAAGATGGCTATGCAACAAGTTCGTCCACCCAGCAGTAGAGGACATATCACCCATGTCAAAATGACAAATTGTAATGTACCTTTGCAAGCCATTTGCAACGGGTGATAACAAAAAAGGCCATCTTACAGTTTCCGGTTGATCTGGGAAATACAATTGTCAGTAGAATACAAGATCTAGTGGGATTAGGCATATAGAAGGCTAGCACGCACTGACCTAATGTTTCACTTCGTGTTTCAGACAACAATTGTGCTCCTATCCGTTCCTATGAGTGACCTACTACAGTTGTATTCCGTATGTAAAACAAGTACTACTTTATAAAAATTAATATTGAATTTTATTCATTAAATTGTCTCAAAGTGTCCTATAGGGTGGCTCAATGTGTCCCATGGGGTGGCTCAATGTGTTCCATGGGGTGGCTCAATGTGTCCCATGGGGTGGCTCAATGTGTTCCATGGGGTGGCTCAATGTGTTCCATGGGGTGACTCAATGTAGCCCACACGTGGGGTACTTTGAGCCACTTGAAGATCTTTTAAAATATGATTTTGAAAGTTGAAGTTAGAATATTCAGTCAATTATACAAAATATGCTTTAATAAATGCACTATGCAATGTCTAACAATTAAAATGCATCATTTATGATACAAGAGATAGTATAATATGAAAAAATGGTTCAAGGTGTCTGCCTCTCCCCTACAATGGCATAAGACATAGGCCTATGTCTCCCTAACTTAACTATTAAATCACTGCAGTACACTCACTGTCTGGTGGATGAACACATCTATTTAGATTACACTGCAGTTTGTACTTCCCAAGTTCCCATGTAGGCTATGTGCCTTCAAAAGATGAGGTTGTCATTTTGGGTCGGGTTCATTTTGGTGTATCTTTTCTTAATACTCACTCCGGGGTCTGCCCTGATGATGTATCTTGTCGGGGCAGACATGTCATATATTCACATTCTACTGACATGGTCACTGAAATGGTCAGCAGCTGCTTTAACACGCACGCACGCACGCACGCACGCACGCACGCACGCACGCACGCACGCACGCACGCACGCACACACGCACATCCCTGCCTGTTTGCCTCTAAGAGGAACAGCCGGTCCCAAACCCAGTAAAGGAGGAGGGTTGGGAATGGGGCCATTGACCCCATTCCGTAAAACAAAGCTAGCTACGGAAACTAGCACAAGAGAAAACACAACTATCGGTGGAGGGAGTGAAGAAAACACAACTATCGGTGGAGGGAGTGAAGAAAACACCACTATCAGTGGAGGGAGTGAAGAAAACACCACTATCGGTGGAAGGAGTGAAGAAAACACCACTATCGGTGGAGGGAGTGAAGAAAACACCACTATTGGTGGAGGGAGTGAAGAAAACACCACTATCGGTGGAAGGAGTGAAGAAAACACCACTATCGGTGGAGGGAGTGAAGCAGAACAGGACACTGAAGTAATGACGGGGATGATGTCGTGCATACGTGCGTGCATGCGTGCGTGCATGCATAATTTTTTTTATGCTGGCTACCAACCCAATAAGTTTATACTTCTCAAGTAAGCACCTCATCTTTACGACGCCTACCCACGAGGTCCTATTGTGGGGTTTGAGGCCCACCCACGAGGTTCTATCGTGGGGCACGAGGCCCACCCACGAGGTCCTATCGTGGGGCACAAGGCCCACCCACGAGGTCCTATCGTGGGGCACAAGGCAAAACTCCTATAGATGGGCATTTGCAATGATATCATTTTTTATTTGAATATCGTTTTCATATATCGCCCGCAACCGACACACCTATACCATTACTACAATCATATTTGTATATTATATTCATTCACTTATTTTGTCTCAGTTTCCCATGGTTACTGCCGCCATCTCGTAGCCGATACGGTGACAGAACTTTCTCAGTTTCTGCTCCATGAATGTGGAATGCACTTCCAAACGAGATAAAGACAATCTCTTGCCTAGCGACTTTTAAAAGACTCTTAAAAACGCATCTCTTCCAGGTTGCATACACATCATAAGCACCACCTATTTATATTTTTACTATTTTTGTTTGTTTAATACTAATTTTTATATTAAATATTTTTTATTATTATCTTTACATGTTTTTATATAAATTTTACACCATTTTTTTTACTTATTTATTACTCATTATCATATATGTTTAATAATTATCTTCTATATAACTTATTCTTTTAATATATGTTCTCTCCTATCTGAATTAATTTATCATCATTTACATAACTTATATCAATGTTTAACATATAAATGTATTTTAAGAGCCTCCGAATGGATTTATCTAGATTTATGGCGCTATACAAATGTTCTTCTTATCTTATCTTGCTGTACATAGTCCCATTTTCGTAAGGACGTTTTGTATCATTTTGAAACTCCAGTTTTAATGTAAACCACGTTTTGCTTCTGCTGCAAAGGTAGTGTAAACTAATATTAATAATATGAAAGAAAATGGTTGTCGGGGACAAGCCTCCTTGGTGTCGTCAAATATAATATCGACCATTGATTGAATCCAGTGCAACATTCCCAGGTAACTCAACGCGATTAGCCACAATAATATATAATAATTAAATTTATGTAACTAAAGACACTGTGATATTATCTCAGCATTAAATAATGGGGCATGCAGGCAGAATTATTGGCTTATCTATGCGTTATGAAGTCGGAACTCGTCAATATGGCTTTTATTTAGATGTAGGCCATTGCCTTGTGGTATTGTCGCAAGCTGACACATTCCAAAGAAATTATACGTATTGTCGATTCATGCGTGCCCTTTATGCAGAAACCAAGAGATAATGTCCATTGAAAGTCGGTGACAACAGGCTGCACTACACATCTATGGCGTGTCAAAGCAATGCTGGCCGATTCACCGGCAGTGCACGCAGTGTGTTAGGCTAAATATAGGTGCTCATTGCAATCACTATACTGCCTAATTCACGTACGATACAATGAATACCGCGCGATGTTGCTTGCGAAATGTCTTGTTCGCTTGTGTCGATTAGATTAAGAACTAATCAATAAAGGTT
This sequence comes from Lamellibrachia satsuma, assembly GCA_033239005.1. Taxonomy (NCBI): domain Eukaryota; kingdom Metazoa; phylum Annelida; class Polychaeta; order Sabellida; family Siboglinidae; genus Lamellibrachia; species Lamellibrachia satsuma. The sequence continues at coordinate 212,010 of BSQZ01000172.1, read as the reverse complement.
ACCTGAAATAGCCCGTGGCTGCTCTGGCGGATAACATTTGTTGAAGCTACATTTCTAACGTTTACTTAAAGTTCCCTTTTCTTTTTTGTCTTGTTTCGCTTCATTCACGAAAACAGCTAAACCATTGTAAAATCCATTACTGATTTGATTTCTCTGTAAACTGATCAACTGAGCGCAGTTAGTTTGCTCCGAGTGTTGACTGGCAGCAATACAGGTAGTATTTCGCAATCCTTTGGCAACAGGATATGAAATCAGGAAGAAATTGAGGTAATATTGTTCCAATTAATCGATTTCGTATTCACACTTTCGCAAGATCTCCATCTTAACAATCAAGGTTCATTATATTGATGATTTTCACAAAAGTAAGGTTACGCATTCTTTTTTAAGCGGTTTGTGTTACTTAAATTATTCACGCACTACAAATTTTAGCGTCAAAGAACATGATTCGGTAGACCTTAAATATATGTAGTTTCTAGACTATAGTACTATCATATGTATGAAGTGATTAATCGTACACTTGAAAACATATAGCTTTTATTAAAGTGAAAACATTGTCCAATAACCATGACTATTGACGGGATCATGTGGGACAAGACGCATCTTTAATAATAATAAAATACGATATTTAAATAACGCCATAATCATCTAGTGCTTCATGGTGCTGTACAATAGTATAGGAATATATATATATATATATATATTATATATATATATATATATTATATATATATTATATATATATATATATATATATATATATATATATATATATATATATATATATATATATATATTATATATATATATATATATATTATATATATATATATATATTAATACTACAGCAGAAATTATTTTATGCCAATATCATGCCTACCGGAGGTAAGTTTAGTGTTGCATTTCAATGTGAACAAGAGAAGAAACGAGACGGCAGAGGTGAGTCGTCTGTCAACACAGCCATTGATCCAATAATAATAATGGTCAGCACATTTGTCTAATAAGACTGACATCAGCAGAGGAAATTTTAGTTATACGAATAGCTGAACACAACGCCCACTGATAAACATTTGTATTTAAACTAACAAGTAACGCTTACATTTGACGTTACACCATGTTCGTACACAAGCGTTAATAATGCAAGAAATAACTACATACTTTTTAACTTGTCACTAGCGTTTACATAATGCATAGTCGCAGTGTTAGAGCACATTGACTAACTACAAATTACACAAAATACTGTAACTCAGATTCAGTAAGCTACATTCATGTTGTAGCAATGCCGGAGCTTGTCAGGTGGCGCTGGCAGTGCTGTGATCGGTAAGTCACACAGAGGCCCGTTTATAGGGGGTGCCTTTAACGGTCCATAGCAGTTTTTAAGGTAAATATGTCACGATTCTCGCAAATCCGGGATTCACCTTGATTCACAAAAAATACAATTGTATGTCTTTCGTTGATCATTTATCAACACAAAAATATTTTTTTTTATTTTGGCTAGGTCTGACTAGTGAAGTACTGTACAACTAAAACAATCCTATATCACTGTCCTCTGAAGCCAAGAATTATCTAGCTACGAGAACGTTAGGTGGAGCCACACACAGGTCAGAATAATAAATTATGCAATGTTCTAGCCCGCTGTTGTTTCAAGTTCGTCTTTCTCGTTGTAGTTGTTAGAAGTTCATAAAGATCCGTTTTTCAAGTACGTGTGTAAGTAGTAATTGATCTATCGAACTATATTATCGTGTAGCAGTGTATGTTTGAAGTTCTGGAGTGTTTTGCTCATTTTGGCGGGAGATAAAACATGTAAACAAACTTGCAAAGTGACAGCGTGACTGACCTGTCAAAGGATGTCCCAACTGACAAGACGAGGAAAGCCATTCATTACTGGCATTAGCTCAAGGCTGACAGTCTTACACTTGGAATGTTAATATGATTTACACTGTGGTTTCTGATTGCTTTTCATCATAAGTATTGTAATAACCGTGGATACGACTTTTGTATAGTGACTAATGACTGTAATGTAAAAAAAATTAGGCAACATTTTTCCATTTTGGGTATGATGATGGGTGAAAATGTATGAAACTGTCTGTGTCACGTGACATTAATAGGGAATGTGAGATATTAATTAAAAAACCTGTTCGTTTTTTAAGTTTCATAGTATGATTTTAAAGCCAACATTTATTACTATGAAAGGTTATCATCTTAATGTGTCAGAACGGTTATTCACTCAACAATCCACACATATTGATATGATGAGAAAGTGGACACCAGCGTACTTGTAATGTACTTATTTATAGTAGTTGTTTCTTACTTTTACACACCCTGATAACGCAATAAGTGTGACAATATAAGCTTACCGTTCATCCTACATGATACACATGTCAAATATTCATCTTGCATCAGCATGTGTTCAGCTGTGAATATGCAGGCTTCTGTAAAAATCTGCATAATAGTTTGCAGTTAAAAAAACCTTGTAAAAATACTTCGGACCGCACTGTACTCGAGGTGCGTTAGGTGTTCTCATATCTGCCACCAGGGAGCTACTAAACAACAGCGATCGCTGCCCGCTGCACCAACTCAATGAACGCTGTCGAAGCCCTGTGTGCTTGCAGCATTGTCTTATACACCAATGTGCAGTTTATGGAACTTATTAAACTTATTATGCTAGCATCAACGTGTATTACTTTTAAATGTCACACCCTGTTGATTCTTGAACTGAATAAAACACATGTACGTATACCGTTATGGAACAGATCTACTACCAAGGCAATAGGTCTACGAATTAAAAATGATAACCTGGATCTGAGCAGCCAAAAGCGTATATGATTTGACAAACGTAGTATGTAAGCTGATAAAACACAGAAAACGACAATAGGTAGAATTAATAATTGTTTAACTTCGCCTTTCAACCGATCTCGACAGAAGCATCAATTTATTAAGCACCACTTAACATCGATTCATCGTTTCATATGCGGATGACGAATTCGTATTTTCGCACACCGGTAAACCCTTGGGTTAGGAATTTGGCATGTTGGTTTCGCGTCGCAAAAACGATTAATGTTGTAATGGAAGCATGTCATTTCATCCAAGTATTAAGTTGGTATTGCGGTAATCGTTATAAACTCTTTATCTGATTCTTATGCGATGCGTATTTGTGAATCTCGATTGCAATTTACAAACCAGCGACAGCGATTGATGTCGGTGACAACGCAAAAACAAACAACACGTTGATACCCGTTCATTGACATTGTTTGCCTAATGTTTCTTGAGAATTGTCAAAGCAATTCTAAGTAGGTTTAAGCAGGCCCATTTGGCTTTTTCCCCTGGCGCATAATAACGAGGCGTGACTGTACATAATAATGCTAATGACCTATACATGTCAAACATGCTTAGAAGACAGAGTTAAAAAAATTCTCTGTAGCGTATATACTGTGGTTTTTTAGTTTTTACCAACTGATCCCGTATAAGTGTACAAAATAAGGAAAAATAGCAATGTCTACAGCACTCTTGCAACCACAATAATGGCTGCACTGGTATGAATGACCACCACACAGGCTGAGAATATTGAGTACCTCCATAATATGTCAAAAAAATTACATTAACATTAATATTAGTAATTTTTTTAGGCCAAGTACACTTTTTTGGTCAAAGCAGAAAAACGTGTTTTGAAAACGTTGATGGGGGTGTCTTTAAAGTGCTCTAACATGAAAACTAATTAACATACAACAGATACCATGATGTATCTTAATAATAGACCTTTCCACTAATGTTCATCCTACATGATACATATGTCAAATGTTCATCCTACATGATACACATGTCAAATGTTCATCCTACATGATACACATGTCAAATGTTCATCTTGCATCAGCATGTCTTCAGCTGTGCCTGTGAACAGGCTTCTGTAAAATCTGCATAATAGTTTGCAGTTAAAAAACCTTGTAAAAATATTTTTCATATAAATAATATTAATAATGCTAATAACCTATACATGTCAAACATGCTTAGAAGTACAGACACTGAGTTTTTAAAATGTCACTGTAGGGTATATACTGTGTTTTTTTACTTTTTACCAACCGCCCCTGTAAAAATTTGTAAAATAAGTGAAAAATAGCAATACTTACAGCTCTCTTGCAACCAAAATAATGGATGCACTGGTATGAATGACCCCTACACAGGTTGAGAACATTTGGTACTTCCACATTATGTCAAAAAAATACATTAATGTTAATATTAGTGCATTTTTTAGGCCAGGTACGCTTTATTGATCAAAACAGTAAAAAAGTGTTTTGAAAACGTTGACGGGGGTGTCTTTAAAGTGTTCTAACATGAAGCCATATGATACAACTAGAGAACTCGTCTAAATCCTCAAAATGACAGACAGTCCAATCGAATGGAATATCGATACATGATCAGCACATGCACAACATTATTAGTAGCAACATCGCTTAGCACATACCCGATCCATCACTGAATAACTTCAGAATGGTTATTTTGACTGGTCAACATCGTGCTTCGAACGACAAGTCCAGGCGGACATAACCTCTGACCTCGTCACAAGAGATCTACAGTAAGTACGCGAAAATAGAACACACATGAAAATGCCGTCAATAAAATATTAAAATACACACGCACGCATGCACGCACGCACGCACGCACGCACACACACACACGTCCTAGTGTGTGTGTGTGTGTGTGTGTGTGTGTGTGTGTGTGTGTGTGTGTGTGTGTGTGTGTGTGTGTGTGTGTGTGTGTGTGTGTGTGTGTGTGTGTGTGTGTGTGTGTGTATATGTATATATATATATGTATATATATATATATATATATATATATATATATATATATATATATATATACTGAAATTCAGATGAAAAGTGGCCCCAAGTGCACTAAAAGCGAAATAAAAAAGAAGGATATATATAACAAAAGAAACTTATTAATAAAAACATGATTGATCTGGTGGTCATGATAACCAGGAAATAACGCTAGTCCCTACGAGATATATCACCTGACTAGGCATGCCTTCACCCACACTTTATGGGCTCGAGCCTATAGCTGTAGGCTGTTATTTTGCAAGTCACCATCTCCCAGCCAGGCATTAACCTACGCTCAGTACCATGGCCACCAGAAGATGAAAACAGTCACATTTGATCTATTTAAGACCGCTATGATTTAAAACATGTGATCCATAAGAAAAACATTCACACCTGTCTTGAATGCAGTCATATGTTTGGAGAGGCAGGGAAAGCGGATGCTGGGAGGGAGTTCCACAGTCGACTCGTCCTATGTATGTATGAGCCGAGATGTAGCTCTGTTTTTTTACCAAGGAATACGTACACAATATGGATGTTTCATCGATCTTAAGCAGGCAAAGCGCTTTCTTCTCCAGCCTATCTAGCAACTTCAAAGACGTATACTTCCTGCTCCATTCCAGATTAGGGAAGCATATTCAATAAGAGGTCGGATGTAAGCCTTGTAGATGTTGATACGAGCTTGGTGAGGAAGGAGGTTTCTAGAACGGCCCAGGATATAGAGACGCTTTTTGGCAATAAATGTGAAGTGCTGTGACCAGGACAATATCTTGGTGATAGTGACACCCAGAAGAGTTATACTATCTGTAGGCTGTAATTCCTTTTCCATAAAGTTGAGTGGGGGGATGATTCTGGCTTCTTTTCCTGATGTTGATCATCTCCTCTGCTTTGCTGGCATTTAATGTAATGTAACACACCAACTGTCTGCCCACGCTTCGATTTTATTCAAGCCAATTCATCGTTAAACATCAGAAAAAGTAGAGGACCAAGAATACTCCGGATGGGGGACAACAACAGATATATGCTTTGCTGATGATGTAGAACCATCAAGTAAAACAGACTGTTGTGTATTATTACGAGGTGTCTTGCCCCCAGTAGGCATGCAATAGGCATATCTTAATTCCCGCTTTAATATTTATTTGCGCCTATTTCCTGTCAATACGTAGAATTGTTTGTTCTAATGATGAATAAAAAAAACATGGTGTTAAATGCATCGGTGTGTTTGAGTGCAACATTTCAAATATAAAATGTTTCCATCAGCCAAGCAGTGAAACTTAAAATGCACATTATTGTCCTAACAGTCTATTTCGTCTGCATGAGCTTTCGGACAGAATATGCACTAGGTGGCAGCATTGCATTCATCTACCAGAGACAGACAGCAAGCGCATATAATGTTGAAAATACGAGGGGGCGTCTTATCCCACGGCGGCTCCTCACCCCACCCTACCCTAATTGTGTTAACACGATAAATCACGCATTGGCATAACTTATGTATACGCAACTTAGCCGATTTACAGGGCAGAAAAAGCCCAGTCAAGTGTTGGTAGGGCAATGGCAATGGCAATGCTGGATGCCTCCCCCCAAAGCAAAGAAAAACATGTAGCACTGCCGGTTTCGCTAAGCATTCGTACCCTGCGAAAGAAATGATAAAATGTCGACTTTTTATAGATTTTATTCATATCAGGTCATCATCCATGCCAACCCAAGCGTACCGCGGCATAATAGATTCGCCACAGTGACCCACTGTGTGGGAATGTTTTATCTGTAAACTTATCAACTGAAGGCAGTCTGGCAACAATGCAGGTAGTATTTCGCAATCCTCTAACAGCAGGATATAAAACCAGGAAGACTTACATTTTGTTCCAATAAATCGATTTCGTCGAAGATTGATTGGTTCACGCTTCTGATCAAGAGATCCGTCACAATTCTGCGTGATCGATCATTTTCGATTATATTCATTCTGAATTGCATTCCCTGTCGTTCTATCTGTCCGATGTCGTGACAATACAATGGGTACAAACATGACAGGAAGAGAGAAGGCTTCTGATTGGCTATTTTGCCCCCTACTCCGAGCTACTGGCCAATGAGAGGTTTTGCATTATTAACTTGCTATCTGTCTTATTATCTCTCTTATTATCTGGAACAGCATAAAGCGGACCGGATACGGAATCGTGACACGACAAAACACAAGGGCAAATGTAGATAACATAGTACGTATGTCCGGCAGCACTGCACTGATCAACATGCTCTAGTACATGTAATATAAACCCCATAACATGACATCGTCTGCAAATCCTCGCGCGTTTCACACTGGTCAAACCTAACGCCCGTCTGTCGCTCTGGCATATATTAGCCCAGACATATCAGGGCAAATATGCGATGCAGGAGTTCTGATTACACAATTACCCCTGACAAATCGACCTGTTGAAACGTGGCACTTTCTTTAGCTGTTCTGACCAATGACATTGCGAGCACGGAGAACTTAGGCCTACATACGGGAACTTAACTTTAATCGGCTGCGGTCCGGTCGCGGGAACAGTCTTTGGAGTTTGGAGGCGGACCCGTCTAGTTTCCAGAAGCACGTCGACCGAGACAGCAAGTGAGACAACGTACGCATGATTCAGCCTACATCCGCATACGGCGTGTGATAAAGTGACAACTCCACGTTTCAACAGTTCAATCTGCCAGGGATACTGTAGTACTGCGGTAACAATGGCACCTGCACTGACCATGTCTGGTGTTTTCTAGGTGACGTAAACGGACAACAAACCATTGACCCCCACCCTTCCCAACGACCCTCACATTTCCCGCGTCCAATCACCCCGTCTCTTGTCTCTTCTCGCCGCCTGTTCCTCTTCACGCCGTTACACGAACCGTCTTGTGTCACTACACACAGCCCAGTTCCCATTCACACTGTCGCACGACCTTAGACACCATCCTAAGGCTACGCTGATACCCATCAGCCACAGTCCTACAGTTAGTAAAACGTTTGCGTTACGGTAACCGGAAATAACGCCTGAAGATAAATTCCACTAAAAATACATCGGACAAAACCCCCTCTGGAGAAAACCCTTAATTTTAAAACAGACAAGTGGTCTGCAGATTGAAAGGAGTTAAAAGTCTGGCATGAAATACAAAACAAAGCTCACCAGAGAAACATTACAAAATGACAAGCAATTTTTAACACAAAAATGGATAGTAGAAAAAACAATAATTGGAAAAGGCCAGCGGAAAAAAGTTGTTCTCCCAACAAACAAATGGGGCAAATTCGACACGGGTCTGTAGTTATTCAGAACCGATTTGTTTAGACCCGGTTTTTCAGTAGTGGCCTGACGAGTGCTTTCTTCAGACGAGCTGGTACTACACCAGATCTCATAGAAAGGTATATGACAGCCGTGAGCAAAGGAACCATATTATGCCCACAGTCTATGAGAAGCAATTTCGTAATGGGATCAAGTTCACACGATTTCACCGGCGATGACCGCAGCAGGTTGTTGATTTCAGCGTGAGTGGCAGACTCAAAAACAGTCAACTGACATACTGGCAGCGTTTTTTCAACGGGGCTATCGCCATGGTTGGCGTTATGAGTAAGTCCGGAGCGAATTGTCGAGATCTTTTCGCAGAAACAGTCGGAGAAACGCGTTGCAAGCGTGTCGAATGATTCTTCATCCTAATGATGGTTTTGCGTCAGTATTTATATTAATGTGAGGGTGTTTTGTCCGGAGGAGTTTTTGTATATATGTCTGTTTTTTTTGTTCGGATGGAGTTCTGTCCTGGATTCTTACGCTACAACTGCAAATTTTGTTGGGGCAGTTATACTTCGTTCTTTGCTTAAGAATTGCATCAACGTAATATAACAAAACTAAATGTACACCTCAAGTTTTTGGTGTCATTTTAAAAAACAGAGTCTGAAAGGTATTAATGTCGCTTATAACAACAGTTTTAGAATTATACACAACTTGTCACCCTGCTGTAGTGCAAGCCATATGTTCGCTACTAATTATGTTAAATCCTTTAATGAACGTATTCGCTCATCAATTTTTAGCCTTTTATGCCGGTTGGAAAAATCCGACAATATACTTTTTGTGAATTATCTTCACATTTCTATTTATTATCGAAGTCCATTGATTAAACATTGGATTGATCAATTGTATGCTTTTAATTCATGATGTTTGTACTTTTATACAAATATATTTTTTATCCTGACTTATCTTATATATATTTTTAATACACGTCATGTATGTATATTTATATATATATTTTTCTCACTACATGTGCCTCTATTGTTCATCATGTGTGTATATGTATGTTTTTTTTACTTGTATGCATTTATAATATTATGGGCTCTTGCCTGAAATAAAACATTATTATTATATTATTATAAACTTGACCCGCATCGACAGCGTACGTAACACCATCGCTGTGCAAATGCTACACAACATTGCGTCAAACATTTGTTGATATTGTGCAACAATCTGATAATATTACTTGCTTCCAGCTGTCATCCAACCGTGAAACAGCCATGTCGTAATCACTCTCTTACACAAACACACGTACACAATACATGCTTTATAGAAATATTAAGTATGAGTGAAGCTATGCTTTTATAACGCCAAATACAAGAGGACTGGTGCTAAATGATTATTGCAGTATCACACAAAAAGTGGAATATGTTTATAATGCAGCAGTCATGTAGGCCATTGCCTTGTGGTAAAGCCGCAAACTGATACATTCCAAAGAAATAATACGTACTGGCGACTCATGCGTGCCTTGTGTGCGGACAGCTTTAGATAATATCAGCTGAAAGTCAGTGGTAACAGGCCGCACGATACGTCTGTGGCGTGTCAAAGCAACACAGCAAGATTCGCACGCACTGCTTGACCCATACAAAGCCGCACACAGTTGAAGCATTGCATTTATGATGTCGAAACATAGGCCTACATGCACTGTGTTTAACCAGTAATGGAGACTGAGGCTGACTAAAAGCGGGACTGACCAAATGGTGAAGTGGCAGAATATTCCCGTCCTGGAAGAGTAACCTGGCCAGTAACTCGGAGAAGGGGTAGAATAACCAATCAGAAATCTTCTCTCTTCCTGTCATGTTTGCACTCATTGTCTTGTCACGATGTCTGACAAATAAGTCATAAACCGACAGGGAATGAAATTCAGAATGAATGTAATCGAAAATTATCGATCACGCAACATTGTGGTAACCAATCAATCGTCGACGAAATCGATTAATTGGAACAATACCTCTATGTCTTCCGGATTTCATTTCCTACTGTCAAAGGATTGCGAAATACAACCTGTATTGTTGCCAGTCAGCACTCGGAGCGCACTAACTGCGCTCAATTGATCAGTTTGCAGATAAAAGAAATAAGTATGAATGATGAAGTAGGCCACGACTACTAAATTGGTATACTTATGAAAATGTGTATGCACAATTTTACCACCAGAGAGCATTACCCGCGTCAGTTGGTGTAGACAATAACAGCTGCCAAATTGCAGTCATGTATTCCTGGTTTAACCACACACCACCCAGAGCCAAAGTTGGCACGAATCGGCACACAACACCACGACTGAAAGATTTATATCTGGTGAACTTTAGCGAAGCTACGGGAACTGGCCTTGTGTAGTCTAAGCTGTGTGTATTTTATTCAACATTTCCTTGTTTTAATAATTATTCAAACAAATCCTTGTTGTATGTTTCACTTGTCATGTCTACTTCCTTTTCTGAGGCTTCGTGAGTAGTGGTCCGGCCTAAAGTGATAAATATTTCTAGTATTACAATGTACTCATAGGTCACAGGGGCATTGCATTCAATACATTGTCATAACTAATAATACACAACATAACTTCATCATGTTTACGTATGTTTGACGTTGATAGGTGTAACCATATATAAACCCTTTAGAAGTTGACCTGGGGTGGAAGTTCTTCTCTGACTGTAATTATTAATACACTCATGACCCGGGGGGGTACTCAATACGTCGCCAGTATATCATCCTTGAGACATGTTCCACGTTTTATGGGTATGCGCAACGCGTTTAGGTAATTAAGGATATGCATTTAGATTTCATTTCTTGGCAATTTTATGTAACATTAATTAACATTAATATATGAATAACATATGTTAGTGAATTAATCTATGTCATAATTTATATCATTTGGTTGCATTGCAACCATAATTTTAATAAATGTCTAAAACGTGTATCGTCAGTTAAATACATTCTCAAGAATGGTATACTGGCACCGCATTGAGTGGCCCCCGTGTTTAACGTTCAAAAAGAAAGACAACCTCACCATAAGTTATATTACTTGCGTTTGACTGAATAACGTGTCTGATCGTGACTATTCTTTAAACTAACTATTGACTCTGTATATCTGTTCCCTCGTATCTCCGTTAGTTTCACAATTTTATTGGCGTGCCCGGGGGCCATGGTGATGGTTCGTATATTAAAGCAAATTTCTAAATTCCACCGATTACCCCGGGGGTGGGGATATTACGAAGGCACCTACGTGAAATTTTGACATACAGATTACGTTACTCGGAAAAATAGTACATACAATTGTTAACGTGTTTTCTTCGATTGTTGTTGTGATCTACGTCAAACGTCCACATACGAACACAGGCAGTTGTACATGACTGTTGGAGTGTGAAGTTGTGATTGCCATTGGCGTAGAAAGTAGTTAATCAAGTACCACCGTGTTCAACGGAAACAAATCCACGGAAAGTTGTGATTGCCATCGGCCTTGAAAGTAGCTAGGTAACCAAGTTCAACGCAAACAATTCCACGAAAAACACAACTATTTCACAGACAAAAATATAATTTTATATTTATGCGTTCTCACATTTTTACCGAAACTATGAAATCGCCTGCAGTAGCCGCGTGTCCAATGATCTTTCCGGGACAACAAAACATATTTTAATCTGCCTAAATTTCCCTCTTTCCTGTCTCCATCTCTAACCTAAAAGTTGCATTCTACTTCCTCCATGCAATCCATCTTCGAACCTCTTATCTTACATCAATCCGTTGGCTCATATCTTACAGCCTGTCCCTCTTTTCCTGAATCAATGTGTCACTTATACAGTCATACATATTTCGCGAAGAAAATAGCTATATGGCCTACAGTGTGGACAAGTTGTTTGGCGACTCTGATATTCGCCAACCAGGACATAGATTGCTATCTGTCTTGTTATATGGTACTTCCTAGCACTGGCGTGGGATACGAAATCAACAACACAAAGACAAATGTAGATAAAATAGCGCACGTTATCTTGGACAGGTGGAAATTGTGTTACCACGATTGACCATCATAACCCGTCGATGTGTGCGGGAAAGAAACGTGTATAGTACGTATGTCCGGCAGCACTTCACTGATCTACCTGTAGTATGAAGCCCATCACATGACATCGTCGGCAATCCTCGCGCATTTCTCGTGGCAAGCTGCGATAAATGCGCGAGGACATAGATCAGCGGAAAGCATATCAATCCTCTGCAAAACAATCTATTAATTGTTTATAGACAATTCTATTGGATTTTTGAGGACGCAGCTGTGTAGAAAATATTCTAAAGAATTTCTATCGAATATGCCATAGATTTGTTTTAGAATATTCCATGGGATTTGTTTGTACATAGCTATATAATTTGTAATTTCTACTCTTTCTATGCCATATTCTACTACGTTGTGTAGAACTCTATAACATTGTATACAAATGTATTGAAAATTGAAGTAGATATAGACTATTTCTACAGTATTCTACAGTTTGTAATACAACAATCTACTATACTTTGCAGAATTCTATAGATTTTGTTTAGATTTCTATGATTTTTTGCTAAGGGAAGCCACGGGAAATGCACGGGGATTGCTGATGATGTCATGTTTTGGGCTACATAATCAGTCAACTCTATTTCGAGATCCGACTCGACGGCCACAGTCGATGCTACCTCCAGCGGAAGCTGACATTTGTGCAGCGTCACATTTCATGTGATGGAGTAACCGTTCTGCGCCAGCCTGACGAGACGATTTCTTGTTTTATGTTTCTCTGGCACTTATACCCCTTATTCGATTGCCAATGTTTTTTTATCGAACGATATCAATATTTATACGAATATACACATTCCTTCTCATGTTTTCGTTAATACTGATAGCTGGCGCTGGCTTATCGCTGTGGCCTATTTTAGCCTCGATATATGTGTTACATAAGTACCTGGGAAACGTCGCTGTTTCGCTCGCTTTAATGGACTCGGTACGAGTCAGGACAGTCACTCGGCAAACTAAACACATCCGTCGGCCATTACATTAGTGGGGGGGGTGTCGTAAAGAAAGGGAATTGTAAAAGGGGTATTCGCGCGAACTCCGTGACCCTTGGTTACGGCCCTGCATATATTTTTGATGGCAGACGAGCCAATAATGTCATCAACCGAGAGTGAACGCACGAGCCAATAATGTCATCAACCGAGAGTGAACGCATCTTTTCCGACTCTATGGCTAAACGTGCGTTCGTGGGCCATAGACACGTGCCAATAACACTGTGTGTTACCTTCTGTTATGTTACAAAGAGAACATTAATGTGACGATAACCTGACAAACTAGGATTTCTACACAGGAATGATTAATCGTTTTGCCAAAAACGCGCACGGTCTTGATCAGATTACGCGAGAACAGAGGCACGCGGTCGAGCACACGCAGGCAAAAGATCAGAGCTGTTGATAAAAGACGTGTAATTATGGTTAGCGCGAGCGGATCGCTTTTGTCGCTGTTCACCTTCTCGACCCTGTAGTTGTGTGAATGGGGGCCGACGGGCTCTGACTATATTGAAGTCGGTCGCTCTCGGAGTATGGATGTAGTCAGTGTTCTCAATGCGGGCCTGGCTGCGGTCGGGGCAAAAGTGTAGCGAGGTGGCGTTGTGGTTAGAGCTTCAGACTCTCAATCGAAAGAACCCGGGTTCCAACCCACTTGCGGCCGTTTCAAAGCTTAGGCAATTTCGTTGCTACAGTTGAGCTGAACAAATGAATACCTGGCTATAGACAATAGTGGATATATGTGACCGATTAGTTATCGCGCTGTAATTGAAGGGTGACTGATTGCTTTCAAGTATGTGCAGTTGGCGTTGGAATGAACCAGTCTAACAAGGGGTCAAGGGTAAATCGCATTGAGCGGTCCCACGGACTGGATACCAAGCGGGTCCTTAAAATATTAGATATAGCTCCGAAATAAATTAATAGTATTAAACTTCCGTCGCCTCGAAGAATTGATATCACGCGAGTAGAAAGGAAATAATATATGTGTATATATATATATATATATATATATATATATATATATATATATATATATATATATATATATATATATATATATATATATATATATATACATAATAATAGTCTAGAATGACACCCATCATTGTCAACAAATGTTCGTCACACATGGATTGCTGCACGGGAGGTTCTCGACAGAACACACACACACGCACGCATGCACGCACGCACGCACGCACGCACGCACGCACGCACGCACACACACAATCAGTTTAATGTGGTAGTAAAAACTTGTATCGGAACCCCCCTCGCACAGCACTCCATGCGTGACAAAAATATGTTGACAATGATGTGTGTCATTCAAACTATTATTACGTTTGATTGGCTCATTGGACTGACAGCGACCGCCTCCAGGATATATAAGAAGTGGGGCTACAAGTGAAACCTAACTATTTTCGTGTTTCTTTCACTTGCAGTCTCACAAGGCGAGACTTTCAAACACAGACAGACAAGTCGCCGTTCATCCGGTAAGCAAAAGTATGCATGTCTTAAAACTCGTGGTAGAACGCGCGACTCACTGAATGTAGTGGGTGATTTGCTTTGTCTGAACGACTTCGTTCAGGATACTATCCCGTCTCTTTTCCTATCAATCATTTGAGATGAGATATCTACATACAGTCACAGCCATAGTCTGAGTTTGAGACATACGATAAAGCACTTTACTATTACTTCCGTATTGGCCGGTATGAAAAACTTTTGCCTATGGTGAGAACACGCACACTGCAATGGTTTGGTCGTCTCATCAGACCGACGGACACCCCCAATTCTGCAGACAGAGTGAATGGAAGACAAAAAGAGGCAGACAGAAGAGTTGGGTCGACAACATGAAGGAGTGAACGGGACTCAGCTTCGTAGATAATCAGGACAATACTTCATGCAACCTCACTTAACCTCGTTTATCGTTTCAGTTTCAAAAAGAGCACATATTTATAATGTTGTATGACGGGCAGGATTCCGTCTCTATTTCTTCGCCCTTAGATTGTCCGTGGCAATGCCGCATTTCCTAATGGAAACCAAACGAATGAACTAATCTGAGTTCCATTGATTTGTTGTAAGCTTGTTTTCATATACAAATTCAAATCAAATTAATTCCTATTTCCGATCCGTGAATAATTCAACCGGTAGTTCTAGACAATTATTCATGCGCGCTAATTGATTTCCTTGTCACTGTCGATGTTGCGTTGAAGCACCAACGGTCTGACTGTGACAAACATGATCGCCATAGGCGCCTATGTAAAATTGCTCTTTTTTCAGAGCAATTTGAATTTTATTCAATAGAAAGAGTAGCTCTTCTTCCTGCAAACTTTCTGTTTGTTGACTTGGCATAAGTCGACATTCCCCTTCTTTTCAGACGGTACATTGGCTTGAACCGTCTGCGAGGACATGATGTTATTTGTCCTTCTTATCGCTTCCGCGACCCTGCTGGGGACGATTCAGGGTCAAGAAGTTGACTGCGACAAGTAAGTCACGGTTTATGTTGTAGCTACTTTCGATAGTTCCTTTATTTTTATATTACATAATTTACTGCAGAACCAGTGCATATTATGCTCTTTTTTACGGGTGGTGAACAAACAATGATTGATAAAATCCGGTCGAAAGTGAGACGACGGTCGATCGACATAACTGCGAGGAACTTATTCGCATAGTCCCGCTACAAGTTGGCAGCTCTATTTCTGACACTTTTTGGGTATATTTTCTTGTAAAACAGATTGTGACCAAAACGTAATCCCCAGTTACAGGAGCTTCTTCGGTCAATATTGCCTTGTGTTGTGATTGTTCACATTACAATGTGGGTTTCCTTTATTAAGAGACACGTGTGTACGGAATTATGTATATTATATATATATATAATATTATATAATGTATAATATCAAAAATATTCTCATGTATTCGCATAGTTTTACTTCATAAAACTCAGTCATTTTTCCCACGTAATACAGAACGCCCTAATTTGATTGTTTTTTTAAACAACCACCGTGATGTAATCTAACGTTGTAGCAGTTGAACGCTGACATTCCTTGCGTGGCTACATATTCAAAGCTACGGAAATAGTTTTGATTGTATGACATATTGCTCATTTGTTACTGCACTGCGAACATGTTAGAGTACAATGTATAATAAAAAAAAATATCAATGCGGTACATTTAATAGTTACTCAACAATCATATTCCTTAATGTGATGTGATATATAGATGTGATGTCGTATATTTTGCTACTGCCAATAAGAAGCGCATTTTGTAGGAACTGCGAGCTTCAACCATGGCAAGAGTGGAACGTCTGCAGCAATTTTGACTGTAGCTCCCAAACGAGAGAGAGGAGTATATGCTGCGCATCAAACCCGGATTTTGATGAGTGTCTACAATCCTGTGACCTCACACATTCGGACATCTCCGAGAGTGAGTTATATTTCGCAGAAAAAAAAATTCTTTCGATGCGTTTTTCATTCTCATTTATTAACACTATATTAATATGCTTCAACGTATTCCACTCTGTCTTCGTATATTTATTTTGCAATCCTGTTCTAAAGAATAGCTTTTTTAAGTGTTTTGAGACCAACCCTTTTGCTTTTTATTTCTCTGATAGCATTGCTTTATTTTCCGATGTTTTCTCGGAGACCAATGCAATATGTTTTGTGGCCTCATGCGCCAACCAGGGTGGATGCATGCCACACTAACTGTCCTAAAATAATATCAGGTTGTTGGTCTCCTCCTTTTCCCTGTAGTCCGGTGTAAGGCTGCCACCGGTACCTGTTGTCGATTTATGTTTCTCCTTCTTCTTCGTAACTAGTTTCATTTTACTACCGTCTCCACTAATCGTCTCCACTCCCCTCTTTCCCTCGTTCTCTATTCCCCTCCCACGCCCACTAAATCTCTTTTAACGCAGTTCTCCCATCTCAGTTTCGGTCTTCCTCTTCTCCTTCTACCCTCCACTCCAAGCGCATCCGCTCTCTTCGTCAGCCGTACCCCTTACATTCTTTCGACTTGTCCATCCCACCTTAGCCGGCTCCTCAGCTTATAATCTCCTGCGAATTTTCGTCTCCGTGCCACAAACCGCTCCACCCAGATAAACAAAGCTCTCTCGTTGGTTCAGTTTCTTCCCATCCAGTCTTATTTCAATATTTTTTTTCTGGTGTCCGACCCAAAGCACCTCCGTCTTCTCTAGACTTACTCTCAGTCCATGTTTGCCAAAGATTTCCTTCCAATCTACCAACCGCTCTTGAAGGTCTGCCTCCCTGTCCGCTACTAGTAGTTCTGTATTGATAATCAAGATCTTCAGCATGGTAGTGATACGTTTTGGTGTGGTGTAGTGCTTATTTAGCGCTTATCTTCTTATTTTCTGCATCTGACGGTCATTCATTTAAACCCAGGCAAGCTCACTGTCTCCAACATGACAGCAAAGTCTACAGCTAGTTTTGAGTTTCATACATTTATCATGATAACGCAAAAAAATTAGTATTATATTAAATAGGTCGATCAACAACAACAAGGCGACGGACGACGAGAACCAGTAGGACGACCAGAACCAGTAGGACGACGGCGACCAGGAGGACAGCGACAAACGGGAGGACAAGGACAAACGGAGGGAGAGGAGGGACGACGACGACCAGCAGGATAACGACGTGGATAAAAAGCATGGTATTTTCCACCACGACAGGAAAGATTGTAGGATCAGGTGAGTAAAAAATTACATATAGAGCTTTAAGATATTTAAATAATACATTGGTATTTATAGTCCACAGCATGACATATGTCGTAAAACCTGTCTTAAACGACCGCTTATTGGATGATCGAAAAGTGACCTCTTAAAGGAAATGATCGCTTAATGCAGGTAATTTAACATTATCTTTTGTGAAAGGTGGAGTTGAATGTGGTCGTTAATGACAGGTGGTCGTCTAATGCAAGTGGATACTTGTGCAAGCTTCTGATGGAATAAAGATATATATATATATATATATATATATATATATATATATATATATATATATATATATATATATATATATATATATATATATATATATATATATATATATATATATATATATACACAAACACATTTGACTGTGTGCATATATATATATATATATATATATATATATATATATATATATATATATATGTGCACACAGTCAAATGTGCTTTGTGTTAGACAAAAGGAGATTGATATATTGGAAATAGTTATTATGAATAATAATGGTGATGTGTGTTAGTATCATATAATATATGTAATACATACTTTGCACATAACAAATACTTTTGTTTACAATTGCAGGAATCATCGTCGTGATCGTTTTGATCGTTTTCTTCGTCTGTCGGTGTGCGTGCCGGGCTTGCAAGAAAAATGATTCACGTGATTGAAATGCAAATGCGAATGCAATTTTCTAGGAACACATTCAAATGCAAATGGTTTGGGGTCGCAAATGCATTTTAATTAACTTCATTTGTTTCGGCTTTATATTAACGATTTCTTTTATTTGGAGAAAAAACAACTAATATCTACATACACAGCTGATTGTACGTATATTTCTTTACCTGGTAGATAATTACAGCTACCACTAATCACTCTCTCTGGTTGTAAATATTCAGGGCTGGCATGGCTAATGTTTACTCCCCAAATAAGCTGCCACACCAACACACCGCAACAGTGCCAACCCAACACAAAGGAGTCATTTGTCAGCATTTTTTATTTGTTTCAATGAATAGGTAATCTCTGAAGCCATCAACCTATAGACCAGTTGGTATTTTCATGTTGTATGAATAACAGCTCAGTAGTTGACATAAAGAGTACTTTTTCAAAGAGCACGTTGTGAAAGTGGATCCACAGGTCAGACAATGATTTCTTAATCTGTTGAGGATACTGCTCAACATAGAGCACTTTTAATGGTATGTTGTGAACTTGTGAAAGTGAGTCTAACAATAATAATTATTCAAAGAATTCCGCATGTATTTGAATACGCATTTGACAAATCTAATGTTTGTGGGTCGCATTAAAATGCAATGTTTAAGGTACGCATTCAAATGCAAATGCATTAACCATTTTATGGAGTTATTTAAATGCTCAACCCTCAAATGCGCATTAAATTCATTTGGATTTGTTAACAAGCCTGGTGTGACCGTGTGACAGTCAGGATGCAAGTAACATCTACGCACGTTCTTCTCTGAATAATTCTACCCGTCCAACAATTCGCGGACGTTGAAGGATGCAACGCACAGGCGGCAAAGAGTCGCTGAGCCACATAGACGCTAACTTCTGCTGCCGTCCAAGACAGCACTAGCCGAGCACGCCTTACGCAAGACGACACTCGCCGAGCACGCCTTACGCAAGACGACACTCGCCGAGCACGCCTTAGGCAAGACGGCACTCGCCGAGCACGCCTTACGCAAGACAGCACTAGCCGAGCACGCCTTACGCAAGACGGCACTCGCCGAGCACGCCTTACGCAAGACGGCACTCGCCGAGCACGCCTTACGCAAGACGGCACTCGCCGAGCACGCCTTACGCAAGACGGCACTAGCCGAGCACGCCTTACGCAAGACGGCACTCGCCGAGCACGCCTTACGCAAGACGGCACTCGCCGAGCACGCCTTACGCAAGACGGCACTCGCCGAGCACGCCTTACGCAAGACTACACTCTCTGAATATGTAAATCTTTTGTGATGTAGGACTGTATGTTATTCTTGATATAGGACGGTAAATAATTCTTGCTAGGACAGTAGATCTTTCTGGATATAGCACTGCAAACCATTCTTGAAATATGACTGTAACTCATTCTTGACGTGGGATTGTAACAATACTAGTTTTTCTATTGTGTATTATTAAACGGGAATTTTTTTACCCTTTACCGTTGTTGTTGAATTATCGTAGTTGGACAAATACCCATACTGAACCTAAATAGTACACGTTCGTTGGTGGCCGCATATTATCCAGCTAAACTTAAATTATCGTAGTTGAACAAATACCCAAGCTGAACCTAAATATTACACGTTCATTGGTGGCCGCATATTATCCAAACTTAAATACGTGACATTTACTACTATGGATCACTGAACTACTAAATTACAATGCATTTAAAAAAGGTAGTCATTTCGATGAATTTACTCTTGTGCTTTTCCAACTCTCGGACAAACATGGAAATAGTAACTGGACTGAGAGTGAACTACTCTCTAGAAGGCGAATCTGTAACCCCGTTAACTATATATTCATACACTAACATTGGTGGCAGACTGCCAGTGTCTCCTCCCAGTCTCCTACATCCACTTCTCTCTTTCTTTGTTCCTTCGCCTCCTTTCACCAGTGACCTCCGATCTACCAATTGCCAATGCATTTAAACACCACAAACGCAGTTATTTCGAGTTACTTACTACTGTGCTTTACTACCTGTCGAACAAACATGGAAATTAAAACCGGTTTGGTGCAGAACTGAATGTGAAACACTCTCCTAGTGGCGTAAACGTTAACCCACCATCAATACATTAATACGCTAATCTCCTTGCAACAGTGGCCACTGATCTACCAAATGTCGGTACATTTAAAAACCACAAAGGTAGTTATTTCGAGTTATTTACTCTGGTGCTTTTCCTCTTCTAGGACAAACATTGAAACAGTAGCTGAATTGAGAACGAACCAATCTCTAGATGGCGTATCATTAATCCCATCAACTATATATGAATTAAAAAAATGTAGGGCCGTCTGGCAGTATCTCCTCCCAGTTGCTAACATCCGCTCAAATATTTTTACGTTACTTCACTTTTTGCATCAGTGGCATCTTATTGATAAATGAAATAACAACAAAAACACCAAGACAGTTATTTCGAGTTTACTACTATACGGTTTTCTACATGTAGGACAAATATGGAAATAATAACATAATTGTAGCCAATTGAATTGATGGCACAACAGTGAACCCACTACCTATAATTATATTAATAAATGAGTGGCAGACTGGCAGTATCTCCTCCCAGTCGCCGACATCCACCTCCTTCTTTCTATCTTTCTTCGCCTCAGTTCACCAGTCACCTCTGATATACCAATTAGCGATGCATTTACAAACCACAAACGCCGTTATTTCGAGTTATTTTCTACCATGCTTTTAACCTCTCGACAAACATGGAAACTGAAACCGAATGGTAGATGAATTGACTGTTAGCATTTGGAGAGTGCAAATGGCACAACAATGAACCCACCATCAAAGATTAACCTAATGCACTAATATTGGTGGCAGTGTGACAACATCTCCTCCTCCTTCGCCTCTTTACGGTAGTGACCTCTTGTCTAACACAAAGGCAGTAATTTTCGAGTTATTTACTATGATGTTTTTCAAGTGTCGGACAAACATGGAAAGAGTACACGAATTGTTTCCGAATTGAACGTGAACCACTCTCCAGATGGCGTAAAGGTGACCCCACCATCAACATATTAATAAAAACAAATTAGAGGCAGTTTGACAGCATCTCCTCCCAGGCACAGACATCCCTCTTCCTTTCTTTGTTCCTTCGTCTCCTTTAACCAGTGACCTTTATCTACCCATTGCCGATGCATTTAAACACCACAAATGCGGTTATTTAGAATTATTTACTATTATGCTTTTCTACCTGTCTGAAAAACGTGGAAATTGAAACCGGTTTGTTGCAGAATTGAATGTGAAACACTTTCCAGACGGCGCAAACGTGAACCTGCCATCAATATATTAATACAGTAATTTTAGGGCAGTGTCTCATCCCAGGCGCCGACATCTACTCGTTTTTTCCATGTTCCTTCGCCTCCTTGCAACAGTAACCAGTGACCTACCAAATGACAATGCATTTAAAACCGCAACATATTTCGTTCGAGTTTTTACTCTGTGCTTTTCCTCCTCGCGGACAAACATGGAAACAGTAGCCGAATTTAGAGGAACCACTCTCTAGATGGCGTATATGTGACCCCATCAACTATATATTAATAAAACATGTTGGCGCAGTATGGCAGTATATCCTATACCCACTCACCTTTTTCTATGTTCCTTCGCTTCCTTGCATCATTGGCCTCTGAACAATTTGCGATGCATTAAAAACCATAAAGGCAGTTATTTAGATTTTTGTACTACTATGCTTTTCTATCTGTAGGACAAACATGGAAACAATACCAGAATTGTATCCGAATTGAATGTGGACCGCTCTGAAAATGGCACAACAGTGAACCCACCATTTATAATTATATTCATACACTAACATTGGTGGTAGTCTGAGCGTATCTCCTCCCAGGCGCCGACATCCACTTCCTCTCTACGTTCCTTCGCCTCCTTTCGCTCATCATCATATGATCTACACATTGGCGATGCATTTAAAAACCACAAAGGCAGTTATTTCGAATTATTTACCCTTGTGCTTTTTCTCCTCTCAGAAACTGTAGCCAATTCAGCGTGAACCACTCTCTAGATGACGTATCTGTGACCCGATCATCTATATTAATATACCAATTTTAGAGGCATTCTAGTAGTATCTCCTCCCAGGGGCCGACATCCACTCGCTTATTTCCATGTTCCTTCGCTGCTTTGCGATGAATTAAAACCATAAAAAGCAGTTATTTTGAGTTTTTACTATGATTGCTTTCAACCGGTAGGACGAATAGGAAAATAGTAGCAGAACTGTACCCGGATTGAGTTTGAACCACTCTCCAGATGGCACAACAGTGAACCCACCATCTATAATTATATTAATACACTAACTTTGGTGACAGTCTGGAAGTATCTCCTCCAGTCGCCAACATCCACTTTCGTCTTTCTATGACTATTCGCCTCCTTTCACCAGTGCCCTCTGAACTACCAATTGTTTCGAATTATTTACTATTATGCTTTTCTACCTGTCGGAAAAACATGGAAACTGAAACCGAATTGTAGTCTTGTCCTCTTTGTCTTCTTTTTTAACTGTTTTGTTTCTTTCCTGGTATTCCTGCTGCAGTTTTTTCCATTGTGTCATCTGCTTCCTTGTTGAGTTTCATTTTAGTCTCCTCCTTGCCTCAATAGCTTCCCATGTGTCGTTTGTAATCCAGTCCTTCCTCCTAGCTTCCCAGCAGCCGAGGACTTGTTCATGTGTTTGTAATTGCATTCTTGCATCTTGTCCACTTTTCATCAATGTTTTTTCCTCTTCCAATGCATGGAACCTGTTCCGTAGTGTGATTGCCAGTTCCTGTCGTATTTTAGTATTTTGAAGTTTTCTTATTTCAAACCTTCTTTGTGCCTTGTCATCCGTCTTCTTTTTGCTGCTAGCTTCATCCTAAATTCACCCACAAGGAGGTGGTGGTCGCAATTAATGTCAGCTCCTCTTTTCACTCTGACGTCTAGAAGCACTCTCCTCCATTTCTTAGTGATTGTTATGTGGTCAATTTGGTTTTCCGTCTGTAAATCTGGGGATATCCATGTGGCTTTGGGTGTAGGCTTAGTGGAAAGAGGGTTCCTCCGATTATCAGTTCAATGAGACTACAGAAATCTGCAAACAGGAGACCGTTCTTATTCATCTGTCCCAGACCTTCTTTCCCCATTGTGCCTTTCCAATTGTCATTATCCTTTCCAATCTTGGCATTCATATCTCCCATAACAACTTGGATATCTCTCTTCGGGAGTTTTGAGTGACTGTAGATGTTGGCAGAAAGTCTCTTCTCTTCAAATTCAGCAGAGTTGGTTGGTGCATAACAATGTATAATGGTGATGTTCCGACCTTTTGATGTAAACCTGGCTGCGATGATTCTCTCCGAGGCTGGTTCCATTCGATGAGACTTGAGTGTGATTAGTCGAAATAAATTTATGAAAATTTAACAACAATGTCTTTTTTGAATAACATTTTGTTTTAGCTGATGCATTTGTCCGAATGTATTTAAAGAGCATTAGCTACGTGTCATGTTAATAAATTAATACTTGAATCATGTTGATGATGAGTCATCTAGTTATTTTAACTTCAATTCACTGATCTTGAAGCGTAATACGCACAGTCGGTTTAATAAGAGTGCATACTTTTGTTAGTCATCGAAAGGATTGACTTTGATCGTTAGATCAGGTAACTTGGGAAAGTGTGAATAACCTTACGCTGCAATATATAGAGACAGGCCACTTTTACACATAGTTCTTTATTCATGCTCTATGATTTCACCAAAACTAAATAACACATTTGCACAACTGAGCTCATCGTAGTTGATACGAGATAGATTCGATGTATTGTGAAATGAGTCCGACAGGAGACGAGCGAAAAATTGTATTGCTGGGAAAAGTTTAAAGGAAGTCACTATATACATCTGTCTACAAACATCACGTGCACGCGGTGCTACAACACAGATGGTAACGTAGAAGTTACGGTAAGATTTATATCTGCTAGGCATTTTCTCCCACTGGAGTTCACCCAGTTTTTTCCAGAGGAGTTTAACAAGATTTAACAAGATTTGCCATCCCAGCCAAAGGCCCAGATGGCAAGTGGACAAGGAAGCCATTGGTTTATCGAGAGTCCAACAATGTTCATCTACTTATAACCCGCCCTCCTGAAATATGTGTCAACCTTGTTTTTAAACATATTCTCGCTGCTAGCAGTTACACAATCTGTAGACAATTTGTTCCATTCATTTATTGTGAGAACGAGTGCTTCCTGATGTCCAACCTACATTGATCCTTTTACAAATTTTACATCATGTCCTCTATTTCTGCTATCCTTCTTGAGTGAGAAAAACACAGTTCTATCAATATTTTCGTACCCATTCAATATCTTAAAAACTTCAATCTGATCTCCTCTTAACCTCCTTGTCTCTAGAGTTGTTAAACCACATTCTTTCAGGCGTTCTTCATAACTAAGGTCTCTCAGTTCTGGAATCATTTTAGTTGCTCTCCTTTGTATGCGTTCAAGCGTATCTATATCCTTCTTACGATATGGTCTCCATGCTTGTATACAGTATTCTAAATGGGGTCTAACTATTGCTTTATAAAGAGGTATAATTAACTTTTTCCCTTATATGTTATGTTTCTTCTAATCAATTCGAGAATTTGATTATCCTATAAAGCTGCAATAGCACACTGCTCTGAAGCTCTGAGTTCACCCGGATTTTTCCACTATAGGTCACCCTATTTCTGGAGTTCCCTTGGTTTCTTCCATTATAGTTCACTCAGGTTTTCCACTAGGGTTCACTCAGTTTCTTTCACCGGAGTTTACTTGGTTTCTCCCACTGGAGTTCAATCGGTTTCTCCCACTGGAGTTCACTCGGTTTCTTTCACTGAGGTTCACCCGGTGTTGGCATGAACAAGTCTGCCAGGATGTAGAGCGCCTTGAACAGTCCGAATATCTTTTTACAAACATTTCGCTTCCATGTGTGCTATACAGTAATGAGTTTCACAGGACGCAATTACGTACTAAACTAACACGCTGTAGTTGAGAGAGACCACTAACACGCTGTAGTTGAGACAGACCACTAACACGTTGTAGTTGAGACAGACCACTAACACACATCCACTTCAACAGATCGTTCAATTTAGGCAATGTTATTATATAAACTACAGCTGGCTATGTTTATATTATTTATATCGATGTACAAAACAAGACATATGATGTCATGAAGCCCGAAATTCGTGAGGTGTGTTAACACACACATGTGAGGTTACGCCCCAGATTCCTGGGGCATATCCGCACACTTGTGATCTATATGTATTGATAACATATACGTTTTTCTTAGTGGAATTGAAGTCTGGTAAACGGCAATAATAAACTACTAAATATACAGATTAGCAAGGTGAAGTGTTACACTCCTGACATCTGCTGGTTCCCGGTGTTGTTCCGCGTTGTCTCACTGGCGTCGTGGATACTAGCCAACAGTTGGATGCGATGAATATGGCGGCCTTGTCTTGCTGTCTTCACTCAAGATCGTTCAGTTCGTGGCCAAACATCTGTGACTCCAGTGGATACTATTTCAATGATGACACTGGCAGCACTTGCGTTCGGAGTTCCTCTTATTAAACGTGTGCTAACAATGTCGGGTTCCTTTTGCTGTTCAGCATAACACGACTAAAACGAGGCTGGCGCCAGCAGCATCGCGTGAGAGCGACGCTGAAAGGCAGACCGCACATGACGTCACCAGTGAATGGCCGCTGTACCAATGTTTTGACACTGCTGCTTGGCAAAGTTTCACACAACAAATTAGTCAATGAATACAACATGCTTCTGTCGAGGCTTCGCTGTGTAGTTTGAATGCACACAGACGATCCCGTTAAACGCAAATTCTCGAGATAATAAATTTGTTCACCTTTTAATATTCGGCTATTGTAACTGTGGTATCTTGGTCAGACTGATCTCTCGTGTGGCTTTGTGCGGACGCGCTGTGAAATTTGATAGGCCTCGTCTCACTGCTTATTGCTAAGAGACACCGTAATTACAGTAACTGTTACACGAATGTCGTTTTTATCTATCAAACCATCGGTGCAATAGCTTCCTGGTACACGATACATATGCTATCTTGGCTATTTACACTGAACACCAAGTTATTAATCATGCTCATAAAACGCAAATAGAAATCATCACTGCGTGGGGCAATTGCCATTAAATGCACACTTAAGAATATCTCCCTTTCTGTTTAAATGTTTTGTGTAGTGCGCTGGGTGAGTAAAACATGTTTATCAGCCAACATTATCAAAAATATGAGCGTACACCTGTGCCTCCGAAAGGTTACACATGATACAGCCCGCGACTATGTTTCAAACAGATTCACATGATAACGTATAACCACTTCCATAACGAGGCTCTGGCTACTCCTGGTTTAGTACGTATTTGCGTCCTGTGAAACTCATTACTGTATAGCACACATGGAAGCGAAATGTTTGTAAAAAGATATTCGGACTGTTCAAGGCGCTCTACATCCTGGCATACTTGTTCATGCCAACACCGGGTGAACCTCAGTGAAAGAAACCGAGTGAACTCCAGTGGGAGAAACCGATTGAACTCCAGTGGGAGAAACCAAGTAAACTCCGGTGAAAGAAACTGAGTGAACCCTAGTGGAAAACCTGAGTGAACTATAATGGAAGAAACCAAGGGAACTCCAGAAATAGGGTGACCTATAGTGGAAAAATCCGGGTGAACTCAGAGCTTCAGAGCAGTGTGCTATTGCAGCTTTATAGGATAATCAAATTCTCGAATTGATTAGAAGAAACATAACATATAAGGGAAAAAGTTAATTATACCTCTTTATAAAGCAATAGTTAGACCCCATTTAGAATACTGTATACAAGCATGGAGACCATATCGTAAGAAGGATATAGATACGCTTGAACGCATACAAAGGAGAGCAACTAAAATGATTCCAGAACTGAGAGACCTTAGTTATGAAGAACGCCTGAAAGAATGTGGTTTAACAACTCTAGAGACAAGGAGGTTAAGAGGAGATCAGATTGAAGTTTTTAAGATATTGAATGGGTACGAAAATATTGATAGAACTGTGTTTTCTCACTCAAGAAGGATAGCAGAAATAGAGGACATGATGTAAAATTTGTAAAGGATCAATGTAGGTTGGACATCAGGAAGCACTCGTTCTCACAATAAATGAATGGAACAAATTGTCTACAGATTGTGTAACTGCTAGCAGCGAGAATATGTTTAAAAACAAGGTTGACACATATTTCAGGAGGGCGGGTTATAAGTAGATGAACATTGTTGGACTCTCGATAAGCCAATGGCTTCCTTGTCCACTTGCCATCTGGGCCTTTGGCTGGGATGGCAAATCTTGTTAAATCTTGTTAAACTCCTCTGGAAAAAACTGGGTGAACTCCAGTGGGAGAAAATGCCTAGCAGATATAAATCTTACCGTAACTTCTACGTTACCATCTGTGTTGTAGCACCGCGTGCACGTGATGTTTGTAGACAGATGTATATAGTGACTTCCTTTAAACTTTTCCCAGCAATACAATTTTTCGCTCGTCTCCTGTCGGACTCATTTCACAATACATCGAATCTATCTCGTATCAACTACGATGAGCTCAGTTGTGCAAATGTGTTATTTAGTTTTGGTGAAATCATAGAGCATGAATAAAGAACTATGTGTAAAAGTGGCCTGTCTCTATATATTGCAGCGTAAGGTTATTCACACTTTCCCAAGTTACCTGATCTAACGATCAAAGTCAATCCTTTCGATGACTAACAAAAGTATGCACTCTTATTAAACCGACTGTGCGTATTACCCGCTTCAAGATCAGTGAATTGAAGTTAAAATAACTAGATGACTCATCATCAACATGATTCAAGTATTAATTTATTAACATGACACGTAGCTAATGCTCTTTAAATACATTCGGACAAATGCATCAGCTAAAACAAAATGTTATTCAAAAAGACATTGTTGTTAAATTTTCATAAATTTATTTCGACTAATCACACTCAAGTCTCATCGAATGGGAACCAGCCTCGGAGAGAATCATCGCAGCCAGGTTTACATCAAAAGGTCGGAACATCACCATTATACATTGTTATGCACCAACCAACTCTGCTGAATTTGAAGAGAAAGAGACTTTCTGCCAACATCTACAGTCACTCAAAAACTCCCGAAGAGAGATATCCAAGTTGTTATGGGAGATATGAATGCCAAGATTGGAAAGGATAATGACAATTGGAAAGGCACAATGGGGAAAGAAGGTCTGGGACAGATGAATAAGAACGGTCTCCTGTTTGCAGATTTCTGTAGTCTCATTGAACTGATAATCGGAGGAACCCTCTTTCCACACAAGCCTACACCCAAAGCCACATGGATATCCCCAGATTTACAGACGGAAAACCAAATTGACCACATAACAATCACCAAGAAATGGAGGAGAGTGCTTCTAGACGTCAGAGTGAAAAGAGGAGCTGACATTAACTGCGACCACCACCTCCTTGTGGGTGAATTTAGGATGAAGCTAGCAGCAAAGAAGAAGACGGATGACAAGGCACAAAGAAGGTTTGAAATAAGAAAACTTCAAAATACTAAAATACGACAGGAACTGGCAATCACACTACGGAACAGGTTCCATGCATTGGAAGAGGGAAAAAACATTGATGAAAAGTGGACAAGATGCAAGAATGCAATTACAAACACATGTGAACAAGTCCTCGGCTGCTGGGAAGCTAGGAGGAAGGACTGGATTACAAACGACACATGGGAAGCTATTGAGGCAAGGAGGGAGACTAAAATGAAACTCAACAAGGAAGCAGATGACACAATGGAAAAAAAACTGCAGCAGGAATACCAGGAAAGAAACAAAACAGTTAAAAAGAAGACAAAGAGGGACAAGACTACAATTCGGTTTCAGTTTCCATGTTTTTCCGACAGGTAGAAAAGCATAATAGTAAATAATTCGAAACAATTGGTAGTTCAGAGGGCACTGGTGAAAGGAGGCGAATAGTCATAGAAAGACGAAAGTGGATGTTGGCGACTGGAGGAGATACTTCCAGACTGTCACCAAAGTTAGTGTATTAATATAATTATAGATGGTGGGTTCACTGTTGTGCCATCTGGAGAGTGGTTCAAACTCAATCCGGGTACAGTTCTGCTACTATTTTCCTATTCGTCCTACCGGTTGAAAGCAATCATAGTAAAAACTCGAAATAACTGCTTTTATGGTTTTTAATTCATCGCAAAGCAGCGAAGGAACATGGAAATAAGCGAGTGGATGTCGGCCCCTGGGAGGAGATACTACTAGAATGCCTCTAAAATTGGTATATTAATATAGATGATCGGGTCACAGATACGTCATCTAGAGAGTGGTTCACGCTGAATTGGCTACAGTTTCTGAGAGGAGAAAAAGCACAAGGGTAAATAATTCGAAATAACTGCCTTTGTGGTTTTTAAATGCATCGCCAATGTGTAGATCATATGATGATGAAAGGAGGCGAAGGAACGTAGAGAGAGGGAAGTGGATGTCGGCGCCTGGGAGGAGATACGCTCAGACTACCACCAATGTTAGTGTATGAATATAATTATAAATGGTGGGTTCACTGTTGTGCCATTTTCAGAGCGGTCCACATTCAATTCGGATACAATTCTGGTATTGTTTCCATGTTTGTCCTACAGATAGAAAAGCATAGTAGTACAAAAATCTAAATAACTGCCTTTATGGTTTTTAATGCATCGCAAATTGTTCAGAGGCCAATGATGCAAGGAAGCGAAGGAACATAGAAAAAGGTGAGTGGGTATAGGATATACTGCCATACTGCGCCAACATGTTTTATTAATATATAGTTGATGGGGTCACATATACGCCATCTAGAGAGTGGTTCACTCTAAATTCGGCTACTGTTTCCATGTTTGTCCGCGAGGAGGAAAAGCACAAGAGTAAAAAACTCGAACGAAATATGTTGCGGTTTTAAAATGCATTGTCATTTGGTAGGTCACTGGTTACTGTTGCAAGGAGGCGAAGGAACATGGAAAAAAACGAGTAGATGTCGGCGCCTGGGATGAGACACTGCCCCTAAAATTACTGTATTAATATATTGATGGCAGGTTCACGTTTGCGCCGTCTGGAAAGTGTTTCACATTCAATTCTGCAACAAACCGGTTTCAATTTCCACGTTTTTTCGACAGGTAGAAAAGCATAATAGTAAATAATTCTAAATAACCGCATTTGTGGTGTTTAAATGCATCGGCAATGGGTAGATAAAAGGTCACTGGTTAAAGGAGACGAAGGAACAAAGAAAGAGGAAGGGGATGTCTGTGCCTGGGAGGAGATGCTGTCAAACTGCCTCTAATTTGTTTTTATTAATATGTTGATGGTGGGGTCACCTTTACGCCATCTGGAGAGTGGTTCACGTTCAATTCGGAAACAATTCGTGTACTCTTTCCATGTTTGTCCGACACTTAGAAAAACATCATAGTAAATAACTCGAAATTACTGCCTTTGTGTTAGACAAGAGGTCACTACCGTAAAGAGGCGAAGGGAGGGGAGGAGATATTGTCACACTGCCACCAATATTAGTGCATTAGGTTAATCTTTGATGGTGGGTTCATTGTTGTGCCATTTGCACTCTCCAAATGCTAACAGTCAATTCATCTACCATTCGGTTTCAGTTTCCATGTTTGTCCGAGAGGTTAAAAAGCATGGTAGAAAATAACTCGAAATAACGGCGTTTGTGGTTTGTAAATGCATCGCTAATTGGTATATCAGAGGTGACTGGTGAACTGAGGCGAAGAAAGATAGAAAGAAGGAGGTGGATGTCGGCGACTGGGAGGAGATACTGCCAGTCTGCCACTCATTTATTAATATAATTATAGGTAGTGGGTTCACTGTTGTGCCATCAATTCGGCTACAATTATGTTATTATTTCCATATTTGTCCTACATGTAGAAAACCGTATAGTAGTAAACTCGAAATAACTGTCTTGGTGTTTTTGTTGTTATTTCATTTTATCAATAAGATGCCACTGATGCAAAGAAGTGAAGTAACGTAAAAATATTTGAGCGGATGTTAGCAACTGGGAGGAGATACTGCCAGACGGCCCTAAATTTTTTGTATTAATATATAGTTGATGGGATCAATGATACGCCATCTAGAGATTGGTTCGTTCTTAATTCAGCTACTGTTTCAATGTTTGTCCTAGAAGAGGAAAAGCGCCAGAGTAAATAACTCGAAATAACTACCTTTGTGGTTTTTTAATGCACCGACATTTGGTAGATCAGTGGCCACTGTTGCAAGGAGATTAGCGTATTAATGTATTGATGGTGGGTTAACGTTTACGCCACTAGGAGAGTGTTTCACATTCAGTTCTGCACCAAACCGGTTTTAATTTCCATGTTTGTTCGACAGGTAGTAAAGCACAGTAGTAAGTAACTCGAAATAACTGCGTTTGTGGTGTTTAAATGCATCGGCAATTGGTAGATCGGAGGTGACTGGTGAAATTGGTAGATCGGAGGTGACTGGTGAAAGGAGGCGAAGGAGCAAAGAAAGAGGGAAGTGGATGTGGGAGACTGGGAGACTGGGAGACTGGGAGGAGACACTGGCAGTCTGCCACCAATGTTAGTGTATGAATATATAGTTAACGGGGTTACAGATTCGCCTTCTAGAGAGTAGTTCACGCTCAGTCCAGTTACTATTTCCATGTTTGTCCGAGAGTTGGAAAAGCACAAGAGTAAATTCATCGAAATGATAACCTTTTTTTAATACATTGTCATTTGGTAGTTCAGTGATCCATAGTTGTAAATGTCACATATTTAAGTTTGGATAATATGCGGCCACCAATGAACGTGTACTATTTAGGTTCAGCTTGGGTATTTGTTCAACTACGGTAATTTAAGTTTAGCTGGATAATATGCGGCCACCAATGAACGTGTACTATTTAGGTTCAGTATGGGTATTTGTGCAACTACGATAATTCAACAACAACGGTAAAGGGCAAAAAATTCCCGTTTAATAAAACACAATAGAAAAACTAATATTGTTACAATCCCACGTCAAGAATGAGTTACAGTCATATTTCAAGAATGGTTTGCAGTGCTATATCCAGAAAGATCTACTGTCCTAGCAATAATTATTTACAGTCCTATATCAAGAATAACATACAGTCCTACATCACAAAAGATTTACATATTCAGAGAGTGTAGTCTTGCGTACGGCGTGCTCGGCGAGTGCCGTCTTGCGTAAGGCGTGCTCGGCGAGTGTCGTCTTGGACGGCAGCAGAAGTTAGCGTCTATATGGCTCAGCGACTCTTTGCCGTCGGTGCGTGGCATCCTTCAACGTCCGCGAATTGTTGGACGGGTAGAATTATTCAGAGAGGAACGTGCGTAGATGCCACACCAGGCTTGTTAACAAATCCAAATGAATTTAATGCGCATTTGAGGGTTGAACATTTAAATACCTCCATAAAATGGTTAATGCATTTGCATTTGAATGCGTACCTTAAACATTTGCATTTTAATGCGTACCTTAAACATTTGCATTTTAATGCGACCCACAAACATTAGATTTGTCAAATGCGCAATCAAATACATGCGTAATTCTTTGAATAATTATTATTGTTAGACTCACTTTCACAAGTTCACAACATACCATTAAAAGTGCTCTATGTTGAGCAGTATCCTCAACAGATTAAGAAATCATTGTCTGACCCGTGGATCCACTTTCACAACGTGTTCTTTGAAAAAGTACTCTTTATGTCAACTACTGAGCTGTTATTCACACAACATGAAAAGACCAACTGGTCTATAGGTTGATGGCTTCAGAGATTATTGAAACAAATAAAAAAATGCAGACAAATGACTCCTTTGTGTTGGGTTGGCACTGTTGCGGTGTGTTGGTGTGGCAGCTTATTTGGGGAGTAAACATTAGCAATGCCAGCCCTGAATATTTATAACCAGAGAGAGTGATTAGTGGTAGCTGTAATTATCTACCAGGTAAAGAAATATACGTACAATCAGCTGTGTTTGTAGATATTAGTTGTTTTTTCTCCAAATAAAATAAATCGTTAATATAAAGCCAAAACATATGAAATTAATTCAAATGCATTTGCGACCCCAAACCATTTGCATTTGAATGTGTTCCTAGAAATTGCATTCGCATTTGCATTTCAATCAGGTGAAACATCTGTCTCCTTGCAAGCCCGGCACGCACACCGACAGACGAAGAAAACGATCAAAACGATCACGACGATGATTCCTGCAATTGTAAACAAAAGTATTTGTTATGTGCAAAGTATGTATTACATATATTATATGATACTAACACACATCACCATTATTATTCATAATAACTATTTCCAATATATCAATCTCCTTTTGTCTAACACAAAGCACATTTGACTGTGTGCACATATATATATATATATATATATATATATATATATATATATATATATATATATATATATATATATATATATATATATATATATATATGCACACAGTCAAATGTGCTTTGTATATATATATATATATATATATATATATATATATATATATATATATATATATATATATATATATATATATATCTTTATTCCATCAAGCTTGCACAAGTATCCACTTGCATTAGACGACCACCTGTCATTAACGACCACATTCAACTCCACCTTTCACAAAAGATAATGTTAAATTACCTGCATTAAGCGATCATTTCCTTTAAGAGGTCACTTTTCGATCATCCAATAAGCGGTCGTTTAAGACAGGTTTTACGACATATGTCATGCTGTGGACTATAAATACCAATGTATTATTTAAATATCTTAAAGCTCTATATGTAATTTTTTACTCACCTGATCCTACAATCTTTCCTGTCGTGGTGGAAAATACCATGCTTTTTATCCACGTCGTTATCCTGCTGGTCGTCGTCGTCCTCCTCCCGTTTGTCCTTGTCCTCCCGTTTGTCGCTGTCCTCCTGGTCGCCGTCGTCCTACTGGTTCTGGTCGTCCTACTGGTTCTCGTCGTCCGTCGCCTTGTTGTTGTTGATCGACCTATTTAATATAATACTAATTTTTTTGCGTTATCATGATAAATGTATGAAACTCAAAATAGCTGTAGACTTTGCTGTCATGTTGGAGACAGTGAGCTTGCCTGGGTTTAAATGAATGACCGTCAGATGCAGAAAATAAGAAGATAAGTGCTAAATAAGCACCATACCACACCAAAACGTATCACTACCATGCTGAAGATCTTGATTATCAATACAGAACTACTAGTAGCGGACAGGGAGGCAGACCTTCAAGAGCGGTTGGTAGATTGGAAGAAAATCGTTGGCAAACATGGACTGAGAGTAAGTCTAGAGAACACGGACGTGCTTTGGGTCGGACACCAGAAAAAAGATATTGAAATAAGACTGGATGGGAAGAAACTGAACCAACGAGAGAGCTTTGTTTATCCGGGTGGAGCGGTTTGCGGCACGGAGACGAAAATTCGCAGGAGATTATAAGCTGAGGAGCCGGCTAAGGTGGGATGGACATGTCGAAAGAATGTAAGGGGTACGGCTGACGAAGAGAGCGGATGCGCTTGGAGTGGAGGGTAGAAGGAGAAGAGGAAGACCGAGACTGAGATGGGAGGACTGTGTTAAGAGAGATTTAGTGGGTGTGGGAGGGGAATAGAGAACGAGGGAAAGAGGGGAGTGGAGACGATTATTGGAGACGGTAGTAAAATGAAACTAGTTATGAAGAAGAAGGAGAAACATAAATCGACAACAGGTACCGGTGGCAGCCTTACACCGGACTACAGGGAAAGGAGGAGACCAACAACCTGATATTATTTTAGGATAGTTAGTGTGGCATGCATCCACCCTGGTTGGCGCATGAGGCCACAAAACATATTGCATTGGTCTCCGAGAAGACATCGGAAAATAAAGCAATGCTATCAGAGAAATAAAAAGCAAAAGGGTTGGTCTCAAAACACTTAAAAAAGCTATTCTTTAGAACAGGATTGCAAAATGAATATACGAAGACAGAGTGGAATACGTTGAAGCATATTAATATAGTGTTAATAAATGAGAATGAAAAACGCATCGAAAGAATTATTTTTTTTTCTGCGAAATATAACTCACTCTCGGAGAGGTCCGAATGTGTGAGGTCACAGGATTGTAGACACTCATCAAATTCCGGGTGTGATGCGCAGCATATAATCCTCTTTCTCGTTTGGGAGCCACAGTCATAATCGCTGCAGTCGTTCCACTCTTGCCATGGTTGAAGCTCGCAATTACTACAAAATGCGCTTCTTATTGGCAGTAGCAAAATATACGACATCACATCTATATATCACATCACATTAAGGAATATGATTGTTGAGTAACTATTAAATGTACCGCATTGATATTTTTTATGATTATACATTGTACTCTAACATGTTCGCAGTGAAGTAACAAATGAGCAATATGTCATACAATCAAAACTATTTCCGTAGCTTTGAATATGTAGCCACGCAAGGAATGTCAGCGTTCAACTGCTACAACGTTAGATTACATCACATCACGGTGGTTGTCTAAAAAAAAAACAATCAAATTAGGGCGTTCTGTATTATGTGGGAAAAATTACTGAGTTTTATGAAGTAAAACTATGCGAATACATGAGAATATTTTTAATGTTATAGATTATATAATATTATATATATATATAATATACATAATTCCGTACACACGTGTCTCTTAATAAAGGAAACCCACATTGTAATGTGAACAATCACAACACAAGGCAATATTGACCGAAGAAGCTCCTGTAACTGGGGATTACGTTTTGGTCACAATCTGTTTTACAAGAAAATATACCCAAAAAGTGTCAGAAATAGAGCTGCCAACTTGTAGCGGGACCACACGAATACGTTCCTCGCAGTTATGTCGAACGACCGTTGTCTCACTTTCAACCGGATTTTATCAATCATTTTTTTCACCCACCCGTAAAAAAGAGCATAATATGCACTGGTTCTGCAGTAAATTATTTAATATAAAAAATAAACGAACTATCGAAAGTAGCTACAACATAAACGGTGACTTACTTGTAGCAGTAAACTTCTTGACCCTGAATCGTCCCCAGCAGGGTCGCGGAAACGGTAAGAAGGACCAATAACATCATGTCCTCGCAGAAGGTTCAAGCCAATGTACCGTCTGACAAGAAGGGGAATGTCGCCTTATGCCAAGTCAACAAACAGAAAGTTTGCAGGAAGAAGAGCTACTCTTTCTATTGAATAAAATTCAAATGGCTCCGAAAAAAGAGCAATTTTACATAGGCGCCTATGGCGATCATGTTTGTCACAGTCAGACTGTTGGTGCTTCAACGCAACATCGACAGTGACAAGGAAATCAATTAGCGCGCATGAAAAATCGTCTAGAACTATGGGCTGAATTATTTAACAACGGATCGGAAATTGGAATTAATTTGATTTGAATTTGTATATGAAAACAAGCTTACAACAAATCAATGGGACTCAGGTTAGTTCATTCGTTTGGTTTCCATTTGGAAATGCGGCATTGCCACGGATAATCTAAGGGCGAAGAAATAGAGACGGAATCCTGCCCGTCATACAACGTTATAAATATGTGCTCTTTTTGAAACTGAAACGATAAACAAGGTTGAGTGAGGTTGCATAAAGTATTTTCCAGATTATCTACGAAGCTGTGTCCCGTTCACTCCTTCATGTTGTCGAACCAACTCTTCTGTCTGCCTCTTTTTGTCTTCCATTCAATGTGCCTGCAGAATTGGGGGTGCCTGTCGGTCTGATGAGACGATCAAACCATTGCAGTGTGCGTGTTCTCACCATAGGTAACAAAAGTTTTTCATACCGGCCAATGCGGAAGTAATAGTTGAGTGCTTTATCGTATGTCTCAAACTCAGACTATGGCTGTGACTGTGTGTAGATATCTCATCTCAAATGATTGATCGGAAAAAAGACGGGATACTATCTTTAACGAAGTCGTTCAGACAAAGCAAATCACCCACTACATTCAGTGAGTCGCGCGTTCTACCACGAGTTTTAAGACATGCATACTTTTGCTTACCGGATGAACGGATGAGTTGTCTGCCTGTGTTTGAGAGTCTCGCCTTGTATATATATATATATATATATATATATATATATATATATATATATATATATATATATATATATATATATATATATATATATATATATCAATCAATTCTTCGGAGGCGACGGAAGTTTACTATTAATTTATTTCGGAGCTATATCTAATAGTTTAAGGACCCGCGTGGTATCCAGTCCGTGGGACCGCTCAATGCGATTTACCCTTGACCCCTTGTCAGACTGGTTCATTCCAACGCCAAGTGCACATACTTGAAAGCAATCAGTCACCCTTCAATTACTGCGCGATAACTATTCGGTCACATATATCCACTATTGTCTATAGCCAGGTATTCATTTGTACAGCTTAGTAAACTGTAGCAATGAAATTGCCTAAGCTTTGAAACGGCCGCAAGTGGGTCGGAACCCGGATTCTTTCGATTGAGAGTCCGAAATTTTAACCACAACGCCACCTCGCTACACTGTTGCCCCGACCGCAGCCAGGCCCGCATTGAGAACACTGACTACATCCATACACCGAGAGCGACCGACTTCAATATAGTCAGAGCCCGTCGGCCCCCATTCACACAACTACAGGGTCGAGAAGGTGAACATCGGCAAAAGCGATCCCATCGCGCTAACCATAATTACACCTCTTTTATCAACAGCTCTGATCTTTTGCCTGCACGTGTTCGACTGCGTGCCTCTGTTCTCAGGTAATCTGATCAAGACCGTGCGTGTCTTTGGCAAAACGATTAATCATTCCTGTGTAGAAATCCTAGTTTGTCAAGTTATCACCACATTAATGTTCTCTTTGTAACACGTTTAGCCATAGAGTCAGATATGATGCTTTCACTCTCGGTTGATGACATTATTAGCCTGTTTGCCATCAAAAATATACGCAGGGCCGTAGCGAAGGGTCACGGAGTTCGTGCGAATACCCCTTTTACAATTCCCTTTCTTTACGACACCCCCCCCTCCAATGTAATGGCCGATGGATGTGTTTAGTTTGCCGAGTGACTGTCCTGACTCGTACCGAGTCCATTAAAGAGAGCGAACCAGCGACGTTTCCCAGGTACTTATGTAATACACATGTCGAGGCTAACATGGGCCACAGCGATAAGCCAGCGCCAGCTATCAGTATTAACGAAAACATGAGAAGGAATGTGTATATTCGTATAAATATTGATACCGTTCGATACAAAAAACATTGGCAATCGAATAAGGGGTATTCTTTAAAGTGCCAGAGAAACATAAAAGAAAATCGTCTCGTCAGGCTGACGCAGAACTGTTACTCCATCACATGAAATGTGCCGCTGCATAAATGTCACCTTCAGCTGGAGGTAGCATCGACCGTGGCCGTGGAGTCGGATCTCGAAATAGAGTTGACTGAACATGTAGCCCAAAACATGACATCATCAGCAATCCCTGTGCATTTCCCGTGGCTTCCCTTAGCAAAAAATCATAGAAATCTATAGAATTCTGCAGAGTATAGTAGATTTTTGTATTGCAAACTGTAGAATACTATAGAAATAGTTTATATCTACTTCAATTTTCAATATATTTGTATACAATGTTATGTAATTCTACACAACGTAGTAGAATATGGCATAGAAAGAGTAGAAATTACAAATTATATAGTTATGTGCAAACAAATCCCATAGAATATTCTAAAACAAATCTATGGCATATTCGATAGAAATTCTTTAGAATATTTTCTACACAGCTGCGTCCTCAAAAATCCAATAGAATTGTCTATAAACAATTAATAGATTGTTTTGCAGAGGATTGTTGTGCGAGAAATGTGCGAGGATTGCCGACGATGTCATGTTATGGGCTTCATACTATAGGTTGATCAGTGCTGCCGGACATATGTACTATACACGTTTCTTTCCCGCACACATCGACGGGTTATGATGGTCAACAGTGATAACACAATTCCCAGCTGTCCAATATACCGTGCGCTATGTTATCTACATTTGTCCTTGTGTTGTTAATTTCGTATCCCACGCCAGTGCTAGGAAGTATCATATAACAAGACAGATAGCAATCTATGTCCTGGTTGGCGAATATCAGAGTCGCCAAACAACTTGTCCACATTATAGGCCATAGAGCTATTTTTTTCGCGAAATATGTATGACTGTATAAGTGACACATTGATTCAGGAAAAGAGGGAGAGGTTGTAAGATATGAGTCAAGGGATTGATGTAAGATAAGAGGTTCGAAGACGGATTGCATAGAGGAAGTAGAATGCAACTTTTAGGTTAGAGATGGAGACAGGAAAGAGGGAGATTTAGGCAGATTAAAATATGTATTGTTGTCCCGGAAAGATCACTGGACAGGCGGCTACTGCAGGCGATTTCATAATTTCGGTAAACATTTGAGAACGCAGAACGTATAAAATTATATTTTTGTCTGTGAAATAGTTGTGTTTTCCGTGCAATGGTTTCCGTTGAACACGGTGGTACTTGATTAACTACTTCCAACGCCAATGGCTATCACAACTTCACACTCCAACAGTCGTGTACAACTGCCTGTGTTCGTATGTGGACGTTTGACGTAGATCACAACAACAATCGAAGAAAACACGTTAACAATAGTATGTACTATTGTTCTGAGTAACGTAATCTGTATGTCAAATTTTCACGTAGGTGCCTTCGTAAAATCCCCACACCCGGGGTAATCGGTGGAATTTAGACATTTGCTTTAAAATACAACCATCACCATGGGCCCCGGGCACGCCAATAAAATTGTGAGACTAAATGAGATAAGAGGAAACAGATATACAGAGTCAATAGTTAG
Source organism: Lamellibrachia satsuma (assembly GCA_033239005.1). Taxonomy (NCBI): domain Eukaryota; kingdom Metazoa; phylum Annelida; class Polychaeta; order Sabellida; family Siboglinidae; genus Lamellibrachia; species Lamellibrachia satsuma. The sequence goes on along the minus strand of BSQZ01000172.1, from coordinate 171,629 downwards.
ATTAAAGAATAGACACGATCAGACACGTTCTTCAGTCAAACGCAAGTAATATAACTTGTAGTGAGGTTATCTTTCTTAACGTTAAACACGGGGGCCACTCAATGCGGTGCCAATATACCATCCTTGAGAATGTATCTAACTGACGAAACACGTTTAAGACATCTATTAAAATTATACCCTTTTCTAGTTGGAATGCAACCAAATGATATAAATTATGACATAGATTAATTCACTAACATATGTTATTCATAGATTAATGTTAATTAATGTTACATAAAATTGCCAAGAAATGAAATCTAAATGCATATCCTTAATTACCCAAACGCGTTGCGCATACCCATAAAACGTGGAATATGTCTCAAGGATGGTAAATGCTCTCTTGTGATAAAATGGTGCATACACATTTTAAAAATTATACCAATTTGTAGTCGTGGCCTACTTCATAATTCATGAACAGAGTTAAACCCACGTATCCACTACTTATTTTTTATCTGTAAACTGATCAAATGAGCGCAGTTATTGTGCCCCGAGTGCTGACTGGCAACAATACACGTAGTATTTCGCAATCCTTTGCAGGAGGATATGAAATCCGGAAGACATAGAAATCCAGAAGACATGCTCGACGCAGCCCATCGGCCAATCGGCTGTGTCCGGCAAGCGCTCGAACCGAGCATGTCTGCGTAGTCGTAGTCGTAGTCGTGGTCGTGGTCGTGGTCGTAGTCGACACGATATTTAATTACGATAAATAAAGGAAAGACCAACCAATAGGTTTGTTTCTCTTTCGTTGATATATACCATTACAGAAATACAATTAGAAACAGTGATTTCTTATTAAATATATTGATTAACTTCAACTTCTTCCAGGACGGGAATATTCTGCCACTTAGCCATTTGGCCAGCCCAGCACTTAGTCTCAGTCTCCATAAATGGTTAAACACAGTGACATGCCCCGTCAATGTACGCCTATGCTTCGACATCATAAATGCCATGCTTCAGCTGTGTGCGGCTTTGTACGAGTCAAGCAGTGCCGGTGAATATGCCCGCGTTGCTTTGACACGCCATAGACGTATCGTGCGGTCTGTTCCCACTGACTTTCAGCTGATATTATCTATATGCGTCCGCACACAAGGCACGCATGAGTCGGCAATATGTATTATTTATTTGGAATGTATCAGCTTGCGGCATTACCACAAGGCAAATGCCAACATGACTGCTGCATTATAAACATATTCCACGTGTACCTGGTTACATTTAATCCTTGTGTTTGATTTTCGAGTTCTCCTAACTTTAGGATGTATTGAAGAGTCGCTATTTTTGCTAGCAATGTCAACGCGTTTTCAACACCCCCCCCCCCCCGCCACCAAACCAGCGAATTATTCGCGATTTTTTGCACTTTCCTTTGTCTCTGTTTTGTGTGATACTGCAATAATCATTTAGCACCAGTCCTCTTGTGTGTGGCGTCAGAAAATTATAGCTTCACTCATACTTAATATTTCAATAAAGCATGTATTGTATACGTGTGTTTGTGTAAGAGAGTGATTACGGCATGGCTGTTTCAAGGTTGGATGACACCTGGAAGCAAGTAATTTTATCACATGGTTGGCGCAATATCGACAAATGTTTGAGGCAATGTTGCGTACCGTTTGCACAGCGATGGTGTTACGTACGCTGCCGATGGTGTTGCTGTCGACGCGGATCAAGTTTAGTTTTGTTATATTACGTCGGTGCAATTCTTAAGCAAAGAACGAAGTATAACTGCCCCAACAAAATATGCAGCTGTAGCGTAAGAATCCAGGACATAACACCGTCCGAATAAATATCCCCAGACATACATACAAAAACTCATCCGGACGAAACACCCTCACATTAATATAAATGCTTACGCAAAACCATTATTAGGATGAAGAATCATTCGACACGCTTGCAACGCGTTTCTCCGACTGTTTCTGCGAAAAGATCTCGACAATTCGCTCCGGACTTAAATGGTTCACATCAAAATGGTTCACATCATACATGAGTGACAAAACTCAGTCCGTTCACTTACATGATGCATCATCGCCTGTCCGTCCCTTTGCATATGGTGTCCCCCAACGATCGATGCTCGGCCCCATCTGTTTTTATATACACAGCGTCTGTTGCCAAGGTCATTAGCAAGTACAATCTGATGGTCGACCTCTCTCTCTCTCTCTCTCTCTCTCTCTCTCTCTCTATATATATATATATATATATATATATATATATATATATATATATATATATATATATATATATATATATATATATATATATATATATATATATATATATTATACCCAAATTTACCTCCCTGTGAAACCTTTTCAGATGGACGCCACCGCGGCTGTCCAGCGTATTGAGGGGTGTGTGGCATAAATCAGGGCGTGGATGAGCTCCAATTTCCTGAAATTTACTAATGACAAAACGGAGTTCATTATCTTCGGTTCTGCGCAACAGCTGAAGAAAATCGAGCTACAAGCAGTACACATCGGCGATGGTTTGTCTCATAATGTGCGGAATCTTGGTGTCATCGTAGGGTGATGTTGAAGGTCATGCGACAGTGTGAATGGGAACTGGACGTTGTGTAGTTCGTAAAACGGCGTGAAGAGGAACAGGCGGCGAGAAGAGATAAGAGACGGGGTGATTGGACGCGGGAAATGTGAGGGTCGTTGGGAAGGGTGGGGGTCAATGGTTTGTTGTCCGTTTACGTCACCTAGAAAACACCAGACATGGTCAGCGCAGGTGTCATTGTTACCGCAGTACTACAGTATCCCTGGCAGATTGAACTGTTGAAACGTGGAGCCTTTGGTTTGGATGGCAAATCTTGTTAAATCTGCACATCAAATGTAACTTGTGGCAGTGATGAACAAACTCTCCATCAGTGGCGCCACATAGTGAATGTAATGTAAATCACTCACAATTTTACCCAAAATCAAGGACAGTGCCAACTTGACAACTGCGACAACTTTATTATAAATTCAAAATGTACAGTGCGGAGTGGTATAAACCGCCTGGTTGGCTGGGCAAAAATGTAGTGAAATCACCATCACGCGAGACGGTGATTACGTCTTGTACTTTACCAAAAGTACCTACACTAACAGAGCGAGATGACACCGGAATTACGCAGGTCCGCAAGATTGTCTAAACCTCCGATCCTATTGGATTTATAAACCACTTGTGACTGTTGATTTTATGGGTGTACACCGAACGCTGTCCTGTGACATTTGTTATGTCTAATTCATAACTAATATTGCAATTGTAGACGCTTGTGTTGATTGAACTAGTGTTGCAGTTACTGACATTTCACAGTTTGAGTTCAAAAACTACGCATGGAGGAAGGTGGTGTATTTCGGATACTAAGTCTCGATCCGCGTTTTCAGTTACCCGTGTTTTGATACTGGACACCCCGGGCGTTTTTATGTTGTTTGTATCCGTGGCGTGGTGCGGCGATGTTGCGTTAATAAAGTTTCTGTCAATTGCGACATCGTTAGTTATTGTCAATGGCGACATAATACACAAGAAGCGATGACGTCGCACGCATAGCGAGATCGGGATGGGGAAGGGAGTCGAGATCGGTGCGCTTACAAAAACTCTCTAGTAGCCCTCGTTCCAGCCGAGTACTGATCGCAATGGCAATGTGGTGTCCTCACACGCCGCCCTGATGCAGAACCAACCAATAGCCTTCGTCTGGTGCCGGGATATACGCCTACCATATTGACACCAACGGCTCTGTTGTCTGTCATCGCTGGAATAACGCCAACTGGCAGACGGTGGAATAATACCCCAGGTCTACTCACGAAATTCCTCCAACTACCCTATAACAAACCAACCGGCCACGATCACAGCTGACGTTCACGACACTGGAACGCCTCAGCCGAATAAGAACTGTCTACGGCCGGTTCAGTTACTGAACAACAAAAGAAACGCGAAATATCCAACGTGTGTCCAATTTTTTTGTGTGGTAATTAAAATTGTCTATTTAGGAGAAGGTGGGGCATGTCCGCATATTGAGGCATGTCCGCACACTGAGGCATGTCCACACACTGAGGCATGTCCACACACTGAGGCATGTCCGCACACTGAGGCATGTCCACACACTGAGGTATGTCCGCACACTGAGGCATGTCCGCACACTGAGGCATGTCGACACACTCAGGCATGTCGACACACTCAGGCATGTCCGCACACTGAGGCATGTCCGCACACTGAGGCATGTCCGCACACTGAGGCATGTCCGCACACTGAGACATGTCCACAGACTGAGACATGTCCACACACTGAGGTGTCCGTACACCTCATTATGGACCGAACCACGTAGAATTTGATTTAAAAACTGTGGTCTACAGTATCATCTAACTCATACATCAACCACTTGAACCAGCGAATTTACTTGTGTCGGTAAAAAAATAATCAACTAAGATGTTGTTTGTGCAGAATGTCATGTAATTTTATACATATATTGATACATAGCTCATACCTACACTAATATCTGCAAATCGGTGTGCATTTTTGGAATGTTTGTTACTATTGTTATCGTCGCACAAATAAACTTTTACCGCCATAGACCGCGGGTGCGGGAAAATTAACAATCTTCTGCCGGTTGCTACGTTATTAAAATATATATTTAATGTGGTTCGCCTGTATTAAAGGGTGCATGATTCATGATATATGATATACGCCATTGGGGATGCTCATCAGCTAACCTATGTTTCATTATGGAGGGGGTGGCAGGAAATGGGAGGTTGGTAAAAAAAATGGTGGGAGGTGGGAGGTTGGCCTAACAATAAGTGGGAGGTGGGATTTTGAGGTGGGATGTCCTACAGAGAGTAATCTTATAACATGGTAGTTAATGTGGGTTCATTGTTCACGTGTCTTGATGAGTATAATTATAGTATTTTTTTATTGTGTGTCTTTTTGTTTTCTTCGTGGCATGGCTTTTTTGTGTGCGTTGTAGTTGAGACAGACCACTAACACGTTGTAGTTGAGACAGACCACTAACACGTTGTAGTTGAGACAGACCACTAACACGTTGTAGTTGAGACAGACCACTAACACGTTGTAGTTGAGACAGACCACTAACACGTTGTAGTTGAGACAGACCACTAACACGTTGTAGTTGAGACACACCACTAACACGCTGTAGTTGAGACATACCACTAACACGCTGTAGTTGAGACAGACCACTAACACGTTGTAGTTGAGACATACCACTAACACGCTGTAGTTGAGACATACCACTAACACGCTGTAGTTGAGACAGACCACTAACACGTTGTAGTTGAGACATACCACTAACACGTTGTAGTTGAGACAGACCACTAACACGTTGTAGTTGAGACAGACCACTAACACGCTGTAGTTGAGACAGACCACTAACACGTTGTAGTTGGGACAGACCACTAACACGTTGTAGTTGAGACAGACCACTAACACGCTGTAGTTGAGACAGACCACTAACACGTTGTAGTTGGGACAGACCACTAACACGTTGTAGTTGAGACAGACCACTAACACGCTGTAGTTGAGACAGACCACTAACACGTTGTAGTTGGGACAGACCACTAACACGTTGTAGTTGAGACAGACCACTAACACGTTGTAGTTGGGACAGACCACTAACACGTTGTAGTTGAGACAGACCACTAACACGTTGTAGTTGGGACAGACCACTAACACGCTGTAGTTGAGACAGACCACTAACACGTTGTAGTTGGGACAGACCACTAACACGTTGTAGTTGAGACAGACCACTAACACGCTGTAGTTGAGACAGACAACTAACACGTTGTAGTTGGGACAGACCACTAACACGCTGTAGTTGAGACAGACCACTAACACGTTGTAGTTGGGACAGACCACTAACACGTTGTAGTTGAGACAGACCACTAACACGCTGTAGTTGAGACAGACCACTAACACGTTGTAGTTGGGACAGACCACTAACACGTTGTAGTTGAGACAGACCACTAACACGCTGTAGTTGAGACATACCACTAACACGCTGTAGTTGAGACATACCACTAACACGATGTAGTTGAGACAGACCACTAACACGCTGTAGTTGAGACAGACCACTAACACGCTGTAGGTGAGACAGACCACTAACACGCTGTAGTTGAGACAGACCACTAACACGCTGTAGTTGAGACATACCACTAACACGCTGTAGTTGAGTCAGACCACTAACACGCTGTAGTTGAGAGAGACCACTAACACGCTGTAGTTGAGAGAGACCACTAACACGCTGTAGTTGAGAGAGACCACTAACACGCTGTAGTTGAGACAGACCACTAACACGCTGTAGTTGAGACAGACCTCTAACACGCTGTAGTTGAGAGAGACCTCTAACACGCTGTAGTTGAGACAGACCACTAACACGCTGTAGTTGAGAGAGACCACTAACACGCTGTAGTTGAGAGAGACCTCTAACACGCTGTAGTTGAGACAGACCACTAACACGCTGTAGTTGAGAGAGACCTCTAACACGCTGTAGTTGAGTGAGACCACTAACACACTGTAGTTGAAACAGACGACTAACACGCTGTAGTTGAGACAGACGACTAACACGTTGTAGTTGAGAGAGACCTCTAACACGCTGTAGTTGAGACAGACCACTAGCACGCTGTAGTCGAGACAGACGACTAACACGCTGTAGTTGAGAGAGACCTCTAACAAGCTAGATTGATACAGACGACTAACACGCTGTAGTTGAGACAGACCACTAACACGCATCCACTTCACCAGGTCGTTCAATTTAGGCAGTGTTACCATATATACTACAGCTGACTATGTTTGTATTATTAATATTGGCGCATTTGACCCCCAAGTAATACGTATCGATGTACAAAAGAAGACATATGATGTCATGAAGCCTGACATGTCCAACTGCAGTTCGCATTCTGTTATGTAGCAAAATACCGAAATTCGTGAGGTGTGTTAACACATACCTGTGTGGTTATGCCCCAGATTCCTGGGGCATATCCGCACACCTGTGATCTATGCATATTGATATATATTGATAACATATACGTTTTTCTTAGTGGAATTGAAGTCTGGTAATCGGCAATAATAAACTACTAAATATACAGATTAGCCAGGTGAAGTGTTACACTCCTGACATCTGCTGGTTCCCGGTGTTGTTCCGCGCGGTCTCACTGGCGTTGTGGATCCTAGCCATCAGTTGGATGCGATGAATATGGCGGCCTTGTCTTGCTGTCTTCACTCAAGATCGTTCAGTTCGTGGCCAATCATCTGTGACTCCAGTGGCTACTATTTCAAGGATGACACTGGCAGCACTTGTGTTCGGGGTTCCTCTTATTCGTGTTGATCGAATGAACAAATACCACCCCTCAAATTTCACTTTCATTCCACGTGCACACGCGGGCCCCAACCAAACCGGGCTGGATCGTGCGAAGCAGGTGCGACGTGCACGAGTTTCCACAATTTGTTGATGCATCACATCTAACTGTGTCATGCTGTGTTAATTAATTAATTAATTCATTGTGTCCTTTCAAAAACGTGTGCTAACAATGTCGGGTTCCTTTTGCTGTTCAGCATAACACGACTAAAACGAGGCTGGCGCCAGCAGCATCGCGTGAGAGCGACGCTGAAAGGTAGACCGCACATGACGTCACCAGTGAATCGCTGCTGTACCAGTGTTTTGACACTGGTGCTTAGCAAAGTTTCACACAACAAATTAGTGAATGAATACAACATGCTTCTGTCGAGGCTTCGCTGTGTAGTTTGAATGCACACAGACGATCCCGTTAAACGCAAATTCTCGAGATAATAAATTTGTTCACCTTTTAATATTCGTCTATTGTTACTGTGGTATCTTGGTCAGACTGATCTCTCGTGTGGCTTTGTGCGGACGCGCTGTGACATTTGATAGGCCTCGTCTCACTGCTTATTGCTAAGTGACACCGTAATTACAGTAACTGTAATACGAATGTTGTTCTATGCTAGAAGAAGTTCAAAGACTCGTTAATTCAGTCACACGCTGGACTCTTGGCAAAGTGTTGCCTGTTTTTAGCTATCAAACCCTCGGTGCAATAGCTTCCTGGTCCACGATACACGTGCTACTGTGGCTATTTACATTGAACACCAAGTTATTAATCATGCTCATAAAACGTAGATAGAAATCATCACTGTGTGCGGAAATTGCCATTAAATGTACACGTAAGAATATCCCCCGTTGTGTTTAAATATGTCCTGTGGTGCCCTGGGCTAGTAAAACGTGTTTCTCAACCAACATTATGAAAAATATGAATGTATACCAGTGCCTCCGAAAGGTTAAACATGATAAAGCCCGCGAAGCATATTGTATTCATTGACTGCAGATTCACATGATAACGTATAACCACTTCCATAACGAGGCTCTGGCTACCCCTGGTTTAGTACGTAATATCTTCATGCGACAGTCATTACTGTATAGCATACAGGGAAGCGAAATGTTTGTAAAAAGGTATTGGGACTGTTCAAGGCGCTCTACATTCTGGCAGACCTGTTCATTCCAACACCATCTCGACCTCTGTGGGAAGCATTCAACCATGCTGCAATTATTGGGCGAAGAATATTCGTTCACATATCGACTTCTGTCTGCAGCCGTACATTCATTTATACAGCTGAGTGAACTATGGCAATATGGAGACAACGAAATTGCCAAACCTTCGAAACTGCAGCAAGTGGATTAATGGGTAACTAAACCTGTTCCAACCGGCCTCCCCTTTTGCGAGACCCTAAATACCCCATTGGGACGGATGCACCCTGAAATCACACTAGAATACCACAGGGTGATGTGGACAAACCCTGTTAAGATGAGGTACGAGGTCAAAACTGGGAAGATACTGTGGTCATCATTCTCAAACGATGGATCACATCATAGTTGATTGTCCCTCCCGTTCGTTCGTCGGACGTCTGCTAAGGCATTGCATAGACGATCTGCTTCTCACCCGACAGGTGGCAGCAGTAGTTGACTGCATTAAAATAATCATGTTCTTTTAGCTGGTGTATGTCTATATGTGCACGCCGGTGTTGGTTTCAGCAATCCAGGCACAAACCACTTAAGTTGAACCAGATCACTGTGTTCTTGTGCTATTGGTGATGACAAAGGCACACAGCTGAATAAATCGAGTGGAAGAAACCATGTGTACTTGGGCGGTACAGTGTGTGAGGATGGAGGAAGTAGCACGGAGGCACAGAGAAGGTTGCAGGCAGGAGCAGCAACACGGAGGAAAGTATTATGTGGGACATAAAGTTGAAGAACTTGCTAAAGGGATAGTGTTGGAAGCCTGTGTGGTACCAGCTTTTGTATGTGGGTTGGGAACATTTGCACTGGCAGAGATACAGGAGAAGCTACGGGCAGCAGAGAACAACTGGATTAAGAGAATATGTAAAGTGAAATAAGAAGACGGAAGGAAGATGGAGGAATTAGGAGAAGAGATCCGAATTAAGAGAAGAGATCCGAATTAAGAGAAGATGGGCAGGACACATACAGAGGATGAGTGAGCATGGAAGACAGAAGAGGTTAATAGATGGAGAAGAGGAAGATCGAAATTAAGATGGAGGGACATTCTTAAGAGAGATATCGAAAGGGTGAACAGCTGAGAGAGTGAGAACTCCAGTGGAAGAAAGCGGTTGAACGCCACTGAAAGAAACAACATTGGAAGAAACCGAAGGAACTCCAGTGAACAAAACCAAAGGAACTCCAGTGAAGTCCAGTGAAATAAACTGCAGTGGCAGAATCCAGAACTCCAGTGGAAGAAACTGAAGGAACTCCATTGGGAGAAACCGAGTGAACCTCAGTGAAAGAAATCGAGAGAACCCCAGTGGAAAAACTGAGTGAACTATAATGGAAGAAACAAAATAAACTCCAGTGGAAGAAACCTAGGGAACTCCAAAGGGAGTAACCGAGGGACTCCAGGTGACCTATAGTGGAAGAATCCGGGTGAACTCCTCTGGACTCATTTCACAATACATCGAATCTATCTCGTATTGACGAGCTCAGTTGTACAAATGTGTTTAGTTTTGGTGAAATCATAAGGCATGAATAAAGAACTATGTGTAAAAATGGTCTGTCTCTGTATATTACAGCATAAGGTTATTCACACTTTCCTAAGTTACCTGATCTAATGATCAAAGTCAATCCTTTCGATGACTTCAACAAAAGTATGCACTCTTATTAAACCGACTGTGCGTATTACCCGCTTCACGATCAGTGAACTGAAGTTAAAATAACTGGATGACTCACCATCAACATGGTTCAAGTATTACTTTATTAACATGACACGTAGTTAATGCTCTTTAAATACATTCAGGCAAATGCATAAGCTAAAACAAAATTTTATTCAAGACATTGTTGTTAAATTTTCATAAATTTCTTTCCTGACTAATCACACTCAAAATATGATACATTTACATGATGAACAGGTTATGTTTTGTTTTTCTGTCAGTAAAGCGGTAGTCATGTGCAATAAATGAAATTGTATTAATTAACCATCATTAACCACTGATGACAAAACATGTGGTGTTTACAGAGTTGCCTCTTGTTACAGTGCAAATCCACAATACTATATTGAGCTCGGTAAACATCACTTTATGGAAGTTATCAACAGTGTAATGAAACATGGTATGATGAAATTAAAATATCAATATATTCAATGATACAGAAGTTAAACAGTGCTGCCACCTGCCTGAGCTATTATAAACCATTTTGTTTAACTTTTATACAGGCACTCCACAGATAAAGCACATTTAACACAAGACTCTTTTAACTACATACTTCATTCTGTATCAAGATAAGGCCATGGTCTAGATACTGCTGTGCAACACTTCTAGAAATGACGTTATAATGGCAGCAAACATATAAATGTTGTTATTGTTAGCAGACGTCAACACACAGCAGTGATTGTTCACGTTGGCCTTGTACTTGGGAAGGAACTCAAAGTCACCATGAACTGGACCCAGTCATTGTTCACTGGTAGCCGTTGGCCTTGTGCTTGGGAAGGAACTCAAGTCACCAGGAACTGGACCCAGTCACTGTTCACTGGTAGGCGTTGGCCTTGTGCTTGGGAAGGAACTCAAAGTCACCACGAACTGGACCCAGAAGGAGCTCACTGCAAACACAATCATTATTAATGAGCCATTGTTCACAGTAGAACAAAGGATGAAGTAAGTGGACAACCATTGATGTAATACTAAGTGTACAACCATTGATGTAATACTAAGTGTACAACCATTGATGTAATACTAAGTGTAGAACCATTGATGTAATACTAAGTGTACAACCATTGATGTAATACTAAGTGGACGACCATTGATGTAATACTAAGTGGACGACCATTGATGTAATACTAAGTGTACAACCATTGATGTAATACTAAGTGGACGACCATTGATGTAATACTAAGTGTACAACCATTGATGTAATACTAAGTACACGACCATTGATGTAATACTAAGTACACGACCATTGATGTAATACTAAGTGGACGACCATTGATGTAATACTAAGTGTAGAACCATTGATGTAATACTAAGTGTAGAACCATTGATGTAATACTAAGTACACGACCATTGATGTAATACTAAGTGGACGACCATTGATGTAATACTAAGTGTACAACCATTGATGTAATACTAAGTGTACAACCATTGATGTAATACTAAGTGTACAACCATTGATCTAATACTAAGTGTAGAACCATTGATGTAATACTAAGTGTACAACCATTGATGTAATACTAAGTACACGACCATTGATGTAATACTAAGTGGACGACCATTGATGTAATACTAAGTGGACGACCATTGATGTAATACTAAGTGTACAACCATTGATGTAATACTAAGTGTACAACCATTGATGAATCATAAGAAACCTCCAAATCTCGACAACTATTAGGAAAATATAGGATTTTTTTGGTAAAAATATATGAATGCTGCACACCCTACCCTCAAGTACCCCACCTACCTGTAGAGAAAGCTGAGAAACTTGAGCAGAAAGCGCCGGGTGGTGGCGACGCCCCGCTGGTCAGACCCCCACTGCTCCAGGCCATAGTTTGTAAAGTTCCTGAGCATGTCTAGTCGCTCGGAGGATTAGATGTCCTAATTTCTCTGTTCCGTCATCTCCGTGAATATCCACAGCTTGATCAGGGCGCCCCTGGTGGAGGAACAGAGGATTAAATCATGATAGCTGTGAATTTAGTTTTTGAGAATACCTTAAACATCTCAGCAGATGGCAGAAACTAAAATGTATTTGTACAGGGACTATTATCAGTGGGAAACAACTTATGGTGTGAAATAATGGAACAAACTCAGTATTATTTACAAAGAGGCCAACATTCCATGGATTTGCTGATAGATTAAAAAGTAATGTGGTTAGCAAATATGAATAAAATGTGACATGAATATGTTAGGTAAGATGGATGTCGTAAAGGCAGAGACAGCTTACAACAATGTTCTGACTGGATTTTTCACACATTTGCTTTTATATCTGTTGAAAATAATATTATGCTTATTAAATAAAATATTATGGAAACCGTTGCATTACTTATGTAGGTGTCTCCACATTATATCTCACATGGAGGTAAGAAAAATTAATCATTGACAGTGACATCGGGTGGTCATCAAAGGAAAATAAACTAGCAACCCACCGTCCAATTATTATCCCAGCTACTCTTCTGTTTTCATCGTAGATTTGCATCTTCATATGACAGAATATCTCCACTGCCTGAAATTGTAATCACTGTATGAAAAAAAGCATTATAAATCATATTTAACAGGGTTTATGTGAGTGACATAAAACCATGGGCAAATGGGATTATATCCTGTCCACTCGTTCATAGTTGGCTTATCCCAGAAAATTCTTCCTTTCCACTGTAACAACTGCAGTGCCACACTGCCACAGAAACATGTCATAGTACACTGGTTATAGCGTCATTCTTGCAGCCATTAATGGCTCAACATCAACGGGAGCAAGGCAAAGATCATGAAAATCTAAACAAATAGCAGAAACCCAATCACTCTTGGAGGGAACCACTGCAAGAAACCGATTCCTTCACGTACTTGGGCAGAAAAATCAGCAAGATAGGAGGCTTTTCAATGCAAATGTTTTTGATAGCATTAAAGTGTTTTGGTTACAAATGCATTTGAATTCATTTCAAATGTTTTGACACAAAACATATACCTTATATAACACATGTTGAAAGAACTGATTGCAAAAGTGAGTTCACAAGTCAGACGATTCTATGAAATGCTCATTATAGAGAGTAAACCCTTCCCATCATACCACCATGCTACCTGGTGGGTCACAATGGAACATAGCGATTCAGGTAATAGAGCTTGAAGCCTATACATTAAGCAGCGTGATGTTTTCAGAGTTATCCAAATCTTCAAGTTCCATTATAATTCACCAGGTAGAGTGTTGGTAATGTTAAGGGTCTATTGTAAAGCATAATTGCGTATTACAAAATCAAATGTTTGGTGGTCGCTATCAATTATAAATGCAAATGTTTAGGACATGCATTCCAATGTATATGCACTGACAGTTACAGGGCTACATCTGAATGTACATGTTCAACATTTAAATGTGTTTGCTGGGATTACAGCAGAATAAATATGTGGTTTATTTATTATTCACTACATTTTTCAAGAGATGACAAAAATTGGGTCAACAAAACATGTTATATACTATTTGTGTGTTTCAAGATAAATCATCTTTTCTGTTGCATATTGTTAAGTGAAAGATTTCACCAGTCAATAGTTTGGCATATGTGTTTTGCTACAAAATACTTTTTAGAATGATGTGCAGTTACCATGATTTCAAGGAAAGCAAAGGATAGGAAAACCATTATTTCACCAGTCAATAGTTTGGCATATAATGTGTTTTGCTACAAAATACTTTTACATCCACAACTATCAACTAGATGGCAGCACAAGACCACTATCAACTCAATTCATGTGACTTCGGTGGTTAATGTGTTTTTCAGATGGGTTCTTCATATGTATGCATCTTTGTTAAACTTTACCATAGACAGACGAGTGAGCGGCAGCCTGAGCGCAGCGGTCAATGTAGGTCCAGTCGGCCAGTCGTGTGTATCTCTGTTCTCTTGACCGCCCGTGGAGCTATGTGACAAAACACAGAACACACCAGCATGAACCACAGCCAAGCACATCTTGTCAAAAGTCTGTTTACTGCCTTCACAAGAATCATAAATATGTTGTGTTCTTCTCTCTCCGTTTCACAGATGACCCATTATTTTATTAAATAACACCGTATCTTTAATACTTCACATACACTGATTGTGTGTATTTGTAATGTTCTTTTTTGCCAATAACACTACAAAAAAATTAGTATTAGATGCACTGTATATATGACCTTCTGATATAAAGCATTTGAACTTGACCCTGTATGTTTGACATTTTAATGGAGTGTATGGGAAAAAAACATCAATTTGCTTAGGAATTCTAAAATGCAACACATTTGTATTTGACCCTCTAAGGGTAATTGACCCCCACCCTGCTTTATCCAGTCAATCATACCAGGGTTCTACACTAAGGGAGATATTTCAAGGCATTTTTCCATGCTATTGAGAAGAAAAATCAAGGCTCCATTTCATACTTTACTATACTTTGTACTTGCACAAAACAACTAATATCATCATAAAAATAATAGTATTCCCAAATAACCTTTTAATGAGAACGTTGATTATATTCTGGTTTTTTATCCAAGTCAACTGTTTTGAAATTTAGCCTTGCCCCTCTTTCAAAATGAGTTACATTCCAAACACATACCACTCAACGAACTTATAAACAGAGAATAAAATGGCGTCAGCCATATGCGATTCACAGAAATGTAGATCGCCCAATGAGCACACAAGTTATTGTTACGTTGCCAATCATGACGTACGTGGGTGCTACTCAACAATAAATGTTAAATTGAAAAAAAAAATTTATTCAAGGATTTTGATCGTGACTGGTGAAAATCTGACTAGCTTTATGTCATACTGTATGGAGCCAGACCACTTTTGCCATTTTTGGCCGATTCGTTACCAGATCTGGTAAAAAATAATAAAAAGTTTGCCTGATGCTTTCACTAAAGTGAAATAAATTTGAACAAACAAGCTACCTTCTTGAAGACCAGGTCCAGCAGACATCCACAGTTGATGTCAACAAAGTCCATCTCAACGTTCTCCTGAAGCAGTTGGGCACAGCGCGTCATTGTGTCGGTGTACAAACCACACAGCTACAACAAAACAACATCCTGTAAGTGACCATACATGGCAAGAGTTCATACTCCTAATAATCTCCTATTAGAGACCATTATACTGTAAGAGACCATACATAAGAGACCATTATACCATAAGCAGGGCTGGGGTGAATTCAAAAATGAATTGGAATTATTCAATTCAATTCCCCTGAATTGGAATTGAAATACATTGAATAAGTTGAATTGGAATTGACAAAAAAATTAATTGAACCTCATTTTCTAGTGCCGGTGTGATCTGGTTTTATTTCTAATGTGGTCCTCAATCCAACCCTAGAATTGTATAAGGACTCAAAGTCTTTGTAGCAGCTAAACATATATTTGTACACCATTTGACGATCTGAGGTGAGAACATTTGTCCAAATTTGTACAAAGGGTCAAATTGGAAAAAGAATCAGAAGTTCTGCTCAAATCAAACTATGGTGGGGTTTGATGAGTTTACTTTGAATTCAATACAGGTTGCAGTTAACATAACATTTGTTGTCTGCCTGCACATATCTGAAACCATGTCCTTTGTGTGTGTAATTACAATTAGTAATTGGCTTGCTACTCCTGCATTGTTTCATTGAGCAGGTATTTTTGAATGCATCAAATTATCAGTCTACTGGTCTTTTCATGTTGTTTGAATAATGGCTCAGCCATTGTCTGTACATTGTTTACAATTACTAGCAGTTGGAATAACATGAAAACAAACCTGATATTTTATAAGTTTGCAATGGACGTAATAAAAAAGTAATATACTACTATCTATTACTTTAGGATCTATTACTAGTACTTTTGAAAAAAGTTCCTGTATTACTATTACAAAAAAAACTTAAATTGCATATTACTATTATCCCATGCATTTGCTTTGAAAAACTCCCATAGAATTAATTTGGAACTTGAATTGTATTGGATTTGAATTAAAAGGACTGAGCTGGAATTTTAAATAAATTAATAAAAAAATTTTTTATGTGAACTGGAATTGATTAAATTTAATTTAAAGGAATTTATTAAATGGAGTTGACCACAGCCCTGACCGCAAGAGACCATACATGGCAAGAGAACAGACACAGTAAGAGACCATATTTCTGTAAGTGTAACAGACCATACTACTGACTCAAGTTAATGCAAATTAGCACCTGTTGACATTAAACATTACATCAAAAAATTGGCCAATCTAATTATGGCATGGTGTTACACCCATAATAGACACCCATCCATAGGTGGTCATCAACATGTAGATTTCTGCTGCAAAATAATTTTGTAGTGATTAATTGCAAGAGATTATAGGAATTGTGGACAGCCCACATAAGAGCAACAATCACCTGTACACCAAACATGTCCTCAGATTCGTGTCGCCGAAGTATGGCCCACTCGGACTGTTGTCCCTTCAGTAGCGGCACAGACATCGCCATCTCTGAACACGTTATGCCCACGCCGTATGTTTTACATAGTCGTTGGAAAGGCAGATTCCCCATCTAGAAATCAGATCAGAAATGTACTGCGTGATAACTTGATAACTATAAAATTTACACAATAGTCCTCATACTTCAGTTGACATGGGTATCAACATCTGCGCATGAAATGCGGGATACATCCTCCTGAAAAGTGGGATACGTCCTTCTGAGCCTGAAGAAATGTAGGATACATCCTCCTGAGCCTCATGAAAAAGCTGGATACATCCTCCTGAGCCTCTTTATTCAACTTTAATTGTTGTTAGCATTTTTCGTCATTTATTTAACAAGCTGTTTTATGTGCCATTCTCGTTCATAGTGAACACACGAGCGAGTAAATGTGAAATCATTTGAGACGAAGGAATAAAAGGTTCCCCAGAATGGCCTCGTGAACAACAAATACATTTATGCAGAACAACAACGCAAGTCAGGTATAGATTGAAGTAGGCCAACTTAATGACATGTAGTTTTATTAATAATAATCGTGTAAACATCAATAATCAAGTGACAAATAACCACAGCAAGCATGCCGGCCCCAGACTGCTAATTTCACCTAATAGATATAACTCGACATCGTAATAAGTGTGTCAACCAATGGTAACAATATTATGACTACTAAATAAATCACTACAAGCTAATATGTTTATTTTACCATGTGGGTGGGGGTCACTCCGCCCTAATCACCCAACATTCGTGAAAAATTCATAATGAAAATTATGGTAACACAACAAACAATGTATAAAGGATTTACATATCTAGACATTAGTCAACCAATAAATACTAACACATCAGACCGAGAGGTAGGGCCAAACCGCCACACAAATGTACTCGTAAAAAGTACCCGCACTAAAAACCCTGTGTACACTACCGAAAACTTAGTGGAGGGAAAAAGCGTTAATGCAAAACCTCTTGTACCAAACTATAACAGGGAAAAGCGTCAACAAATTCTAAAACTTTGTGAACTACCTCTGTCTTCAGTGTTTCACAGTGTATCCATACATAATGCACAACTTGATTTATTAGATAACAACTGGGTAACAACTGTTAACACAATATTAGGGAGGGAGGGTGGGATTTTTCAAACGGAGCGGAATAAACCGAACAACAAAACTGATCTTGCAATAAAATCAACAAATTCAGCGATAACGATTAATCAGTAACAATAGAAATTCGGAAATATTTGCAGCGCAAAGGTCTCACAACGAGACAAGCTAACTTGGAAATCAAGAGAGGCAGGCTCTAGGTCACGTGGTTGGTGTATCCATACGCGTGAGCGAGTAATTAGGCCAATACTCTCTCTACCATAAAAGGTCTAACCTCAAATCGCCTTCATTGCCCTGTTCGCCGACCACGTAGTTTAAAACTAGATAATCCTGAAGAACGTCCATTCCATCCATCAAAGGGAGGGAGGGTGGGCAAATTGTTTAAGAACTCAGATTAAACCCAAACTGAATCAATATACGCACAAGACGAAACTAACATCAACTATCACTACACAATAATACGCAAATCAAAATTTACAACAATTCAAGCAAAGCAAAGATTTCTCGTGTACACTCCACGCAATTCCGAAGAAAAAGAGAGGATAGCATCATGGCCGCACTCGCTTTTATAGCGTTATCGGGTGCGCATGCGCGAGCCCCCGTGCATACTCTTGTAGGCTAAACTAGTATTGTCCTAATAGCTATGATGCTAAAGCATATTACATGAATTAAGTTACGTTGTCATTCCACATAAACGACAGTATGTCCCCGCTGTTTACATACATCCATTTATGCAGAACAACAACGCAAGTCAGGTATAGATTGAAGTAGGCCAACTTAATGACATGTAGTTTTATTAATAATAATCGTGTAAACATCAATAATCAAGTGACAAATAACCACAGCAAGCATGCCGGCCCCAGACTGCTAATTTCACCTAATAGATATAACTCGACATCGTAATAAGTGTGTCAACCAATGGTAACAATATTATGACTACTAAATAAATCACTACAAGCTAATATGTTTATTTTACCATGTGGGTGGGGGTCACTCCGCCACCAGGTCACCCAAAATTACAATGTGACCGACCGCCACCAAAAATTCATCATCCATAAATTTTATCGTGAAATTTGTTTGCTCTAGAAAACGACAAAAAAACGTAACATTTCAAGATTACAAATTACATGATTTATAAGGGCAGTTATTCATGCCTCATGTAAACATCTAACAAAATAAATGTTATATTGTAAAATGTGATGGAAATTATGTGGCATACAATGCACAAACCTTATCAATCAGAAACAAGAATAATTCCTGTGACTTACTGCAGTCAATGGAGCCAGATAGTTTGTCAGCAAAGTTCAACTACAACAACAGAACACATTCCTAAAACAACAGGAAAACTTGCTTTCCACCAACATTACAAAGATGTGACTTTGATAGCAAAGCACCTCAAGAAACCCACAACGTGGCCCATAATATGTAAGAACATTAATGCTGTTACAATCGCACTCGTCCACCACACAAATTTTTTTTAAATGGGGACTGGCCAAGAAATAAAACTGTGATTAGCAACTGATAACTTGGTTTACTATCAGTTATCCGTGATTTGTCTGGTTAAAATAAATTATAATTACAAATAGTGCATCATACAAAGTAATTATAAGTACACTGTATTAATTACAAATTATACAATTACAATTGAACTGGTTACGTGCAGAAAAATTGAAACCTGCCATCTCTGCACCAAAAACATCTTCAGCATCTGGCATGTTTTGACAGCATGGCGTTTCCAGTGTCTCATCGGAGCTGCTCTTTCATTTCTCAGTCATACCAGTTGCCATGGTGTGCAGCGACCTTCGGTACTTGGTGTAAATCAAGGAACCTAAAACAAATGTCAACAAATCTACAAAATGTATACACACATGCACACAAAGACACTTGACAGGTTCTTACAGGGCCAGCTCTAGGATATTTCATCCATTATCTATGAACACAAATGTCTTGGACACCTCTAGCAAAGGTGAGATTTAGCAAGTCATGCTACCAACCTTGCAAAGTGAAGTAGCCCAACAGCTTCTTTGGTAGCCCACTTGCTAATCAATACATTGATGATAGAAACTAACTACACTGAAGATAGAATGTATGAAAGACATCAGCAACAAATAAAAACATCAAAAACAAAGTTTTGAAAAATTTATTTTCAATGTAGGATCAATACAATGTAGTAAAAATACTGAATAAAATACAGTATACAATTGTACACGTGACAGATTGTTTTGTTTTCATAACATGGCACACCAACAGTCTACGCGAAAAGTCACAGGACATCAGGTCCTGTGAATGGCACAGATTACAGGACTGCTGATTTTTCACACGACCTGATTTTACCTCCAAATATTATTAAGCTCCATTTTCTCCTCTTGATTGTAGTGCTTATTTCTTCCTGTTTGGTTTTCTTCCAGAGCTCTTTATTTGATATTTTGTTAGGCCACCATACCTTAAGGATGTATCGGAGGCGACTGTTGCTGAAGACTTGGAGTTTGTTGTTGAGAGACTGAGTAGTTTTCCACGTTTCACAGCCATAGAGAAGAACTGGTTTAACGTTGGTGTTGAAAATGCGGATCTTAGTGTTTATGGATAGTTGGGAAGAGAGCCATACAGGGCGTAGGGTTCTGAAGGCATGGCGAGCTTTATTGATGCGTAGCTCCACATCTTTGTCAGCTCCACCATTTGTACTGATGTTGCTCCCAAGGTAGATGAAGTCTTGTACTTCCTCAACAGTACCACTTTCTAGTGAGATGGGTTCGGAGGATCTGCTGTTGACTTTCATCACCTTTGTCTTTCCCACATTGATCTTAAGACCCAGTTGGCTGCTTTTTTCTTGAAGCCTTTCTGTTTTTTGTTGCATGTGTTTATGGGTTTCTGAGAGTAGTGCTAGATCATCTGCAAAATCCAGGTCTTCTAGTTGTGAGAACAAGTTCCACTGGATCCCAGTACGATGGTGTTATGTGGATCTTTTCATTGTCCAGTCTATGGCTATCAGAAAGAGCAGTGGAGATAGCAAGCAGCCCTGTCGTACTCCAGTTCCAATCTGGAAGCCTTCTGAAACTTGTCCATTAAAGATGACATGACCAGTGAAACCTTCGTACATGTTCTTTATTAGGGTTACAAATTTTGTAGGTAAACCATAGTGCCTCAGGAGCTTCCATAGAACTGTCCTATCTATACTATCGAATGCTTTTTCGAAGTCCACAAAGTTTATGTAAAGGGAGCTCTGCCATTCAATGCATTGTTCAACGATAATCCTGAGTGTAGCAATATGATCTGTGCAGGATTTATCCTTTCTAAAGCCAGCTTGTTCCTTTCTTAGCTTCTTGTCAACTGTTTCTTGTATCCTATCCAGGATGATACGGCAGAGAATTTTACTGGGCACTGATAGAAGCATGCTCCCTCTCCAGTTTTTACATTCACTGAGGTTGCCTTTCTTGGGGATTGTAACTAGCATACCTGTCTTCCATCCAGTTGGTATTTCCTCTTTATCCCAGATCTCATTTAGCACGCTGTATAAAACGTCTGTGGTGGCCCCAATATCAGCTTTTAAGACATCAGATGGTATATTGTCAATTCCAGGTGCTTTGCCTAGCTTCAGCTTTTTGATGGCTCTCTTGATCTCCTCTTTGGATATCCTACCACAATTAATGTTAAGGTCTTCATTTGTTTCCTCAATGTCTGGGATTGAATCTGGTGGAGGCCTATTCAAGATATCTTGGAAATATTCTTTCCAGTGTTGTAACTGTAGAGATTCCTTAGTGAGAAGGTTTCCCTGTTTGTCCCTGATGGGGCGACTAGTGCTCTTGTTCTTCCCTGCTAGCTGTCTGGTGATCTTGTATAACTCTCTGGAGTTGTTTTGCCTAGCTGCGATCTCAGCCTCGTTAGCTTGTTTTTCTACATATGTTTTCTTGTCCCTCTTTGTCTTCTTTTTAACTGTTTTGTTTCTTTCCTGGTATTCCTGCTGCAGTTTTTTTTCCATTGTGTCATCTGCTTCCTTGTTGAGTTTCATTTTAGTCTCCCTCCTTGTCTCAATAGCTTCCCAGGTGTCATCTGTAATCCAGTCCTTCCTCCTAGCTTCCCAGCAGCCTAGGACTTGTTCACATGTGTCTGTAATTGCATTCTTGCATCTTGTCCACTTTTCATCAATGTTTTTTCCCTCTTCCAATGCATGGAACCTGTTCCGTAGTGTGATTGCCAGTTCCTGTCGTATTTTAGTATTTTGAAGTTTTCTTATCTCAAACCTTCTTTGTGCCTTGTCATCCGTCTTCTTCTTTGCTGCTAGCTTCATCCTAAATTCACCCACAAGGAGGTGGTGGTCGGAGTTAATGTCAGCTCCTCTTTTCACTGTGACGTCTAGAATCACTCTCCTCCATTTCTTGGTGATTGTTATGTGGTCAATTTGGTTTTCCGTCTGTAAATCTGGGGATATCCCTGTGGCTTTGTGTGTAGGCTTGTGTGGAAAGAGGGTTCCTCCGATTATCAGTTCATTGAGACTACAGAAATCTGCAAACAGGAGACCGTTCTCATTCATCTGTCCCAGACCTTCTTTCCCCATTGTGCATTTCCAATTGTCATTATCCTTTCCAATCTTGGCATTCATATCCCCCATAACAACTTGGATATCCCTCTTCGGTAGTTTTTGGGTGACTGTTTGTAGATGTTGGTAGAAGGTCTCTTTCTCTTCAAATTCAGCAGAGTTGGTTGGTGCATAGCAATGTACAATGGTGATGTTCTGAAATTTTGATGTAAACCTGGCTGTGATGATTCTCTCCGAGACTGGTTCCCATTCGATGACTTTTTGCTGCATCCTTTGAGAGGAGCAGCCCTACTCTATGTGTGTGCGCATCTTCTTCTCTCTCATTCCCAGAGTACAAGTAAGTTTCTCCAGAGCTAGTTGTAACCTTCCCAAAGGTGTTCCATCTGCTTTCACAGACTCCAATGATGCTCAGTTTGTATCTTCTCATTTCCTTGGCGAGCTGTGCCAGTTTTCCTGCCTGGTACAGTGTCCTGACATTCCAGCATCCAATTATAATTTTTGACTTGAGCTGTAGCAGACTCTTCCTCCCTTGGGCTTCCTGTCGGCTTTCACCCAAGGGATTCATACGCACCCTTCCAGGACAGCCTGCTTTGCTCAGATCGAGGTGTGGTTGAGTATTCATGGTTTCAGTTTCTGTAATCGATTTCAATAACAACTGAGTAGGTGATTAGGCCAAGCCGCTGTGCCCACAAGTTTTCCGCAGTGGTCGTAGACCATTTTCCTCCCAGGCTCCATGATCAAGAGATGTGGCTGGACTGTGCTTTGTCTGACCACTCGCCCCAGACCTGCCCGGTATGGTTGGACCTGCCAAGAGTTGCCTCCCACCGGTATAGCTCAGGGGGTCATAGGGGTACACAAGCCTCCTTACCACGACAAGGTAACAGTCCACAAGGAAGTCCCATTACCATAGGCCATGGCTACTCCTACCATTGGCAGTGCACTGGCAGTCGTGTCTAATTACATTCTCACAGCAAATATAAAATGTACGATCACAAAGCCATGCAATAGTTGTCATGTCATAATAAAAAAAGATATGTGTAGTGATGTTGGTTTGTAATTCAAACTCCGGCACGAAAACATTCCACTTCTCCGTTATCGCCTACGTTAATACTGGTCAATGTAGTTTTCTACCTACTTAATAGAATATGCCGTTTAAAAAAAATCTGAACAAACATTTTGTGTAAGAGATCGATATACCAAATCAACAAAAGCTACTTCATTCATTCAATGCAAACAAAGTATTAAAACAGTTGTGAAAAACTTACGAATATTGAACGTCTGAACCATGTCGCGCTAGTCGAGGAAACCGGCGGAATTGGACTTATATTTATGGCAAGCCGTATAGACAATCGTTTTTAATGTTACCACTTTGTTCCAATTATGTCAACCTTTTTATCAACCAGGCTTGACATAGCGCTTTATAAAACACATACACATATATTTGCATTGAATATATAATGTTAATGTAGTACACTTTTTTCTCGTATATTTAACACATTTTAATTATTCCTACTTTTATGACAAGACTAGCTTGTTATACATCTACCACAAAAAGGGCTATTATTGTCACGCGGCCAAGAACGAGACATGCGTCAGCAGACGCTCAATAATAATGTCTGGTAAGCATGCAAAGTCGGTTTTTTATCAAGGTATGTATATCATAAACGTGTTCCATGTCATATTATATATAAAAATATATTTTGCTCAGACAAGACTCTGTATGGTTATTGTCATAAACAGACGCCGTGATGTCTCTAACGCGATATCAAGCGAGATTTCAATGGATTGAAAACTGGCGTGGGTCGAAAACTGCACCGGTAACTAAACACAGTATAATTGGTTTGGTAATTTACCACTGGGCCGACCTATCACTAAGGCTAAGCGCCAGCATATCATTTATCATTGGGTCGAGCTGTCTCGATACCTGGGCCGAGTTGTCTCAAAATCGGAGCCGAGCTGTCTCGAACTGGGCCGAGTTGTCCCAGGCCGAGTAGCCCGAGCACCGATAATAACAATGGATGGTGGCTGCCTAACATATTAAAGAAGGTTATGCCAGTCAGGGGCAGTACATACATGGACTGTCAGCAATAAGCATTTGTCCTGCTGACATTAACTAAATACGTACTCAGGTTTGATCAGTGCATATCCTGGGACCTGGATTGGTTTCCATGCAGACGACCCATCGGCCTCAGGCTCATGCAATGTATTATCGTCCAGCTTGACATCAGGCTTGACTTGTATGGCCCCTAATTGTTCCACATCAGCCATTCTGTGTGCAAAATATGCCTAACAGCTTAAACGACAAACCTAAAAACCGTTCTTAAACTGTCAACTTGCTAAAAGCTAGACCACCCAACAACTTTGCCACATCAAAGCAAAGGCCACACGTGGTAGAAACTACGCCCTCTCTCGGATAATAAAAAATACGACGTTGTTGCGTAGCCGAGCATCGGTTCCGTGTGTTTCACCGCTAAAGGACCGAACACTAAACGCGCATGCGCGCCTGTCATGGCTTCCGATGCTCGGACGCGGAGCAGCCACCGAGCATCGGAAACGTGCGTGTCACCGCTAAAGGACTGAGCATCGGAACCGTGCGTGTCACCGCTAAAGGACCGAGCATCGAAACCGTGCGTGCACCGCTAAAGGCCCGAGCATCGGAACCGTGCGTGTCACCGCTAAAAGACCGAGCAATTAATTAAGCCATATTTCAGGTCGATATCCATATTCAGTGGCAAGATACGAGATTCCAAACATGAAAAAAAAAATTATTGCAAAAATAGGAAATGATACCGTTTTCAACTGACCATAATTTTATCTCCAAAACTACGTGGAGTTGAGGCTTGAGATTTTTAACACATGTCTGCATTATACAACCAAAGGTAGAGGTTGGCATGGAATGACCCACATATATAATTGTTGTACTTGCTTTAACATGCAGTCCAACAATAATTTTCGTGCAGTTATTTTAATATTGGTTGTTGCAGGCCAATATTAAAGTTTATTATGTAAAAATGGTATATATGCAAATAACTATTGACTTTGAAAAAATTATTTGGGACTATGTGGTGATGTAGCAACTGTAAGAGTTTGTGTTATCATTTCATAAAATCTACATGCCTTAACATTGTTTCCATATGAATGTGCATGTCCTTAGAAATAACGTTCGTAAAAGTAATAACATACGTGTGATAACGAATCATGACAACAGTAAAGTAGAAATAACAGTGAACATTTTATTCATTTCAATAGCACAGTGCAAACAAGAAAAGCGCATGAAAAGTAATGTTATACATTCACTATTCTTTATTTATATCACAGCAAAAAAACCTTAATGTTATGCATGTTATTTGAAGCCAACACCAGCTGAAGTGCACTTCCACATGTCATCATGTTAACAAGAAACTGTGTTGTAGAAAAGCAGTAAAAAACCCAGAAGCCAATTGAAATATATGTAAACACAGCAGCAGTACAGGTATGACAGAAATATATGTAAACACATTAGCAGTACAGGTATGGCAGCTAGAATGATGGTTTTTTGAAAAAATAAAATAAATATTTGCATTTACAAGAATATAATTTAGAAAGTGCAAAATAAAATAAATATTTGTTAAAGTACATTTTGAAAACATTGTGATAAAATATTCATAACTTTTACACAGCATAAAAAATGCCAATGTAATTTTTAATCAGTAAGTCCCACTTTACAGCAAAAAGTATTAATTATGCATTAAAAAACCTAACTAGCAGCCCTACCTACCCTTCACATAACTATCCATTCATTTCAAAGTCATTCTCTTACACGTTGCGCAAAACCAGCATCGACCTTTCGGTGCGGTCTTCATGCCTACACATTTAAAATGTGTCCACTGTAAGCAGCTGTCACATGCAATCGATCTGTTGTCCTCATCGACGATCTGTTCCGTGCATACGCCACAGTAGAATACAGGATCGGCTCTGGTTTCTTCGACTACACACTGGAGCATTGCCCAAGCAGACGGTTCGCAGTGCTTCCTAAGGACGAACAGCGACACGTTATCATCAAGTGCAGCCGATGTCCCAGTCCTGCGCTTCACTTTGTCTGCTGTGATGGTGCAGACACCTCGAACAGCAGAGTCGGCTACTTCTGCATCCACGAACCAGGACAGCATCACTGAAGACAGAATAATAAACGTAATAATAAAGAATAAAAGCTTTTCATTTACAACAAGTTTTCCCCCATAAAATACTGCATATCTGGAAAACTAAAATATGGTCGCCTATGCCGTCTTTTCGTTACTCTTCGGTGTTTTCAGACAGAAACGGTATGATGTTGTCTTGTCGCGACAGCGATATTCACGTTGACTTGTCTGGAAAATCGAGGTGCATAAATACAGAATATATAATTGTTTATGACTAATCAACTTAAATGGCATAAATACCTCGTTCGCGCTCTTGTGGCAGTTGTGTTAGAAATTTCTGTGGACCATCACGTCGACGGCGTTTCGGGAGACCGATTGCAGTTAACTCAGCCCCTTTTGGACGCCCTCGCTTCCGCATGACAGGGGGCATCTTCAGCTGCGACATGTCTGGTTCAGTGGGTGCAGTGGCTGGTGCGGTCGACGTGGCTGGTGCAATCGACCTGGCTGGTGCTATCGACGTGGCTGGTGCAATCCACCTGGCTGGTGCTATCGACGTGGCTGGTGCAATCGACCTGGCTGGTGCTATCGACGTGGCTGGTGCAATCGACCTGGCTGGTGCGATCGACGTGGCTGGTGCTATCGACGTGGCTGGTGCGGTCGACCTGACTGGTGCTATCGACGTGGCAGGTGCGGTCGACGTGGCTGGTGCTATCGACGTGGCTGGTGCAATCGACCTGTCCAGGCTCCGTCAAGAGGCGCCACTGGTTTTTTATTTTCGTTCCCGCCTTGTGGGGGGGATGGGTTTTGCATAATTATAAGAAAACGTGACCATCAAAATTTCTAAAAGTTTTACCAGCCACTGTCATCTTCCCACTGACATGCTGGTTGAGTTTTGTAAAAATTAGACATTTCTAACCCTTGTAATATGCCTGTATGTGCGATACCCCTCAATGTTTACCAATATTGGCACGAATTACGGCGCACACGTGTCTAGTGGCCAAAAAATCACAAATATCCTTCCGCCTATTAAAATCATCTAAAAATCCACCATTTCACTCTCAGCAGCTTCCATCAGCAAACCTGTACTGTCCTTGTGCAAATGCACTTATGTCAGATCGTATGATTTTTTTAAAACGTCCTATATCCAAACTTACTATGCCCTACATTCTTGTATAACACACCAGGAAGTCTAACTGAGGCATGACCCCTAAAGCAAGATTGCTGAGCTGCTATCAGTTGACACATCATACAGCAGGGTAGGCCTGGGTCAGTGACAGACATGCTGGCTACAACAAGAACCCACTGCAGGTGCAGTGTTTATACTTTTATACATCCAGTCTTAGTCGTATATCACACCATTAACTTAATTCAGATTTTCAGTGTAGTAAACATAGGGAAGAGGGGGGGCTCCTTGAGCCGTGGGGTACCTTGAACCAGGGGTTTTCTAGCCAAAGGTAATACATAAATACTTTCACAAGATGTAATATGAACATACCCTGGTGATTATCAGATTAGCCAAGAAGCCCACAGCCATATCACACGTGGTGAAAAAATTTTGAACACCCTAAGTAAATCAATCCACGTACACAGGTGATTTACTTTTATCTTATGACATAACTGTTATAGCAATCATCATAATAGCATTTGTTGTAACCTAAACGTGGACATTGTATACCCTGTAATAAATGAAGTTTCATTATTAATAATTTTCCTTAATTGAATTTTGAAAACGAGACTGAACTGATTGGGCACCACGAACTACAGTTTGTGGGGCACATTGACCCATGGTTCAAAGTGCCCCACGACATTATAATCATGGTAAAATATTCCATATGAAGATATCGCAGTATACAATTGTTTGCGACTAATCAAGAAGCTAGTCAGTAATGTTGTTTACGAACTAATTTACAATCTAAAAACAAGCATGGTCTGTCATATTCCCTTGACTTGTTGAAACTCTATAGTGATTATAATGGCATACATTTTTGGCAATCATCTATTATCAGCCTGTAGGGTATCATATATTGTAGGGTATCCTGTAGCACCCATATAATGGCAGTTAATTTTAATTAATAGTTAATATACTCCCCAAAAATGTCAATGTTAGACAATGGTTAATTATAGAGTTAGCTAAAGTAACCCTATATAGGTCCAGCTGGTGGCATATTATTGGGGCGAGCAGTTGAAGAAGCTAAGAATGGACATAACATATTCCGAGTGACTTGGGGAGAAAGTTCAAAGAAGTTGGGAGATGAACCACACGACTGGGTTGATGGGTTCAGTCTGAGATACCCAGAGGCAACCAGCACTGCACGAGTCCAAGGATTAAATCGGGAAGCGGGCAGTGATCCTTCTCACTATGGGCACAAGAACTTGGCGACAAGAAGTACGGACCTGACTCCATTTACAATCTAGATTAAGCTAGTATTACCACTATGCAGAATGACAAAGCAAAACAAATGGGGCTGAAAAAAAAGAAGAGGGACACCAAGAGAGTTCCAGAGGACCCTGACATCAGCCAGTCTCCAATGTTGACATGGACAGACGTAGAGATGAAACTGTCAAGTCAGACAAGAAGTTGAAGTGGGAAACTTTGTCTTAATACAGATGTGTCCAGAACACTCCACAAAGACAGTGCCTTATCTGGCAGGGAAAGTGCTTGCAGTGGACATCAAAGTTTACTTCTACAGATAGTCGCGGAAGATGGCTATGCAACAAGTTTGTCGACCCAGCAGTGGAGGACATTTCACCCGTGTCAAAAAATTACAAATTGTAATGTACCTTCGCAAGCCATTTGCAACGGGTGATACCAAAAAAGGCCACCTTACAGTTTCCGGTTGATCTGGGGCAATACAACTGTTAGTAGAATACAAGATCTAGTGCGATTAGGCCTATTGTAGGTTAACAGGCACTGGCCTAATGTTTCACCAGACAACAATTATGTTTCTATCAGTTCCTGCGAGTGATCTAATACAGTTGTATTCCGTATGCAAAACAAGTACTACTTTCTGAAAATAAATCTTGAATTTAATTCATTAAATGTCGTTGTCTCAATGTGTCTCATGGGGTCTTCTCAATATGTCCCATGGGGTGGTTCAATGTGCCCCATGGGGTAGCTCAATGTGTTCCATTGGGTGGCTCAATGTAGCCCACACGTGGGGTACTTTGAGCCACTTGAAGATCTTTTAAAATATTATTTTGAAAGTAGAAGTTAGAATATTCAGTCAATTATACAAAATATGCCTCAATAAATGCACTATGCAATGTCTAACAATTAAAAAGCATTGTTTGACTGATGTTGTACATGAGGATGATGAGGTCACGCATTTACTTACTTATGCACGCACACACACATGCAAGTAGCCTATATATAATATATACACACACACACATTGGCATGTTTTTCTCCATGTGGCCTGGCGTGTAGCTAATAGCGATCCTCAAACTTAATCATACCTCGTAAAATATTATTTTGCTCCCAATCAGTGACTGAATCCATGCTGCTCGCCATTCTGACATTTTCTTTATGTAGATGGGATCCTGCATATGGCATATATTCGATGTTTCACAATAAATACTGTCACCAGTAAGCCACCTAATGTTGCTTATGCAACTGTTGGGACACTAACCTAAGGTTAATCTCTTTTCCGGTCTACAACCCTCACCCAAACAACTAAGGTGATGGCTGTGCCCCATTAAAAAGCCATCAGTTACCTCTTCCAGAGGAGTGCAATGACACCTCTTCAAGTTAAATGCTTCCATATATGCTGAACTCAAGTGTTACGCATGTTCACACTATAAACAGTACTGCGCTATGTGCCTGTGGCTGTAGTTTTTTCTGCAGTAGCTTGAGATGGCAGCAAGTGGCCCACCCCTGCTTCCCTGCAGCAGGCTTATAGCTCTAGTCCACAAGGAATACCTTAATGATGTAACTCTGCGGGGAGGCTAAAATAAAATTTATTTTCCAATAGGTCGCCATTATAACGTTTCTTTTGATTCCTGGAAAATTTGCCCTACGCTTTTCTTTAGAATTTCACAGCAAATTCATCATCTATTAACCCACATACAATGTGAAATTCGTGAAAATGACATACCTCGTTTTTCATAAAAATGCCCTAGAACTGATACCAGGGGTGAGATTTAGCAAGTCATGGAAGGTAGCCAGTCGGGCTACCAACCTTGCAAAGTGAAGTAGCCCGACAGCTTCTTAGGTAGCCCACTTGCTACTCAATACTTTGATGATAGAAAGTAAATACTTTGAAGATAACATGTATGAACAATATAAACGACAAATAAAAAACATCAAAAACAAACAGTTTTGAAACATTTATTTTTAAGGCAGGTTCAGTAGAATTTGATACATAATACTGAATAAAATACAGTATACAATTATACACAGGTTGTTTCTTTCATAGGATGGTACATCAACAGCCTTCGCGAAAAGTCTCCAAGCGTCACAGGACATAATTAAGGTCATGTGAACTCTGAACAGTTTTGCTGATTTTTACTGGACATGATTTTACCGTAGCCTAGAGAAACTTTAACCAGGCTCCCGATTAATTCACCAGAAGCGCTCCGCGCACCATGGAGATAATTAAATCTAACTATAATCGAGATAGCGTATATTTTTACGTATGTACGTTTATATGTGGTTATAAATAAACACGTTCACGTTTTTCTTCTATAGACGGCTTGCACCTCGGGCCCCAAACTATCAGGGATTGATCTACGACCCCACTAATGAAACGTAACGCCTTTATTTTTTCGAAATACCCCATATATCAAGGATTCTTAGTGGTTTTTATGGTAAATCAAATGTTCACTGCGTAAAACGTTAACTTCCAACAATCGCAGAAACCACGCGCGCCGCAGCGAATACTTCGGTACGTAAATCGTTTGAGAGTACGTATAGCGCCATATAGACGGTTTATATTATTATAGTAGAAAGCACGCACCCACGTATTGGCCCGAGGTCGCAGACCAATACACAATAAAAAGACGAAGAAGGCAGATATTCTACTATTCATCAACTAACACAAGTATCCACACGATCGTCTATACTTTGAATATTCAACGAGTATTGCATGGGCCCGTATTGCATCACGTGTGTGACGCGGTTGTTTCGGTAATACGTTCGAGCGTATTGATGGCATATTGCCTGAGGCATTTGGTAAACATTGCTATCATTCATGACTGTCACGTATAAACTAACACGTAATAATTTTGTATATATAAAAGTGGCGCCACGCGGCACCAAGACTATTAACATGACCGGTTATTATTTCAATGTAGAATGACCGTTCAGTTACACGTACGTTGAGCGTCGATCGATGTGGTTGATTAAAAATACAATGAATACTCCCTATTGTATTGCTATCGCTTCGGCTACGGTTTGACATTTCTTGCAATGTCAAACGTGTCACAAACACACGATTTATGGTTAACATATATCCAGGACTACACTTCTGAGATGTTTATTGACATTCCGTTTATTGTTGTTGGGTCTAAAATATTGCAGCTCCGTAAATATTTCGAGTCGCCATCCGGGCTACTGTAGTCAAAAATTTAAGTCGCCCGAAGCCAGTTTTGTGCGCCACTGGCTACCGGGCGACCGCTAAATCTCACCCCTGTGATACCCCACGATTTCTGCCCAGCCCGGTGACTGATTTTTAAATGTTGGTACGTTCTGCAGAATAGTCAGTCTGTGAGTTGTCATCAAATGAAATATCTAATGCAGTCCTACATAACATGTTAACTTTACTAACGTATCTGATGTAAAAATACTCTAAAAAAATCACTAATCACGAATAAGCTGCATTTCCAGTTGTTACTGATGCCAGGATGTTTGCCCAGAATCTGGGTAAACGTCTGGGGACTCTTTTTAACTAATCAGCTCTAAGTAAAATTGCATAGGCGTAGGTATATACAATGCATACAAAACAATTCTAAGCTTGACTTATATTGAAACAATTCACACGGTAAAACAAAGCGAAACTAACCGATATGCCCCATAGGCATAGCCATTGAAGGGACGGAGACGCATACATAGAAAGAATGGATTCGGGATGGCACGACGGCAACACGACGTAAGGCGGGGAAAACGCCCAGGTTCAGGACATCGGGTGCTGTTAATAAAATTCTTTGGGTATATCTTGTTTATGTGTTATGAATAATCTAGTTCATTATCTCAGGTACATTCCTTGTGTTGACACGTGTGACGTACCTAGCCTCTGGACATTTGTGTAACCATTTAAGCGGAGGTCCTATCGTGGGGCACGAGGCCCACCCATGAGGCAAAACTCCCATAGGCATAGATGGGCGTTTGCAATGTTATTAATTTTTATTTGAATATTGTTTTCATATATCGCCCGCAACCGACACACCTATACCATTATTACAATCATATATGTATGTTATATGCATTCACATATTTTGTCTCAGTTTCCCGTGGTTACTGTACACGGTCCCATTTTTGTAAGGATGTTTTGTATAATTTAGAAGCTCCAGTTTTAATGTGAACAACATGCAGCGTGTTTCGCTTCTGCTACAAAGGTAGTGTAAACTAATATTAATAACATGAAAGAAAATGGTTGCAGGGGACAACCCTCCTTGGTGTCGTCACATATGATATTGACTGTTGATTGAATCCAGTGCAACATTCCCAGGTAACTCAACGCGATTAGCAGCGATGATATAACATAATTAAATTTATATAATTAAAGACACAGTTATATTATCTCAGCATTAAATAATGGGGCGTGCAGGCGGAATGACTGGCTTATCAATGCGTTATGAAGTGGGAACACGTCAATATGGCTTTTATTTAGCTTTGTGGTATTGCCATAAGCTGACACATTCCAAAGAGATTATATTTATTGCCGACTCATGCGTACCCTTTGTGCAGACACCTAAAGATAACATCTGCTGAAAGTCCGTGATGACAGGCCGCACAACGTTCTATGGCGTGTCAAAGCAATGCTGGCTGATTCACTGGCAATGCATGCAGTGCGTTAGGCTAAATACAGGCGCTTATTGCAATCACTGTTTGACTCATAGAAAGCCGCACACAGTTGAAGCATGGCATTTATGATGTCGAAGCATAGGCCTACATACTCTGTATTTAACCAGTAATGCAGACTGACACTGACTAAGTGCGGGACTGACCAAAATTATGTTTAAGTGGCAGAATATTCCCGAGCGGGAAGAAGTAGAAGTTAATAAAATGTGCGCATTTCCATAAAACATGGAACATGTGTCAAGGATGGTATACTGGCGATGTATTGATTATCCCCCCCACCCCCGGGTCATGAGTGTATTAATAATTATCGTCAGAGAAGGACTTCCACCCCCAGGTCAACTTCTAAAGGGAATATATATCATTACACCTATCAACGTCAAACAGACGTAAACATGATGATTTTATGTTATTGTGTATTATTAGCTATGACAATGTATTGAATCCCGTACCCCCCTCCGTGACGTATGAATACACTGCAATGCTAGAAATATTTATCACTTTAGGCCGGACCACTACTCACGAAGCCTCAGAAAAGGAAGTAGACATGACAAACAAGGAAATGTTGACCAAAATACACACGGCTTAAACTACACAAGGCCAGCTCTAAACTTGGTGGACAGACCAAATAAAACGTGAAACGCTCGATTCTACTTTAGTACATTTGGTGTTCCAAAGTATGGAGCACTAGTGTATATATATATATATATATATATATATATATATATATATATATATGTAAAAAAAAAATATATGTGTGTGTACTAGTGCTCCATACTTTGGAATCCCAAAGTAAACTTTAGTATATAAATATATATAATATTATATATATATAAATATATATATATATATATATATATAAATAGCCCAATGTATATATATATATTTGGTGTTCACACACACACACCCACCCACCCACCCACCCACCCACCCCCACACACACACACACACACACACACAGCACATTTTCAATGCGATTTCGTGTGTTTCATCTATATTTCCAATGTTTCAATGCTGCATATTTAATTTTTTTCTGCATGAAGTGCCTGGAAGATAATTCTACATTTCTATTTGTGATTGACTCAGCTGACTTTTGATTTTCTGGTATTTTACGGCTAGTTTCCAACATTTCCCGTCATTACTGCATTCTGCAAGCCATCACACCATATATCTTGGGTATGTATCTTTATATAATTATGCTAAATTGCTATTTTAACAAAGTACCTATATCGTAATAAGTACTGGATTGCATGAGTGAGTAATAATATGTGGTTTTAGGTATTCATTATAATATTGAGATACAATAATGACAGACCATATAAAAAAATGTGGGCAATTGTTGAAAAAAGAATTTTTTTTTTTAGAATAAGTTGTTTTGTTAAAAAAGTTGTAGTACTTGTTATTATGCGTACACTATACAAAATGTACAATTTAAATAAAATTAACATTATCATTAGTTGGCTACTATTAATTAATAATTATTATAATGGTCCGATCTCTGAGGACAGATCTAGAGACCCGCACCCGTGTCGTTGTTTTGATGAAACAGGGACAGAGCTACCGTGCCGTGGGAAGACATCTAGGGTTGAACCATAAGACTGTCTTTTCACTGGTGCAGAAGCACAGGGAAACTGGTTGTTTGGCCAACAAGGCCAGAGGTGAGTGACCAAGGAAGACTACCGTATGACAAGATCATCTTTTGGTTCGGACAAGTCTCCAAAATCGTCGCCTGACCTCGACGACACTGCGTGCCAAGATGGAAGAAATGCATGGCATCCAGCTCGCAGCTCGAACAGTATGAAAGAGACTACTGTCAGCAGGACTCTGTGGCAGCCAAAAAGCCCCTCTTGCAGCCACAAACTGTCAAGGCAAGGTTGTGGTACACACGACAGTATAAGGACTGGACAGTTGAGCAGTGGAACAATGTTCTATGGTCTGATGAAAGTTCTTTTCAGCTTTTATGTGGAGCAAAGCAGGCTTTTGTAAAGAGACAGAAGGGGAAAGGTTTAGCCCACAGTGCATTGTCCCCACAGTTAAGCATGGAGGGGGCTCCCTGATGGTCTGGGGTTGCATGTCCGGCCGTGGGGTCGGCCAACTCTACCGGTGTGTAGATACCATGAGGCAGGACCAGTACATCAGAGTGCTCAGAAACCAGATGCTTCCCTCTGCAAGGATTCTATGGTGAGGGGCAGGCATTTGTCTTCCAGCAAAACAATGCCCCTTGCCACAAAACGAGGAGAGTGTGTGATTACTTGGAGCACTCTGGTGTAGAGGTCTTGGACTGGCCGGCCCAAAGCCCAGACTTGAATTGAGCATCTATGGGAAGTCCTCTACAGAAAGGTACAGGGTAAAAAGCCAAGTTCACTGGATGCCCTGTGGCAGTTACTGAGTGAAGCATGGGGAGCCATCACTACTGACACTATCCAGGTCTTGGTACATTCCATGCCCAAAAGATGCTCCGCTGTTATCAAGGCAAAGGGTCATCACACAAGATTTTTAATTTACACTGCTTATGTTTTCAACACAGTAATGTTTTTCTGTTGTTTCTCTACTTGTAGTTGTATTAAAATGATTATGAATATGCAATTTAGTACATTTATTGGAATACAAATTTTTTGGGTACATCTTTCATGATGTTGCAATGATTTATCCATTAATTTATAAAAAACATGAACAGAGATTAAAATATGAAAAAAAATTCTAGGATAAAATAAATTATGGAGTAGCATCACCCTGTTAACTTTCAATAGATTTGCATTAGTATTGTTATGTAAATAATTGTTTACTGCACAAATGATGTGTAAAAAACATACTGCATTTATATCGCATTTATTGGTATTTTCACATGTTGAAGTCAAAAGTTGCATCTCTGCAAAAAATATGTAAATAAACATGACTTTAATAAACACAATATGTTCAGATTAGTTGAAGGTGGCATAATATAAGTTTGTAATAGGTTGGTGTACAGGGAAGACCTTAATAAATGAAATGTATCATAGAAAGTGATGACAAAAACTGCTGTTCCAGTTACTTTATGCCGGTTGTGTGTGTGTATATATATATATATATATAAAGTACTAAAGTAGAATCGAGTATTTCACATTTTATTTGGTCTATCCACCAAGTATAGTGTTGCATTTCAATGTGAACAAGAAAAGAGACGAGACAGCAAAGGCGAGTCGTCTGTCAACACAACCAATAATAATAATAGTGGTCAGCACATTTGTCTAATAACACCGACATAAGCAGCGGAACTTATAGTTATAAGACTAGCTGAACACAACGCCCATTGATAAGCATTGGTATTTAAACTAACAAGTAACGCTTAATTACTTAACTAACCTAACAGCGTAATATAACGACTGGCAACATACACTATAGTCTATACATTTGACTTGATGTACAGTAATAACTGTACAACAGTATTTACGAATTAGCTAATACAATTATCTTGTTAATTGTAATACACAAAATATACCATTTACTGCGCTAAATGCTAATGAGCACAACCAAAATTATGTTGACATTACACAATAATACACAATACAAATCTAAGCGCTAGTCCTTATCACTTGTGTGTATAACTGAAAAGTAACTACGCGTCCTCGCATACATTGATAATACACACAACGCCAACGGCTCTCCATATCAGTACTCTCAGCATATGTATATTATTGAATAAATGCACAGTGGCGGTCCTTACTTTTGACATTACACCAAGTTCGTACACAAGCGTTAATAATGCACCAAATAACTACATACTCGTCACTACCATTTACATAATGCATAGTCACAGTGTTAGAGTGCATTGACTAACTACACATTACACCAAATACTGTAACTAGGCACTTAAAAAAAAAACGAGATCTCATGGCAGGACATTGGCAATTGATTTAAATGAAAGGTGACATGTAACGGAACCCAAAACTGTTTATTTTATCAATATATCTTTGTTAGATCCAAAGATATTGCGTTTTAATGCGGTTAAAATCCAAACATGTTGTGTATCTTGTATACAGGCAAAAGTCTCTCATTTTTGTGTTATTTTACAATAAATGTATGATTAAAATGGCATAACTTTTTTTTTTGTATATGTATTTTAATAATTTCTACAGGAGTTGCAAGCACATTAAGTAGGGTCATAAATATATATATAGTCCAGTCATGTATCATTAATAGTAACTCAGTTAATGCAATTAATAAGTCAATATTGGCTAATTAGTGCGTGAAGTCAACTGACTGACACATTTTGATAAAAGGCCATATCTTCCATAATTATGAAGATATTTGTATAATTTGTTCAGGGTTTACAAACTCATTAACAAGGGTCATACATATACATCACACACACTTGTAACTCATTTGATGCAATTAATAAGTCAATATTGGCTAATTAATGTGCAACCCCAATAGGCCAACACCTTTTAATAAAAGGCCATAACTTCCATGATTATGAATATATTTGTATAATTTCAAAACACAATAAGTAGGGTCATAAATTAGTCATCATTAATACTAACTCAATTAATAAGTCAACAATGGCTAATTAGCATGCTATTTCGTCAGACCAATACATTTCAATAAAAAGCCATAACTTCCATGATTATGAAGATATTTGTATAACTTTTGGCAGAGCCTGGACTTTCATTCCCTGCATATATATATATATATATATATATATATATATATATATATATATATATATATATATATATATATACATATGCACGCACGCACGCACACACACACATAAAGAATACCAAAATAATCTTGCATAGTGACAATGGTGAAATAATTATTTGAGAAATATATACTAATTGGTGTTCCACATAGAGTGCTAAATGTTTTTTGTGAAGAAAAACAATGCCATTGCATAAATATAACACAATTTATTACATATTCTGGGACTGCACGGTACACTGCAGGTTGCTGAGTGTAGCAAAATTCACAGTTTACTGTCTCATATATCCTGGAATAAAAAAGTCCTATATCATCAACCAATAAAGTATATATTTAAAACAATGATATGTTAATATAATGTTACTAATATAAATATATATACAATGTGTTTTGCATGCTATGTGAAGCCCCTGCACAGCTGGCCATAGACCAATATTTCAAACCCACTGACGTTGCTGGCTGGCGAGGGCGACCACGAACAACACTCCCAACTGCCCTCGACAAAGATCTGCTGGAAGTCAGCAAGCGTCTTCAAAACCAGCAAAGATCTATACTGGCTGAGATCGCATAACCGAAATCAACGGAAGAACTTCAGCCAGAACATCTTGAAATAAAAAATTTCTAAATGATTTATACATTTCTTGCTGCAGTTATAATTTGGTCTAATTATCTTGATTCTGCATGTAAATATTGTTAAATTGTTTTTTATACAGTCTTCCCCCATTAAGTTAATTGTGAAAATTGATAAGCTGCCAGTGCCGGTGGCCAAAATTGCTGAATATAGATACACCTCTCAAGACTAAATTTCAAGATTTTGTTTTCTGACCTAATATATTAGCAGCTTGTCACAAAATGTCTTGTTGTAATTCTATAATTAATTGTAATTGTTTTACAAGTATTTTAACTAAAAAATGGCTTAACAATTAGTTTGTACTCAATGAATAAAATAATTAATAACAGTCAGTTTGCACTCAATGAATAAAATTAATTGTTCTTGTAATTGAGAATATAAATCTGTTGCACAAAGTTTTTACGAATTTTAAAATCATTGAAAATTTTTTTTTTTTTTATTCTTTTATTTTTCTAGGCTTTATCCAAGGCCCACACAACATAAACAGTAATAATAATATCATGTAAAACAGATTGTATTGGCTTTGAAATTGTAGTGAATTCAATTCAGAGAAATGTAAATAAGCCATAATTTCGTTCTGGAGACTCGTTCTCACTGTCACAGATCCGTAAAACTTCACAATGTTGCGGTTGACTAAAACCACATTTCGCGTTCGTGTGGAAACAAGATATTTCCCCCACATACTAACTTCGACCTATAGAAGGCAACCACAACATTGAAATATTCTGAGGAATTCGATGAAGTTGTGCTACTTGCATTTGAAATATACCTATGAAGTCTAACTGACATTTTGTAAGCTTTATCTTGGTCCAATTTCGATAAGAAAAATACGACACGAAAGTTAACTTACCGCTTTCAAAGGTGCCGTCAACGCTGACGAAAATGAACGGAAGCAGCCGATAAAACACACGGCGAAACAAAACGTTAACGAGATTTCGGTAATCGTAACAGCGTTAAATCGTGAACGGATTTTCGTGCGCGCGGAACGACCGAGGCAGCGCATTTTGTTGAAGTGCCTACTGTAACTCAGATGGTGGCATTGACACGAGCGGTAATAGAGAACTCGTCTAAATAATCAAAATGACAGACATTCCAATCAAATGGAATATCGATACATGATAAGCACATGTATAACATTATTAGTAGCAACATCGCT
Source organism: Lamellibrachia satsuma (assembly GCA_033239005.1). Lineage (NCBI taxonomy): Eukaryota > Metazoa > Annelida > Polychaeta > Sabellida > Siboglinidae > Lamellibrachia > Lamellibrachia satsuma. Next base: position 131,736 of record BSQZ01000172.1, on the reverse strand, counting down.
TAGCACATACCTGATCTATCACTGAATAACTTCAGAATATTTATTTTGAATAGTCAACCACGTGGGTTGAACGACAAGTCGATGCGGACATAACCTCTGACCTCGTCACAAGCGATCTACCGTAAGTACGCGAAATTAGAATACACATGAAATTGCCGTCATTAAAATATCCCCATAGTATATATATATATATATATATATATATATATATATATATATATATATATATATATATACACACACACACACAAACACACTGAAATTCAGATGAAAAGTGGCCCAAAGTGCACTAAAAGCGATATCAAAAAGAAGGATATATATTTATTTGATTTATTTGGTGGTCATGGTAACCAGGAAATACCGCTAGGCCCTACAATACACACACACACACACATATATATATATATATATATATATATATATATATATATATATATATATATATATATATATATATATATATATATATATATATATATATCACCCGACTAGGCGTGCCGTTCACCCACACTTTATGTGCTCGAGCCTATAGCTGTAGGCTGTTATTTCGCAAGTCACCATCTCCCAGCCAGGCATTAACCTACGCTCAGTACCATGGCCACCAGAAGATGAAAACAGTCACATTTGATCTGATTTAGACCGATATGATTTAATACATGTGATCCATAAGAAAAGCATTCACACCTGTCTTGAATGCAGTCATATGTTTAGAGAGGCAGGGAAAGCAGATGCTGGGAGGAAGTTCCACAGTTGACTCGTCTTAGGTATGTATGAGCCGAGATGTAGCTCTGTTTTTGACCAATGAATACGTACACAATATGGATGTACATCAATCTCAACAGGCGAAGCGCTTTCTCATGCAACCTGTCTAGCAACTTGAAAGACGTAGTTCCTGCTCCATTCCAGGTTGGGGAAACATATTCTTTAAGAGGTCGTATGTAAATCTTGTAGATGTTGATACGAGCTTGGTGAGGAAGGAAGTTTCTAGAACGGCCCAGGATATAGAGACGCGTTTTGGCAATACATGTGATGTGCTGTGACCAGGATAATGTCTTGTTGATAGTGACACCCAGAAGAGTTATACTATCTGTAGGCTGTAATTAGTTGAGTGGGGGATGATTCTGGCTTCGTTTCCCGCTGATGATCATCTCCTCTGTTTTGCTGGCATTGAATGTAGCACACCAGCTGTCTGCCCACTCTTCAATTTTATTCAAGTAACATTGGAGGCTTTCTGCGCATATGATTCTATCGCATGTCTTCTTAAAGGCAATACGGAGTGTAAAATCATTAGCGAATAAGTGGATGTCGTTCTCTAGGTGTAAAGCCGTTAAACATCAGAAAAAGTAGAGGACCAAGCTTTTGGACAGAATATGCACAAGGTTGCAGCATCGCATTCGTCTACCAGAGACAGGCAGCAAACGCATATAATGTTGGAAATACGAGGGGCGTCTTATCCACCCCTCCTCGCCCCCACCCTACCCTAATTGTGTCAACGCGATCAATAACGCATCGGCATAATTTATGTATACGCAACTTAGCCGAGCAGAAAAAGCCCAGTCAAGTGTTGGTAGAGCAGTGCCACTGGAAATGCTGGATGCTCCCCCCAAAGAAAAACATGTAGCACTGCCGGTTTCACTAAGCATTCGTACCCTGCGAAAGAAATGATAAAATGTCGACTTTTGTCAGATTTAATTCATATCCGGTCGCCGTCCATGCCAACCCAAGCGTACTGCGGCATAATAGTTTCGTCACAGTGACTCACTGTGTGGGAGTGTTTTATCTGTAAACTGATCAACTGAGCGCAGTTATTGTGCCCCGAGTGCTGACTGGCAACAACAGAGGTAGTATTTCGCAATCCTTTAACAGCAGGATATAAAACCAGGAAGGCATATAGGTAATTTTGTTCCAATAAATCGATTTCGTCGACGATTGATTGGTTCAGGCTTCTGATCAAGAAATCTGGTCCATGTAATATAAACCCCATAACATGACATCGTCTGCAATCCTCGCGCATTTCTCGTGGCAAGCCGCGATAATTCGTTTTGCCCATGGAAGCCGCGGGAAATGCGAGAGGATTGCTGATGATATCATGTTTTGGTTCAGTCAACTTTATCTCATGACCCGATCCGACGGTCGTGATGCTACCTCCATTTCATGTGATGGCGTAACAGTAGTGCGTCAACCTGACGAGACGTTTTCATTATTTTTGTTTCTTTGACGCTTCACGAAAGATCAGTTATGCGAATACCAATTAATGTTTTTTTACCAATATTATTATATATTATACACATTCCTTCTCATGTTCTCGTTAAGGCTGGTACGTGTTTATATAAGAGCATTTAATTCTTTGTAAAATATATTGTTGTTTTATTACATGTCTGAGTTACCTCTGTCATTGGTGTTGACAGTCATACGCAGCAGTCGAGCGTTGGTAGTTCGAGCAGTCAACTTTGCTTGGACATCCACCGGAACCCGTGACAACAGTAAGCAAATTGTTACGACGTCGACCACCATCAATGCCATTACAAATCGCACAGAACGCGGTCTGAGTAAGGAATCGTGATAACATCAACGCCGCGGGGAACCAATTTGGGACATGAAGGCAATACAATGCTGGTTGTAGATTAAACAATGTACACTGGTCAAAACTGTCGCCGGTTTATCGCTGTGGCCCATCTTAACCCCGACATATCAAGGCAAATATGCGATGCATGGGTTCTGATTACATCAGTACCCCTGGCAAATCGACCTGTTGAAACGTGGCACTTTCGTTAGTTGTGCCAACCAGTAACATTGCGAGCACGGAGAACTTAATTAGGCCTACATACGGGAACTTGACTTTAATCGGCTGCGGTCCGGTCGCGGGAAATGTCTTTGGAGTTTGGAGGCGGACCCGTCTAGTTTCCAGAAGCACGTCGACCGAGACAGCAGGTGAGACAACGTACACATGATTCAGCCTACATCCGCATACGGCGTGTGATAAAGTGACAACTCCACGTTTCAACAGTTCAATCTGCCAGGGATACTGTAGTACTATGGTAACAATGGCTAGCGAGGAAGGTGGGATATAAAACGTATGCCCGGCCCACTAGCGCTGTCCATGTCTGGTGTAAACGTAAACTGACAACAGACCATTGACCCCCACCCTTCCCAACGACCCTCCCATTTCCCGCGTCCAATCACCGCGTTGTCATTGGTTGATATATCAACGCGTTACTATCTAATTCAACGCGTAAGTATCTTCGCGTTTATGGCCCTATTGGCCTGCCATAGTCTCTTGTCTCTTCTCACCGCATGTTCCTCTCCACGCCGTTCTACGAACCGTCTTGTGTCACTACACACAGCCCAGTTCCCATTCACACTGTCGCACGACCTTCAGCACCATCCTATGCTGACACCCATCAGCCACAGTCCTACAGTTAATAAAATGTTTGCGCTACGGTAACCGGAGATAAACCCCACTAAAATACATCGGACAAAACCCCCTCCGGAGAAAAACCCTTAATTAAAAAACAGAAAACTGGTCTGAAGATTGAACGGAATTAATAGTCTGGCATGAAATATAAAGCAAAGCTCACCAGAAAGATATTATAAAATGACAAGCTATTTATAACATACAAAATGGATAGTAGAAAAAACCCAATAATTGAAAAAGGCCAGCGGAAAAACTATCAATTAAATTATACAATCTAACGGAACCAATCAATAATTTGATAACACCACGGATTTAATAACACAATGGGTATTTGTTTAAATATAATGAGTTATCCAATTTCATTTCACTTCAATCAATCAATCGTCAATTTTATAAGGCGCCACTCCAATAGTCGTTGCTCATGGCGCCGTTCAAAATATTTTATTTAAAAAGATAAGTCTTTAACTGCGCTTTAAAAACATCTCCTGAAAGCCCTGTTAATGTTAGATGTTGTGGCAACAGGTTCCATGATGTCGGGGCTGCGATGCCGAAGGATCGGTCTCCCTAAATCCGTTTAGCTCGCGGGACACAAAGCAGATTAAGTTCACTCGAGCGCAACGATCTAGTCCGTTGCACGCCCATTTAGTGCTCTGTGTACGAGGAGTATTATCGTGATCAACTCGTACTGCTATCGGCAGTGTCGCGCGGCAGAACTTAATGCACCAACAACGAGGCGGCCCGCCCAATTCTGCACTTTTTGGAGTCGTTTGATTTGTTTGAATAGGAGTCGGTACAGCAACGCATTGCCAACGTCGAGTCTGCTTGTCACAAATGCGTGCACAGTTTGTTTTGTAGCACCAGGGGTTAGGTAATCCTTGCAATACTGCGTAGATAATAGATAGTAGATCTGTAAACCGCCGTAATATGCAACTCCATTGTCCTGGTCTCGTGGAACTGTACACCAATATTCCGCACATTATGAGACAAACCATCATCGATGTGTAATGCGTGTAGCTCGGTTTTCTTCAGCTGTTGCGCAGAACCGAAGATAATGACATCCGTTTTGTCATCATTCAGTTTCAGGAAATTGGAGCTCATCCACGCCCTGATTTCTGCCACACACCCGCGGCGACGTCCCTCTGGATGTCCGTCTGGAGAGGTTCCATTGAGAGGTAAATTTGGGTGTCATATCCATAGAGGTGGCAAATCAGATTGTACTTGCTGATGATCTTGGCAACAGACGCTGTGTATATAAAAAACAGATGGGGCCGAGCACCGAGCCTTGGGGCACCATATGCAAGGGACGGACAGGCATCATGTAAGTGAACGGACTTCTGTCACTCATGTATGATGTGAACCATCTTAGTGCATGATGGGCCACACCCACATCCTGTGACAGCCTACGCAACAGTACTTTGTGGTCGACAGTGTCAAATGCAGCCGATAGGTCAAGCAGTACCAGAATAGTGACTTTTTGAGTATCCATTTCTTTCACGATGTCGTTCTGCACGCGTAATAAAGCCGTCTCAACGATGAGAGTATGCTCTGACATGTGAGCCGACAGTCTTGCCGCTACAACACGTTCTATTACCTTAGATAAATGGGGCAAACTCGACACGGGTCTATAGTTATTCAGAACCGATTTGTCCAGGCCCGGTTTTTTCAGTAGTGGCCTGACGAGTGCTTTCTTCAGACGAGCTGGTACTACACCAGATCTCAGAGAAAGGTTTATGACAGCAGTGAGCAAAGGAACCATCTCATGCGCTCAGTCGATGAGAAGCAATTTCGTAATGGGATCAAGTTCACACGATTTCACCCGCGATTACTGCATCAGGTTACTTATTTCAGCCAGAGTAACAGGCTCAAAAATGTCAACAGATTCAATGCCAGCGCTTTCCCAACGAGGCCATCGACATGGTTGGCGTTATGAGTAAGTCCGCAGCGAATTGTCGAGATCTTTTCGCAGAAACAGTCGTAGAAACGCATTGCATGTGTGTCGAATGATTCTTCATCCTAATGATGGTTTTGCGTCAGTATTTATATTAATGTGAGGGTGTTTCGTCCGGAGGAGTTTTTGTATGTATGTCTCAGAGTGTTGTTGCATTATGTTGATGCAATTCTTCAGCAAAGAACGAAGTATAACTGCCCCAACAAAATTTGCAGCTGTAGCATAAGAATCCAGGACAGAACTCCGTCCGTCACTATCTCTGACAGATAAGTCATAAACCGACCGGGAATGAAATTCAGAATTAATGTAATCGATAATTATCGATCACGCAACATTGTGGTAACCAATCAATCGTCGAAGAAATCGATTAATTGGAACAACAATACCTCTATGTCTTCCGGATTTCATTTCCTACTGTCAAAGGATTGCGAAATACTACATGTGTTGTTGCCAGTCAACACTCGGAGCACACTAACTGCGCTCAATTGATCAGCTTACAGATAAAAGAAATAAGTAGTGGAAACGTTGTTTTAACTCTGTTCATGAAATATGAAGTAGGCAACGACTACTAAATGCATGCACCACTTTATCACAAGAGAGCATTTCCCGCGTCAGTTGTGAAGACAACAACAGCTGCCAAATTGCAGTCATGTATTCCTGGTTTAACCACACACCACCCAGAGCCAAAATTGGGCACTAATCGGCACACAATCCCGCGTCTGTAACATTTATATCTGGTGAACTTTAGCAGAGCTACGGGAGCTGGCCTTGTGTAGTCTAAGCTGTGTGTATTTTAGTCAACATTTCCTTGTTTTAATAATGATACAAACAAAGCCAACATTGGGCTTCCTTGTTTTATGTTTCACTTGTCATGTCTACTTCCTTTTCTGAGGCTTCGTGAGTAGTGGTCCGGCCTAAAGTGATAAATATTTCTAGCATTACAATGTACTCATAAGTCACGGGGGGTATTGCATTCAATACATTGTCATAGCTAATAATACACAATAACATCAAATCATCGTGTTTACGTATGTTTGACGTTGATAGGTGTAACGATATATAAACCCTTTAGAAGTTGACCTGGGGTGGAAGTCCGTCTCTGACTATAATTATTAATACTCTCATGACCCCGGGGGTGGGGTACTCAATACGTCGCCAGTATATCATCCTTGAGACATGTTGCACGTTTTATTGGTATGTGCAACGCGTTTGAATAATTAAGGATATGCAATTAGATTTCATTTCTTGGCAATTTTTATGTAACATTAATCTATGAATAACACATTTTAGTGAATTAATCTATGTCATAATTTATATCATTTGGTTGGATTCCAACTAGAAAAGGGTATAATTTTAATAAATGTCTAAAACGTGTATCGTCAGTTAAATAAATTCTCAAGATTGGTATACTGGCACCGCATTGAGTGGCCCCGTGTTTAACGTTCAAAAAGAAAGATAACCTCACCACAAGTTATATTACTTGCGTTTGACTGAAGAACGTGTCTGATCGTGTCTATTCTGAAAACTAACTATTGATTCTGTATATCTGTTCTCTCGTATCTCCGTTAGTTTCACAATTTTATTGACGTGCCTGGGGGCCATGGTGATGGTTCGTATATTAAAGCAAATTTCAAAATTCCACCGATTACCCCGGGGGTGGGGATATTACGAAGGCACCTACATGAAAGTTTGACATAGAGATTACGTTACTCAGAACAATAGTACATACAATTGTTAACGTGTTTTCTTCGATTGTTGTTGTGATCTACGTCAAACGTCCACATACGAACACAAGCAGTTGTACATGACTGTTGGAGTGTGAAGTTGTGATAGCCATTGGCGTTGGAAGTAGTTAATCAAGTACCACCGTGTTCAACGGAAACCATTCCACGGAAAACACAACTATTTCACAGACAAAAATATTATTGTATACGTTCTGCGTTCTCACATTTTTACTGAAACTATGAAATCGACTGCAGTAGCCGCCTGTCCAGTGATCTTTCCGGGACAACAATACATATTTTAATCTGCGTAAATCTCCCTCTTTCCTGTCTCCATCTCTAACCTAAAAGTTGCGTTCTACTTCCTCTATGCAATCCATCTTCGAACCTCTTATCTTACATCAATCCCTTGGCTCATATCCTACAACCTCTCCCTCTTTTCCTGAATCAATGTGTCACTTATACAGTCATACATATTTCGCGAAGAAAATAGCTCTATGGCCTACAGTGTGGTCAAGTTGTTTGGCGACTCTGATATTGGCCCCCCCCAGGACATAGATTGCTATCTGGCTTGCCATATGGTACGGCCTAGCAGTGGCGTGGGATACGAAATGTAGTTCACATACCGCACCTTATCTTGGACAGTTGGCAATTGTGTTATCACGGTTGACCATCATAACCCGTCGATGTGTGCGGGCAAGAAACGTGTATAGTACGTATGTCCGGCAGCACTGCGCTGATCAACCTGATCCTGTGGTATGAAGCCCATAACATGACATCGTCTGGAATTCTCGCGCAGTTCTCGTGGCAAGCTGCGATAAATGCGAGATAACGTAGATCCGCGGGAAACACATAATCCTCTCCAAAACAATATATTATTTTTTTTTAGAAAACAAAATCTATTGGATATTTGCGGACACACCTGGGAAACGTCGCTGGTTCGCTCGCTTTAATGGACTTGGTACGAGTCAGGACAGTCACTCGGCAAACAAAACACATCTATCGGTCATTACATTGATGGGGGGGGGGGAGGGGGTGTCGTAAAGAAAGGAATTGTAAAAGTGGTATTCGCCGGCATGTTTTTGAACAACACAGCACAAATAAAATTTCAAGGCTTTGGCAATTTTACAGTTGCTACAGTTTACTAAGTTGTACAAATGAATACCTAGCAATAGACAATAATGAATATATGTGACCGAATAGTTATCGCGCAGTAATTGAAGCGTGACTGATTGCTTTCAAGTATGCGCAGTTGCAGTTGGGCGTTGGAATGAACCGGTCTGACAAGGGGTGAAGTGTAAATCGCATTGAGCGGTTCCACGGACAAACACACGCACGCACACAAGCACACACGCCCAGACACACACACCCACACACACACACACACACACACACACACACACACACACACACACACACACACACACACACACACACACACACACACACACACACACACACACACACACACACACACACACACACACACACACACACACACACACACACACACACAAACACACACAATCAATTTAATGTGGCATTAAAATCTGATATTGGACCCCGCCGCGCAACACTCCATGCGTGACGAAAATATGTTGACAATGATGTGTGTCAGTCAAACTATTATTACGTTTGATTGGCTCATTGGACTGAGAGCGAACGCCTCCAGGATATATAAGTGAAACCTCGCTATGCTTTGTGTTTCTTTCACCAGCACTATCACAAGGCGAGACTCTCAAACCCAGACAGACAAGTCATCCGTTCATCCGGTAAGCAAAAGTCTGCATGTCTTAAAACTCGTGGTGAAACGTGACTCACTGAATATAGTAGTGGGTGATTTGCTTTGTCTGAACGACTTAATTCAGGATAGTATCCCGTCTGTTTTCCTATCAATCATGTGAATTGAGATATCTAGTCACCGATGATTTACATATGATTCACAGCCATAGTCTGAGTTTGAGACATAAGATAAAGCACATGGACTCAACTATTACTTCCGCATCGACCGGTATGAACAACTTTTGTTTATGGTGAGAACAAGCACACTGCAATGGTTTGGTCGTCTCATCAGACCGACATGCCTATCCAATTCTGCAGGCACATTGAATGGAAGACTAAAAGAGGCAGACAGGAGAGTTGGGTCGACAACATGAAGCAGTGAACGGGACACAGCTTCGTAGATAATCTGGACAATATTTCATGCAACCTCACTCAACCTCGTTTTTCATTTCACGCAGTTTCAAAACGAGCACATATTTATAATGTTGTATGACGGGCAGGATTCCGTCTCTATTTCTTCGCCCTTAGATTGTCCGTGGCAATGCCGCATTTCCAAATGGAAACCAAATGAATGAACTAATCTGAGTCCCATTGATTTGTTGTAAGCTTGTTTTCATATACAAATTCAAATCAAATTTATTCCAATTTCCGATCCGTTGTTGAATAATTCAACTCGCAGTTCTACACGATTATTCATGCGCGCTAATTGACTTCCTTGTCACTGTCGATGTTGCGTTGAAGCACCAACGGTTTGACTGTGACAAACATGATCGCCATAGGCGCCTGTGTAAAATTGCTATTTTTTTGAGCAATTTGAATTTTATTCAATAGAAAGAGTAGCTCTTCTTCCTGCAAACTTTCTGTTTGTTGACTTGTTGACTAAGTCCCCGTGCCCCTTCTTTTCAGACGGTACATTGGCTTGAACCGTCTGCGAGGACATGATGTTATTGGTCCTTCTTACCGTTTCCGCGACCCTGCTGGGGACGATTCAGGGTCACGGAGATACCTGCGACAAGTAAGTCACGGTTTATGTGTACAATTGGTTTATGTGTACAATTTACTGCAGAACCAGTGCATATTATGCTTTTTTATGGGTGGATGAACAAAGAATGATTGATAAAATCCTGTCGAAAATGAGACAACGGTCGTTCGACATAACTGCGAGGAACTTATTCGCGTGGTTCCGCTACAAGTTTTGCAGCTCTATTTCTGACACGTTTTGGATATATATTCTTGTAAAACAGATTGTGACCAAAACGTAATCCCCAGTTACAGGAGCTTCTTCGGTCAATATTGCCTTGTGCTGTGATTGCTCACATTACATTGTGGGTTTCCTTTATCAAGAGACACGTGTGTACGGAATTATATATTATATAAATATATAATGTATAACATAAAAAATATTATCATGTATTCGCATAGTTTTACTTCATAAAATCTCAGTAATTTTTCCCACATAATACAGAACGCCCTAATTTGATTGCTTTATGTGAAACAACAAACGTGATGTAATCTAACGTTGTAGCAGTTGAACGCTGAAATTCCTTATGTGGCTACATATTCAAAGCTACGGAAATAGTTTTGATTGTCTGACATATTGCTCATTTGTTATTTCACTGCGAACATGTTAGAATACAATGTACAATGATTAAACATATCAATGCGGTACAATTAATAGTTACTCAACAATCATATTCCTTAATGTGATGAGATATATAGACGTGATGTCGTATATTTTGCTATTGCCAATAAGAAGCACACTTTGTAGGACCTGCGAACTTCTACCATGGCAAGAGTGGGGCTCCTGCAGCGGATATGGCTGTAGTGGCTACCACACGAGAGGGAGACATACGTGCTGTATATTACACCCGGATGTTGATAACTGCCTACGATCCTGTGGCCACACAAGTTCGGACCTCTCCCAGACAGAGAAGTGCAGTTGCGACGATGGCTGTTACAAAAGTTATTCAAGTTACATATGTAGCTGCAACCCTGGTAGTTATGGCGAGTGTTGCCAAAACCGTAAGTATTATACATTAGTTAAGTAACTCTCGTGTGGCAGTTAGCAAACCTACCTCTCACATGTCACATACGTCTTAAATTGTTCATTCACTGAAGGATGAAACCACCGTTATACATTTCCATTTGTCTGTATTTGGCTATTCTTGTCCAAAGTGCTCCTGCATAACTCGTGATGTCGTCGAGCTATCGTCTCTTGTGACTGCCTTTGGCTCTGTTCCGTTTTCTGCCAGGTGTTCTAATTGTCCATCTGTTTTCTTTCGTTCTTGCTGTGGCCAGCCCATTTCCACTTTGTTTTTATTACACATTTTATTATCTCTTATTTGTGTTCTTCTTATCCAATTATATTTCGCAGAAAAAAATCATTCTTTGGTGCAATTTTCATTCTCATTTATTAACAATATATTCATATGCTTCAATGTATTCCACTCTGTCTTCTTATATTCACTTTGATATCCTCTTCTAAGGAATAACGTTTTTTAAATGTATTTTGAGACCTTTTTGTTTCTCTGATAGCAGTGCTTTATTTTCTGATGTTTTCTCGGAGATCAACGCAATCTGTTTTGTCCTCCTTTTCCTTGTAGTCCGGGATGAGGCTGGTACCGATACCGGTTGTCGATTTATGTTTCTCCTTCTTCTTCATAACTAGCTCCGTTTTACTACCGTCTCCACTAATCGTCTCCACTCCCCTCTTTCCCTCGCCCTCTATTCCCCTCCCACGCCCACTAAATTTCTCTTAACGCAGTTCTCCCATCTCAGTTTCGGTCTTCCCCTTCTCCTTCTACCCTCCACTCCAAGCGCGTCCGCTCTTGTCGTCAGTCGGACCCCTTACATTCTTTCGACATGTCCATCCCACCTTAGCCGGCTCCTCACCAACTTCCTTGTGTATCTCTCTTTCACGCCAACTTCCTCCCTCAACTCCTCCATTCTTCACTTGTCGATTCCTTTCACTCCCTCAATTCTTCTCACCCAGTTATTCTCGCAAACTCGAAGTCTCTCTTGTTTTTTTTCTGTCATCGCCATGATCTCTAGGCCGTATAGGTATGTTGGCGTTATGCATGAGTTAAGAACCTTTCCTTTAAGCTTTCGAGACATGTGTCTAGCTCCCATCTCCCCTTCCACTTTCCTCCACGTACTCGCCCCAGCTTGTATTCTCCTGCGAATTTCCGTCTACGTGCCGCCGTCCCCGCAAACCGCTCCACCAAGATATACAAAGCTGTCTCTTTGGTTCAGTTTCTTCCCATCCAGTCTTGTCAAGATATTTTTTCTGCTGTCCAACCCAAAGCACCTCCGTCTTCTGTAGACTTACTCTCAGGCCATGTTTGTCATAGATTTCCTTCCATTCTACCAACATCTCTTGAAGGTCTGCTTCACTGTCCACTACTACTGCCAGTTCATCGGCGTATAACATCTGCTGGTTACCTCCACTACTGCAATGAATAACAGTGGGCTTAGGGCACTCCCGTGTCACAGGCCGACGTCCACCCTGAATTCCTCCGATATTCCCGATCCGCATACTACACTACCTTTTGTCTCTTCACATATGCCTTCGACCATCCTCACCTCCTTGCCTCTGGGACACCCATCCACCTGAACGTGGCCGTGGCAATATCTCTCGGAACTGTGTCGTATGCCTTTTCAAGGTCAATGAATCCCAGAGCCATATTCTCCTGTCCCTCCAGTTTTTTTTTTCACCAGTTGTCTCAGAGTGAACATCCCGTCCGCCGTACCTCTCCCTCTTCTGAAACCTTGTTGTTCTTCTCCCATATCACACTCCACTATCCTCCTTATCCTTATTAAGTTAAAAAAATTAATGCAATATTATTGGCAACCCGAAGATTTGAACGAGCTTCATCATTGATGTATATTTATTTCGCTTGTAGTTCTGTATTGATAATCAAGATCTTCAGCATGGTAGTGATGCGTCTTGGTGTGGTGTGGTGCTTATCTAGCGCTTATCTTTTTATCTTCTGCATCTGACCGTCATTCACTTAAACCCAGGCAAAAATGAAAGCAAAAGTCTACAGCTATTTTGAGTTTCATACATTTATCATGATAACACAAAATAAATTATTATATTAAACAGTATTGCAATGAAATTTGGGCCATATCTTGCTCTCAGTGTTATCTTCATTATAATGTGTTTTTATTATGAAAAAACTTGCTATTTTCTTAATTATTCACTTTTTGGAAATAGCTGTAGGAAGATGCGGAAAAAATAAAATGACATACAACTGATAATTATAGCTTGAAGAGGCCTCATTATTGTATTTCTAAAGTTTGATAAACATATCTACATTATTTTGTTACCAGGTAAGAATATTTTAAACTATTATTTTATCATCACATATCATTAACTAAATTACCATAGTAACCACATTGAACTTTTTGTGAGATTTAATTACATATATCATATTTGGATTTCCAACATGATGAAGTTATATAGGTTTGCATATGTCACACATATATGACTCACGGATTGTGTCAGAAATAGACCACCCTTATTTGTGCAAAAAACAACCTGTATTCTAACCTTCCGTGGAAGCCACCTGAAAATCGCCATATATATTTTTTTTTAACAAGATCCACTGTGATGGGCTCCCGGATTGAGAACTGCAGATGAAACGATTGGTCTTGTCGAGCCGACAAAGCCAGTCGGGGAAACAACCATCGATAGAATGTACTGATTCGTATCATATACATATCATACAGTATATGTATATATATATATATATATATATATATATATATATATATATATATACAGTTTGACGTGTATTGCTAACATTATACTTTGTAGTTATATCGCCCAAGTCAACGCAGTAGTTGGTTTTATATCCAGGTCGATCGAAACCAACAACAACAACAACAACAAGGACGAGGACGAGAAGGACGACGAGGACCAGGAGGACAACGACGAACATGAGGAGAAAGACGACAAGGAGGAGGACGACGACGACCAGGAGGAGGACGACGACGACCAGGAAAAGGACGACGACGACCAGGAGGAGAACGACGGCGATCAGGAGGACGACGGCGACCAGGATATTGAAGTGGATAAAAAAAATTCCATTGGGAGGAAAGATTGGAGGAACAGGTGATTAAAAAATTACATCTAGAGCTTTAAGATATGTAAATAATACATTGGTATTTATAGTCCACAGCATGACATATGTCGTCAAACCTGTCTTAAACGACCGTTCATTGGATGATCGAAAAGTGACCTCTTAATGGAAATGGTCGCTTAATGCAGGTAATTTAACATTATTTCTTGTGAAAGGTGGAGTTGAATGACCGGTCGTCTAATGCAAGTGGATGCTTGTGCAGGCTTGATTTATATATATATATATATATATATATATATATATATATATATATATATATATATATATATATATATATATACATATATATATATATATATATGTATATATATATATATGTATATATATATATATATATGTATATATATATATATATGTATATATATATATATATATATATATATATATATATATACACAGTAAAATGTGCTTTGTGTTAGACAAAGGGATATTGATATATTGAAAATAATTATTATGAATACGGACTGGCATTTATTCTTTAGGATTCCTTTCAGTAATGGTGATGTGTGTTAGTATCATTCAAATTCATATTTGCACATAACAAATACTTTTGTTTACAGTTGGAGGAATCCTCCTCTTGATCGTTTTCATCGCCATTCTGTGGGGTTGCCCGGCTTGTTAACAAATGCATGTCAACGCATTTGAATACAAATGCAAATGTTTCACTGGATTCAAATGGAAATGCGAATGCAAATGCCATTTTCCAAGAACATATTTAAATGCAAATGTTTCGGCGTCGCATTCAAATGTTTTGGGTACACATTTGCAAATGCATTTGAATTAATTTCAAATGTTTTGGCTTTATACTAACGATTTGTTTTATTTGGAGAGAAAACAACTAATGCATACAAACACAGCTAATTGTATGTATATTTCTTATGCAATACTTATTTAGTTTCTTACTTGTTATGTAATAATTTATGCAAACACATTATTAATATTTTTTTTATAAATACAGTAGTACATTATTGTAACCACTACATACCCTACATACCAGTCCCACTACAAGCACATGTATGTAGAGTCATACACTTAGTCACACAGTTCCAGGCGTGTAGAGGTGGTGGAAATGGGGGGAGGAATAGGCAATTGATAGTTTACTGGGAACCATGGCAGGGAATGAAAGGCTAATCCTTCAGGTAGGTCAGAATGGAAGGGGAACCAAAGACAATAGACTGTCCACTGGTGAAGTCACTGGCAAGATAACCTGGTGGATAATTACAGCTCCCACTAATCATTCTCTCTGTATGTAAATATTCGGGGCTGGCATTGCTAATGTTTACTCCCCAGATAAGCTGCAACACCAACCCACCCAACAGTGCCAACCCAACACAAATGATTCATTTGTCTGCAATGTTTGATTTGTTTCAATGAACAGGTATTCTCTGAAGCCATAAACCTATAGACCAGTTGGTATTTGTATGTTGTATGAATAACAGCTCAGGAGTTGACTTACAGAACACTTTTTCAAAGAGCACGTTGTGAAAGTGGATTCACAGGTCAGACAATGATTTCTTAATCTGTTGAGGATACTGGTCACTACAGAGCACTTTTTAATGGCATGTTGTGAACTTGTGAAAGTGATTCTAACAATAATAATTATTCAACGAAGTACGCATGCATTTGATTGTGCATTTGATTGTGCATTTGACAAATCAAGTGTTTGTGGGTCGCTTTCAAATGCAAATGTTAAGGTACGCATTCAAATGCAAATGCATTAAACATTTCATGGAGGTATTTGAATGCGCATTCATATGCTCAACATTCAAATGCATTTGCATTTGTTAACAAGCCTGGTGTGTGCTGCCACAAGAATCCCACTAGGAAAGGCGCCGTCAACCAACGTATGTATTAATGATAATGCTATTAACACTACTAATAATAAACATTTATGGCGCATATATCCTCAGGAACCTGAGCTCAGAGGTGCAACAAACCAGAATCATTAACCATTATCATCATGAACAGGGACGAGCAAAACTCATTAAACTCATTACCACCGACGATTTGAGAATAAATATTGGAGTAAATATGTCTTGAGTCTTTTACGGAAGGCAGCTATAGTTTAAAATAATTTCAATGTGATTGGTGTTCTTTCCAGACACTTGGCGCAGCGACAGAGAAAGCACGTACTTTGAAGTTAAACGTAGTCTTGGTTACAATAAGTTGTTGCGAAACAGATCTGAGCTGGCGATGGATATTTGAAGAAGCAGGAGATTATCCAAATAGGATGGTTGTTGTGTAGATAGAGCGCGATATGTCTAAGAGAGGACAGTTTAAATTTGACTCTATCGGTAACATAAACCAATGTAACTGTTTAAAGGGAAAACATTTACAACTACTATTAAGAATATTACGCCAGTGGTTTACTAGGAAAACCTTGTTGAACACGCAGTATCTTAATGTCATGGGCCGTACCATACTGTTAGAGTGTCAAAGACTTGCAAAATTCGTTTGCCAATTGAAAATATATTTGTATACACCTGTTCGTATGTTTGACAATAAGATATCGCCATGCTGTTTGCGTCCAAACTAATTCAACTTGTGTAATATATTTCGGTCTTTATTTACTAAACTAGTCCTCTTTCTGACAAAATAGAACGTTTGTTTGAAAGGTTGCGTTGGATCCGTTTATGCTGGCCTCACTTAATTCGTCACGCGTAGTCTACGTTACTCGATATTCACAGAACTGTGCATGCGCTTATTGGTCGCGCTGGTTAACATGTCAGCTCTCGATCAACTGGTGAAATGACCTGAATCTCCCACTTTTTGAACATATTTTGAGTAATCCACTGGCGTGGTATTTTCTTTGCACATGTTTAATTTTTATTATCTCTTTATAAGCCCCAGAAGCATGACATTTGTTTCGCTTAAAGTAGTGGCATTGATGGTGAAAAAACGAGGCGCCCTATGCTCGTGCTAGACACTTTTGTACGCATCGGAGCTTAGCTAAGTCTCTTTTGTTAATGTTATTTAGTAGTGAATTGCAATAGTCAAGGCGGACACAAATACATATTATTACTGTTGCAGATATTGTTTTAGCGTATGCAAAAACGTATATGCATATGCGTGCGTGCATGTTAATGCCGATTCATGACTGCTTCCTTGCGCCAATCGAGAACGGTAATTATATTGTTAATATCTACCTTCCAGAAAATGTCAGATACCAAACTTACGGCATTGATGGATCGTACGTCATTTCACACCAATGATCATACGAGGAGACAAATGAAGACACCGTAATTATGACGCACCGACGCAGGACAGTTTCGTACAGATCAAACATCTCAGGCCAAGTGATTTATGTCACCCCAACTGGCAGGGTATACATATGGAAAAGCTGTTCGATTGCAACCCTTGGAGTTCTGCGCATTGCCAAATGGACATTAATACATTAGCTTCTAGTATGTGCTACTAATAGCAACACAGTTATTGTACAATAAGATCGTGAGCCAAATATGCATGTAACTTGAGCTTCGGAATAAAAAAGGTTTGGTATTGTTTTTTCGTTTGTGTTTTTACGTTGGAGTTATACAGAGCGTGCCGACGCGCATGGTGTCAGGAATGCCTGAACGGCATTATTAAAATCAGGTCCTCCGGCACTACTAACCCGGTCACGAAACCGGGAACATTATTTTAATCCCTAGGTAGTCCCAGAACGTCCAAGTTGACAAAAGCTGGAAATCTCACCTACACGGGATCTCATGGAGAAAGATTCACTTATCAAGGAGGTTTGAAGACTATATTTTCGCTGGTGCGCCACCTACCGAATGTATTTATTGGAGCTACGCAAGAGCTCTAATCTGCTTCCACATCCGGCCCGCTCGCGAAAAAATTTCCATATTGGAGTTTGGGAATGTCTGGCAGTAGGGGAGACCAGGCCACAGTGGTTCGGATTTTTTCTTTTTCAACATTTCTACTGCCTTGGTGACAGCAAGGTGGATTTATATGGTGGAAAGAATACATTAGCTTCTGTCTTCCTAACATATATTCAACTATTCTTCCAACTTATAGCAGTTTGTTGTGAGACGGGGTGAAAAGTAAAAAAAATTATTCACTGTGCCCTGGTCCCGGGACAGAGTGGATCATAGGCTGGGACACAGTGGATCAAATCTCCCATTAACATTCAGATGTTAATTATAGTTATTAATTTAATTAAAAATGTTATATGTACGTGTGTGTCTTAAATAAATGCATGCACTATCCATCAAACATTAATTTTATGATGTTAAAGAACAATAATTACTCGATTACAGAGCTAGCTTATGCTATCTGTCTACTGGATGTAGTCAATCATTGTCATACATTTGGAAGGAGACCCGTCTGAGTACGCTACGAAGAAGATTACGAAGATCGAATAATCTACATTAGCAACAATGCAACACCATAGACTGTGAAAACGACACTAATTATGCTTAACGTGGAATCATTTTTATTAAGCAACGAATATGTTAAAAATCATTATCATTTGCCAGGTAAATTATTATTAGGTTGTCTTACAAATCTAGCTTATTTGGCCTGAATGTAGTCAATCATTGTCATCCATACGCAATGTGATTATTAACTCTGCGTATAAAGAAGAATACTTAGAAGATTATTACGAAGAACGACAATAGCAACAATGCAACATCATGGAAAGTGTAAACGACAGACCAAAACTACACATGTCAACCAAACTGACAATTTATGATTGATGTAACCAATTCAACTTAGCGCAGCACATCAGAGTATTAGGAGAGGTCTACAGGAAACACCATATGACGTGCAACACGAGCTGTGCCTCCATGTTGAATGGGATTATGCAATTTCCCTACAACATCTTCGAAAGAAACATCTGAGATGTCTTCCACAATTGAATAAATAAATGTGAATGACATCATCAGGTTGGAGTTTCAGCTTCTTTCTACTCTTACTTTCCACCTTTGCCTTTTGACTGGCCTGCTGTTTATCTTTCTTCCTTTTCCTTTCCTCGTCAGTTGCCCTGATCTGCTCTTTGATTGGAGTGTCTGTCAGGACAAGCGTTTTGCCCTTCTTCCTTCCACCTTTGTGTTTACGCGGTGCAGCCTTTGGAAACGGGCTGATGACTTCCGGTGCGACAATACACTGGTCGGAATCGGATGAGGTTGGAGACAACGTGTGTCTCGCAGGGTGTTGGGTAGGGCGATTCTGCTAGGGGGCCTCAACCCTTGGACCCGCTGCTACTGAAGGCACGTCGTCTTCCACGAGCTGTCGATCGGTAACGTAGGAGGAGAGGAAATCTTCTTCGCTGAAGACATCGGGGTTGAACGGGTAGATACCAGATGCGCTGCTGATATATTCTTTGGCGTGAAGGCCAGGGGATAAGTATGGCCTATTAACTGGGATATATTATGGATGGTGATCGGTTTGCCAGGATGGTTGATCATGAACGCGTTGGCTGCCTGGTTGTAGAAAGCCTTGAAAGGTCCATACACACTTCTATCTACAGCTTGTGGCTACAGTGCGGAGGCAGAGTCAGCATGACGACCCCGTTGTTTTTTGCAAGGTCAACAGTTTCGATCGAGATATAGGTGTCATGGTTGTCAAGTATAAGCAACACCGGATGCTCGTTCGAACATTTGTGGAAGGAAGAAAGGCAAAACGCTTGTCCTGACAGACACCCCAATCAAAGAGCAGATCAGGGCAACTGACGAGGAAAGGAAAAGGAAGAAAGATAAACATCAGGCCAGTCAAAAGGCAAAGGTGGAACGTAAGAGTAGAAAGAAGCTGAAATTCCAACCTGATGATGTGGTGGCTAAAGAAAAGACAAGCTCCGACGAGGACGACGATGATGCGGTCTTTAGCGTTGATGACGAATCAGATGACGAACCTGAACAGACTCAACTAGAGGACATGGAATTGCCTAATGCAAATGCTCTGAATAAAAATGATTTTGTGTTGATAAAGTTTGCCACAAAGAACACTGTCGTAGGCATAATGCAAATACTAGTACGCACAGAGGACACTGATGAAAGCACTTTTGAAGTGAAGTTCATGCGACGTGAGAAACCTAAGTCATTCACATCAACGCCGCGGGGAACCAATGTGGGACATGAAGGCAATTAATTAATACAATGTGGGATATGACGTGAATACAACGTGGGACATGAAGTCAATACAATGTGGGACACGAAGTCAATACAACCTGGGACATGAAGTCAATACAACGTGGGACATGAAGTCAATACAATGTGGGACATGAAGTCAACACAACGTGGGACATGAAGTCAATACAATGTGGGACATGAAGTCAATACAATGTGGGACATGAAGTCAATACAATGTGGGACATGAAGTCAACACAATGCCAGTTGTAGTTTAAACAACGCACACTGGTCAAACCTAGTGCCGTCTGTCGCTGTGGCATATATTAGCCGCGGCATATCAGGGCAAATATGCGATGCAGGAGTTCTGATTACATAATTACCCCTGACAAATCGACCTGTTGAAACGTGGCACTTTCGTTAGCTGTGCTAACCAATGGCATTGCGAGCACGGAGAACTTAGGCCTACATTGACGGGGCATGTCACTGTGTTTAACCATTCATGGAGACTGAGACTAAGTGCTGGGCTGGCCAGATGGTTAAGTGGCAGAATATTCCCGTCCTGGAAGAAGTTGAAGTTAATCAATATATGTGATAAGAAATCACTGTTTCTAATTGTATTTCTGTACTGGTATATATCAATGAAAGAGAAACAAACCTATTGGTTGGTCTTTCCTTTATTTATCGTAATTAAATATCTTGTCGACTACGACTACGACTACGACTACGACTACGACTACGACTACGACTACGACTACGACTACGCAGACATGCTCGGTTTGAGCGCTTGCCGGTCACAGCCGATTGGCCGTTGGGCTGCGTCGAGCATGTCTTCCGGATTTCTATGTCTTCCGGATTTCATATCCTCCTGCAAAGGATTGCGAAATACTACCTGTATTGTTGCCAGTCAGCACTCGGGGCACAATAACTGCGCTCATTTGATCAGTTTACAGATAAAAAATAAGTAGTGGATACGTGGGTTTAACTCTGTTCATGAATTATGAAGTAGGCCACGACTACTAAATTTGTATAATTTTGAAAATGTGTATGCACCATTTTATCACCAGAGAGCATTTCCCGCGTCAGTTGGTGAAGACAACAGCAGCTGCCAAACTGCAGACATGTATTTCTGGTTTAACCATATATCTACCAGCGAAAAAGTTGGGCACGAATCGGCACACAACACCACGTCTGAAAGATTTATATCTGGTGAACTTTAGCGCAGCTACGGGAGCTGGCCCTGTGTAGTCAAAGCCGTGTGTATTTTATTCAACATTTCCTTGTTTGGACTTCCTTGTTGTATGTTTCACTGTTTATGTCTACTTCCTTTTCTGAGGCTTCGTGAGTAGTGGTCCGGCCTAAAGTGGTAAATATTTCTAGCATTACAGTGTACTCATAAGTCACATGGACATTGCATTCAATACATTGCTATAACTAATAATACACAATAACATAAATTCACCATGTTTACGTATGCTTGACTTCGATAGGTGTATACAAGTTGACCTGGGGTGGAAGTCCTTTTCTGACTATAATTATTACTACACTCATTACTCCGATGGGGGGTATTCAATACGTCGCCAGTATACCATCCTTGAGACATATTCCACGTTTTATGGGTATGCGCAACGCGTTTGGGTAATTAAGGATATGCATTTAGATTTCATTTCTTGGCAATTTTATGTAACATTAGTTAACATTAATCTATGAATAACATGTATTAGTGAATTAATCTATGTCATAATTTATATCATTTGGTTGCATTCCAACTAGAAAAGGGTATAATTTTAATAGATGTCTTAAACGTGTTTCGTCAGTTAGATACATTCTCAAGGATGGTATATTGGCACCGCATTGAGTGGCCCCTGTGTTTAACGTTAAGAAAGATAACCTCTCTACAATTTATATTACTTGCGTTTGACTGAAGAACGTGTCTGATCGTGTCTATTCTTTAAACTAACTATTGACTCTGTATATCTGTTTCCTCTTATCTCATTTAGTTTAACAATTTTATTGGCGTGCCCGGGGCCCATGGTGATGGTCGTATTTTAAAGCAAATGTCTAAATTCCACCGATTACCCCGGGTGTGGGGATATTACGAAGGCACCTACGTGAAAGTTTGACATACAGATTACGTTACTCAGAACAATAGTACATACAATTGTTAACGTGATTTCTTCGATTGTTGTTGTGATCTTCGTCAAACGTCCACATACGAACACGGGCAGTTGTACACGACTGTTGGAGTGTGAAGTTGTGATAGCCATTGGCGTTGGAAGTAGTTAATCAAGTACCACCGTGTTCAACGGAACCCATTCCACGGAAAACACAACTATTTCACAGACAAAAATATAATTTTATACGTTCTGCGTTCTCAAATTTTTACCGAAATTATAAAATCGCCTGCAGTAGCCGCGTGTCCAATGATCTTTCCGGAACAACAATACATATTTTAATTTGCCTAAATTTCCCTCTTTCCTGTCTCCATCTCTAACCTAAAAGTTGCATTCTACTTCCTCAATGCAATCCATCTTTGAACCTCTTATCTTACATCAATCCCTTGGCTCATATCCTACAACCTCTCCCTCTTTCCCTGAATCAATGTGTCACTTATACAGTCATACATATTTCGCCAAGAAAATAGCTCTATGGCCTACAGTGTAGACACGTTTTTTGGCGACTTTGATATTCGCCAACCAGGACATAGATTGCTATCTGTCTTGTTATATGATACTTCTTAGCACTGGCGTGGGATACGAAATCAACAACACAATGACAAATGTAGATAACATAGCGCACGTTATCTTGGACAGGTGGAAATTGTGTTATCATTGTTGACCATCATAACCCGTCGATGTGTGCGGGAAAGAAACGTGTATAGTACGTATGTCCGGCAGCACTGATCAACCTATAGTATGAAGCCAATAACATGACATCGTCGGCAATCCTCACGCATTTCTCGTGGGAAGCTGCAATAAATGCGCGAGGACGTATATCAGCGGAAAGCATATCAATCCTCAGAAAAAACAACATTTTAATTGTTTATAGACAATTCTATTGGATTTTTGAGGACGCAGCTGTGTAGAAAATATTCTAAAGAATTTCTATCGAATATACCATAGATTTGTTTTAGAATATTCTATGGGATTTGTTTGCACATAGCTATATAATTTGTAATTTCTACTCTTTCTATGCCATATTCTACTACGTTGTGTAGAATTATATAACATTGTATACAAATATATTGAAAATTGAAGTAGATATAGACTATTTTTATAGTATTCTACAGTTTGCAATACAAAAATCTACTATACTCTGCAGAATTCTATAAATTTTGTTTTAGATTTCTATGATTTTTTGCTAAGGGAAGCCACGGGAAATGCACAGGGATTGCTGATGATGTCATGTTTTGGGCTACATGTTCAGTCAACTCTATTTCGAGATCCGACTCGACGGCCACGGTCGATGCTACCTCCAGCTGAAGGTGACATTTATGCAGCGGCACATTTCATGTGATGGAGTAACAGTTCTGCGTCAGCCTGACGAGACGATTTCTTGTTTTATGTTTCTCTGGCACTTGAAAGAATACCCCTTATTCGATTGCCAATGTTTTTATATCGAACGATATCAATATTTATACGAATATACACATTCCTTCTCATGTTTTCGTTAATACTGATAGCTGGCGCTGACTTATCGCTGTGGCCCATTTTAGCCTCGACATATGTATTACATAAGTACCTGGGAAACGTCGCTGGTTCGCTCGCTTTAATGGACTCGGTACAAGTCAGGACAGTCACTCGGCAAACTAACACATCCATCGGCCATTACATTGGTGGGGGGGGTGTCGTAAAGAAAGGGAATTGTAAAAGGGGTATTCGCACGAACTCCGTGACCCTTGGCTACGGCCCTGCGTATATTTTTGATGGCAAACGAGCTAATAATGACATCAACCGAGAGTGAAAGCATCATTTCCGACTCTATGGCTAAACGTGCGTTCGTGGGCCATAGGCACGTGCCAATAGTATCAATAACACTGTGTGTTACCTTCTGTTATGTTACAAAGAGAACATTAATGTGATGATAACCTGACAAACTAGGATTTCTACACAGGAATGATTAATCGTTTTGCCTAAAAACGCGCACGGTCTTGATCAGATTACCTGAGAACCGAGGCACGCGGTCGAGCACGTGGAGGCAAAAGATCAGAGCTGTTGATAAAAGAGGTGTAATTATGGTTAGCGCGATCGGATCGCTTTTGCCGATGTTCACCTTCTCGAACCTGTAGTTGTGTGAATGGGGGCCGACGGGCTCTGACTATATCGAAGTCGGTCGCTCTCGGTGTATGGCTGTAGTCAGTGTTCTCAATGCGGGCCTGGCTGCCGTCGGGCAACAGTGTAGCGAGGTGGCGTTGTGGTTAAAACTTCGGACCCTCAATCGAAAGAACCCGGGTTCCAACCCACTTGCGGCCGTTTCAAACAGGATAACTCGAAAATCAAACAAAAGGATTAAATGTAACCAGCTACACGTGGAATATGTTTATAATGCAGCAGTCATGTTGGCATTTGCCTTGTGGTAATGCCGCAAGCTGATACATTCCAAAGAAATAATACGTATTGCCGACTCATGCGTGCCTTGTGTGCGGACGCATATAGATAATATCAGCTGAAAGTCAGTGGGAACAGACCGCACGATACGTCTATGGCGTGTCAAAGCAACGCTGGCATATTCACCGGCACTGCTTGACTCATACAAAGCCGCACACAGCTGAAGCATGGCATTTATGATGTCGAAGCATAGGCCTACATTGACGGGGCATGTCACTGTGTTTAACCATTCATGGAGACTGAGACTAAGTGCTGGGCTGGCCAAATGGCTAAGTGGCAGAATATTCCCGTCCTGGAAGAAGTTGAAGTTAATCAATATATTTGATAAGAAATCACTGTTTCTAATTGTATTTCTGTAATGGTATATATCAACGAAAGAGAAACAAACCTATTGGTTGGTCTTTCCTTTAATTATCGTAATTAAATATTGTGTCGACTACGACTACGACTACGACAACGACTACGACTACGACTACGACTACGACTGCGACTGCGACTACGACTAAGACTACGACTACGACTACGACTACGATTACGACTACGCAGACATGCTCGGTTCGAGCGCTTGCCGGACACAGCCGATTGGCCGTTGGGCTGCGTCGAGCATGTCTTCCGGATTTCTATGTCTTCCGGATGTCATATCCTCCTGCAAAGGATTGCGAAATACTACCTGTATTGTTGCCAGTCAGCACTCGGGGCACAATAACTGCGCTCATTTGATCAGTTTACAGATAAAAAAATAAGTAGTGGATACGTGGGTTTAACTCTGTTCATGAATTATGAAGTAGGCCACGACTACTACATTTGTATAATTTTGAAAATGTGTATGCACCATTTTATCACCAGAGAGCATTTCCCGCGTCAGTTGGTGAAGACAACAGCAGCTGCCAAACTGCAGACATGTATTTCTGGTTTAACCACATATCTACCAGCGAAAAAGTTGGGCACGAATCGGCACACAACACCACGTCTGAAAGATTTATATCTGGTGAACTTTAGCGGAGCTACGGGAGCTGGCCCTGTGTAGTCAAAGCCGTGTGTATTTTATTCAACATTTCCTTGTTTGGACTTCCTTGTTGTATGTTTCACTTTTTATGTCTACTTCCTTTTCTGAGGCTTCGTGAGTAGTGGTCCGGCCTAAAGTGGTAAACATTTCTAGCATTACAGTGTACTCATAAGTCACAGGGGCATTGCATTCAATACATTGCCATAACTAATAATACACAATAACATAAATTCACCATGTTTACGTATGCTTGACTTTGATAGGTGTATACAAGTTGACCTGGGGTGGAAGTCCTTCTCTGACTATAATTATTACTACACTCATTACTCCGATGGGGGGTATTCAATACGTCGCCAGTATACCATCCTTGAGACATATTCCACGTTTTATGGGTATGCGCAACGCGTTTGGGTAATTAAGGATATGCATTTAGATTTCATTTCTTGGCAATTTTATGTAACATTAATCTATGAATAATATATGTTAGTGAATTAATCTATGTCATAATTTATATCATTTGGTTGCATTCCAACTAGAAAAGGGTATAATTTTAATAGATGTCTTAAACGTGTTTCATCAGTTAGATACATTCTCAAGGATGGTATATTGGCACCGCATTGAGTGGCCCCTGTGTTTAACGTTAAGAAAGATAACCTCACTACAATTTATATTACTTGCGTTTAACTGAAGAACGTGTCTGATCGTGTCTATTCTTTAAACTAACTATTGACTCTGTATATCTGTTTCCTCTTATCTCATTTAGTTTCACAATTTTATTGGCGTGCCCGGGGCCCATGGTGATGGTTGTATTTTAAAGCAAATGTCTAAATTCCACCGATTACCCCGGGTGTGGGGATATTACGAAGGCACCTACGTGAAAGTTTGACATACAGATTACGTTACTCAGAACAATAGTACATACAATTGTTAACGTGTTTTCTTCGATTGTTGTTGTGATCTACGTCAAACGTCCACATACGAACACAGGCAGTTGTACACGACTGTTGGAGTGTGAAGTTGTGATAGCCATTGGCGTTGGAAGTAGTTAATC
>BSQZ01000172.1:27500-100000 GCA_033239005.1 Lamellibrachia satsuma | reverse complement strand
CCCGCTACAAGTTGGCTGCTCTATTTCTGACACTTTTTGGGTATATTTTCTTGTAAAACAGATTGTGACCAAAACGTAATCCCCAGTTACAGGAGCTTCTTCGGTCAATATTGCCTTGTGCTGTGATTGTTCACATTACATTGTGGCTTTCCTTTATTAAGAGACACGTTTGTACGGAATTATATATATTATATATATATATAATATTATATAATGTATAATATCAAAAATATTCTCATGTATTCGCATAGTTTTACTTCATAAAACTCAGTCATTTTTCCCACGTAATACAGAACGCCCTAATTTGATTGTTTTTTTAAACAACCACCGTGATGTAATCTAACGTTGTAGCAGTTGAACGCTGACATTCCTTGCGTGGCTACATATTCAAAGCTACGGAAATAGTTTTGATTGTATGACATATTGCTCATTTGTTACTGCACTGCGAACATGTTAGAGTACAATGTATAATAAAAAAATATCAATGCGGTACATTTAATAGTTACTCAACAATCATATTCCTTAATGTGATGTGATATATAGATGTGATGTCGTATATTTTGCTACTGCCAATAAGAAGCGCATTTTGTAGGAACTGCGAGCTTCAACCATGGCAAGAGTGGAACGTCTGCAGCAATTTTGACTGTAGCTCCCAAACGAGAGAGAGGAGTATATGCTGCGCATCAAACCCGGATTTTGATGAGTGTCTACAATCCTGTGACCTCACACATTCGGACATCTCCGAGAGTGAGTTATATTTCGCAGAAAAAAATTCTTTCGATGCGTTTTTCATTCTCATTTATTAACACTATATTAATATGCTTCAACGTATTCCACTCTGTCTTCGTATATTTATTTTGCAATCCTGTTCTAAAGAATAGCTTTTTTAAGTGTTTTGAGACCAACCCTTTTGCTTTTTATTTCTCTGATAGCATTGCTTTATTTTCCGATGTTTTCTCGAGACCAATGCAATATGTTTTGTGGCCTCATGCGCCAACCAGGGTGGATGCATGCCACACTAACTGTCCTAAAATAATATCAGGTTGTTGGTCTCCTCCTTTTCCTGTAGTCCGGTGTAAGGCTGCCACCGGTACCTGTTGTCGATTTATGTTTCTCCTTCTTCTTCGTAACTAGTTTCATTTTACTACCGTCTCCACTAATCGTCTCCACTCCCTCTTTCCCTCGTTCTCTATTCCCCTCCCACGCCCACTAAATCTCTTTTAACGCAGTTCTCCCATCTCAGTTTCGGTCTTCCTCTTCTCCTTCTACCCTCCACTCCAAGCGCATCCGCTCTCTTCGTCAGCCGTACCCCTTACATTCTTTCGACTTGTCCATCCCACCTTAGCCGGCTCCTCAGCTTATAATCTCCTGCGAATTTTCGTCTCCGTGCCACAAACCGCTCCACCCAGATAAACAAAGCTCTCTCGTTGGTTCAGTTTCTTCCCATCCAGTCTTATTTCAATATTTTTTTTCTGGTGTCCGACCCAAAGCACCTCCGTCTTCTCTAGACTTACTCTCAGTCCATGTTTGCCAAAGATTTCCTTCCAATCTACCAACCGCTCTTGAAGGTCTGCCTCCCTGTCCGCTACTAGTAGTTCTGTATTGATAATCAAGATCTTCAGCATGGTAGTGATACGTTTTGGTGTGGTGTAGTGCTTATTTAGCGCTTATCTTCTTATTTTCTGCATCTGACGGTCATTCATTTAAACCCAGGCAAGCTCACTGTCTCCAACATGACAGCAAAGTCTACAGCTGTTTTGAGTTTCATACATTTATCATGATAACGCAAAAATTGTAATATTATATTAAATAGGTCGATCGACAAAAACAAGGCGACGGACGACGAGATCCAGTAGGACGACGAGAACCAGTAGGACGACGGCGACCAGGAGGACAGCGACAAACGGGAGGACAAGGACAAACGGGAGGACACCGACAAACGGGAGGACACCGACAAACGGGAGGACACCGACAAACGGGAGGACACCGACAAACAGGAGGAGGACGACGACGACCAGCAGGATAACGACGTGGATAAAAAGCATGGTATTTTCCACAACGACAGGAAAGATTGTAGGATCAGGTAATTAAAAAATTGCATATAGAGCTTTAAGATATTTAAATAATACATTGGTATTTATAGTCCACAGCATGACATATGTTGTCAAACCTATCTTAAACGACCGCTTATTGGATGATCGAAAAGTGACCTCTTAATGGAAATTATCATCGCTTAATGCAGGTAATTTAACATTATCTCTTGTGAAAGGTGGAGTTGAATGTGGTCGTTAATGACAGGTGGTCGTCTAATGCAAGTAGATACTTGTGCAGGCTTGATGGAATAAAGATTCGACCATATATATATATATATATATATATATATATACACACACACACAGTCAAATGTGCTTTGTGTAAGACAAAAGGATATTGATATATTGGAAATAGTTATTATGAATAATAATGGTGATGTATGTTAGTATCGGCCTTATGTGTGATCCCGCACGAAGAGGATTAAGTTAAGTAAGTAAGTGTTAGTATCATATAATATATGTAATACATACTTTGCACATAACAAATACTTTTGTTTACAATTGCAGGAATCATCGTCTTGATCGTTTTGGTCGTTTTCTTCGTCTGTCGGTGTGCGTGCCGGGCTTGCAAGAAAAATGATTCACGTGATTGAAATGCAAATGCGAATGCAATTTTCTAGGAACACATTCAAATGCAAATGGTTTGGGGTCGCAAATGCATTTTAATTAACTTCATTTGTTTCGGCTTTATATTAACGATTTCTTTTATTTGGAGAAAAAACAACTAATATCTACATACACAGCTGATTGTACGTATATTTCTTTACCTGGTAGATAATTACAGCTACCACTAATCACTCTCTCTGGTTGTAAATATTCAGGGCTGGCATGGCTAATGTTTACTCCCCAAATAAGCTGCCACACCAACACACCGCAACAGTGCCAACCCAACACAAAGGAGTCATTTGTCAGCATTTTTTATTTGTTTCAATGAATAGGTAATCTCTGAAGCCATCAACCTATAGACCAGTTGGTATTTTCATGTTGTATGAATAACAGCTCAGTAGTTGACATAAAGAGTACTTTTTCAAAGAGCACGTTGTGAAAGTGGATCCACAGGTCAGACAATGATTTCTTAATCTGTTGAGGATACTGCTCAACATAGAGCACTTTTAATGGTATGTTGTGAACTTGTGAAAGTGAGTCTAACAATAATAATTATTCAAAGAATTCCGCATGTATTTGAATACGCATTTGACAAATCTAATGTTTGTGGGTCGCATTAAAATGCAATGTTTAAGGTACGCATTCAAATGCAAATGCATTAACCATTTTATGGAGTTATTTAAATGCTCAACCCTCAAATGCGCATTAAATTCATTTGGATTTGTTAACAAGCCTGGTGTGACCGTGTGACAGTCCAGGATGCAAGTAACATCTACGCACGTTCTTCTCTGAATAATTCTACCCGTCCAACAATTCGCGGACGTTGAAGGATGCAACGCACAGGCGGCAAAGAGTCGCTGAGCCACATAGACGCTAACTTCTGCTGCCGTCCAAGACAGCACTAGCCGAGCACGCCTTACGCAAGACGACACTCGCCGAGCACGCCTTACGCAAGACGACACTCGCCGAGCACGCCTTAGGCAAGACGGCACTCGCCGAGCACGCCTTACGCAAGACAGCACTAGCCGAGCACGCCTTACGCAAGACGGCACTCGCCGAGCACGCCTTACGCAAGACGGCACTCGCCGAGCACGCCTTACGCAAGACGGCACTCGCCGAGCACGCCTTACGCAAGACGGCACTAGCCGAGCACGCCTTACGCAAGACGGCACTCGCCGAGCACGCCTTACGCAAGACGGCACTCGCCGAGCACGCCTTACGCAAGACGGCACTCGCCGAGCACGCCTTACGCAAGACTACACTCTCTGAATATGTAAATCTTTTTGTGATGTAGGACTGTATGTTATTCTTGATATAGGACGGTAAATAATTCTTGCTAGGACAGTAGATCTTTCTGGATATAGCACTGCAAACCATTCTTGAAATATGACTGTAACTCATTCTTGACGTGGGATTGTAACAATACTAGTTTTTCTATTGTGTATTATTAAACGGGAATTTTTTACCCTTTACCGTTGTTGTTGAATTATCGTAGTTGGACAAATACCCATACTGAACCTAAATAGTACACGTTCGTTGGTGGCCGCATATTATCCAGCTAAACTTAAATTATCGTAGTTGAACAAATACCCAAGCTGAACCTAAATATTACACGTTCATTGGTGGCCGCATATTATCCAAACTTAAATACGTGACATTTACTACTATGGATCACTGAACTACTAAATTACAATGCATTTAAAAAAGGTAGTCATTTCGATGAATTTACTCTTGTGCTTTTCCAACTCTCGGACAAACATGGAAATAGTAACTGGACTGAGAGTGAACTACTCTCTAGAAGGCGAATCTGTAACCCCGTTAACTATATATTCATACACTAACATTGGTGGCAGACTGCCAGTGTCTCCTCCCAGTCTCCTACATCCACTTCTCTCTTTCTTTGTTCCTTCGCCTCCTTTCACCAGTGACCTCCGATCTACCAATTGCCAATGCATTTAAACACCACAAACGCAGTTATTTCGAGTTACTTACTACTATGCTTTACTACCTGTCGAACACACATGGAAATTGAAACCGGTTTGTTGCAGAACTGAATGTGAAACACTCTCCTAGTGGCGTAAACGTTAACCCACCATCAATACATTAATACGCTAATCTCCTTGCAACAGTGGCCACTGATCTACCAAATGTCGGTACATTTAAAAACCACAAAGGTAGTTATTTCGAGTTATTTACTCTGGTGCTTTTCCTCTTCTAGGACAAACATTGAAACAGTAGCTGAATTGAGAACGAACCAATCTCTAGATGGCGTATCATTAATCCCATCAACTATATATGAATTAAAAAAATGTAGGGCCGTCTGGCAGTATCTCCTCCCAGTTGCTAACACCCGCTCACATATTTCTACGTTACTTCGCTTCTTTGCATCAGTGGCCTCTTATTGATAAAATGAAATAAAAAAAAAAACACCAAGACAGTTATTTCGAGTTTACTACTATACGATTTTCTACATGTAGGACACATATGGAAATAATAACATAATTGTAGCCGAATTGAGTGTGGACCACTCTCCTGGTGGCACAACAGTGAACCCACTACCTATAATTATATTAATAAATGAGTGGCAGACTGGCAGTATCTCCTCCCAGTCGCCGACATCCACCTCCTTCTTTCTATCTTTCTTCGCCTCAGTTCACCAGTCACCTCTGAACTACCAATTAGCAATGCATTTACAAACCACAAACGCCGTTATTTCGAGTTATTTTCTACCATGCTTTTTAACCTCTCGGACAAACATGGAAACTGAAACCGAATGGTAGATGAATTGAGTGTTAGCATTTGGAGAGTGCAAATGGCACAACAGTGAACCAACCATCAAAGATTAACCCAATACACTAATATTGGTGGCAGTCTGACAATATCTCCTCCCCTTCCTTCTCCTCTTTACGGTAGTGACCTCTTGTCTAACACAAAGGCAGTAATTTCGAGTTATTCACTATGATGTTTTTCTAAGTGTCGGATAAACATGGAAAGAGTACACGAATTGTTTCCGAATTGAACGGGAACCACTCTCCAGATGGCGTAAAGGTGACCCCACCATCAACATATTAATAAAAACAAATTAGAGGCAGTTTGACAGTATCTCCTCCCAGGCACAGACATCCCCTTCCCTCTTTCTTTGTTCCTTCGTCTCCTTTAACCAGTAACCTTTTATCTACCCATTGCCGATGCATTTAAACACCACAAATGCGGTTATTTAGAATTATTTACTATTATGCTTTTCTACCTGTCGAAAAAACGTGGAAATTGAAACCGGTTTGTTGCAGAATTGAATGTGAAACACTCTCCAGACGGCGCAAACGTGAACCTGCCATCAATATATTAATACAGTAATTTAGGGGCAGTGTCTCATCCCAGGCGCCGACATCTACTCGCCTTTTTCCATGTTCCTTCGCCTCCTTGCAACAGTAACCACTGATCTACCAAATGACAATGCATTTAAAAAACACAAAATATTTCGTTCGAGTTTTTTACTCTTGTGCTTTTCCTCCTCTCGGACAAACATGGAAACAGTAGCCGAATTTAGAGTGAACCACTCTCTAGATGGCGTATCTGTGACCCCATCAACTATATATTAATAAAACATGTTGGGGCAGTCTGGCAGTATCTCCTATATCCACTAACCTTTTTCTATGTTCCTTCGCTTCCTTGCATCATTGGCCCCTGGACAATTTGCGACGCATTAAAAACCATAAAGGCAGTTATTTAGATTTGTTACTACTATGATTTTCTATCTGTAGGACAAACATGGAAACAATACCAGAATTGTATCCGAATTGAGTGTGGACCGCTCTGAAAATGGCACAACAGTGAACCCACCATTTATAATTATATTAATACACTAACATTGGTGGTAGTCTGAGCGTATCTCCTCCCAGGCGCCGACATCCACTTCCCTCTTTCTACGTTCCTTCGCCTCCTTTCATCAGAGGCCTATGATCTACCAATTGGCGATGCATTTAAAAACCACATAGGCAGTTATTTCTAATTATTTACTCATGTGGTTTTCTACCTCTCAGAAAAACAAGGAAACTGTAGCCAATTCAGGGTGAACCACTCTCTAGATGACGTATCTGTGACCCGATCATCTATATTAATATACTAATTTTAGTGGCATTCTAGTAGTATCTCCTCCCAGGGGCCGACATTCACTCGCTTATTTCTATGTTCCTTCGCTGCTTTGCTTCAGTGACCTCTGTTTAAAAAAATGGCGGTGAATTAAAAACCACAAAAGCAGTTATTTCGAGTTTTTACTATGATTGTTTTCAACCGGTATGACAAATATGAAAATAATAGCAGAATTGTAGCCGGATTGAGTTTGAACCACTCTCCAGATGGCACAACAGTGAACCCACCATCTATAATTATATTACTACACTAACTTTGGTGGCAGTCTGGCAGTATCTCATCCCAGTCGCCAACATCCACTTCGTCTTTCTATGTCCCTTCGTCTCCTTTCACCAGTGCCCTCTGAACTATCAATTTTTTCGAGTTATTTACTATTATGCTTTTCTAACTGTCGGAAAAACATGGAAACTGAAACCGAATTGTAGCCGAATTGAGTGTTAACCAACCTCCATACGGCGCAACCGTGACTCCACCATATATATAATAATTTACTTAATTTGGGGGCAGTGTGGCTGTATCTCCTCCCAAGCGCCGACATCCATTTGCCTGTTCCTATGTTACTTCGCCTCCTTGCGCCAGTGGCCCCTTGTCTACAACAAAAACAGTTATTTCGAGTTACTTACTATTACACTTTTCTACATGTCGGACTAACATGGAAACAGTAGCCGAATTGTGTATTCAACTCGGCAATAATTCGGCTACTGTTTCCATGTTTGTCCGACACTTAGAAAAGTGTAATAATAAATAACTTGATAGAACTGCCGTTGTGGTAGACAAGAGGTCACTGGTACAATGAGGCGAAGGACACTAGAAAGAGGCAAGTGGATGTCAGTGCCTGGGAGGAGATACTGCTAGACTTCCCCCAAATTTAGTGTATTAATATATAAATACCTCGCCAATTGGTAGATCAGAGGTCATTGGTGAAAGGAGGCGAAGGGACATAGAAAGAGGGAAGGGGGTGTCGGCATCTGGGAGGAGATACTCTCAGACTGCCACCAATGTTAGTGTTTCAATAAAATCGTGCATAGTGGGTTTATTGTTGTGGCATGTGGAGAGTGGCTGACACTCAATTCGGATACAATTCTGTATTGTTTCCATATATGTCCTACAGGTAGAAAAGCATAATCGTAATACACTCGAAATAACTTCCTTTGTGTTATTTAAATGCATTGCCAACTATCTAATCACACACACGCTAAGACTAAGAAATTAAGGTTCAATTAGAGTGCTGCTAGGGTGCAACTGAGGTGCAAATACATAATAACACCCTTGGGGCGCATAATTGCACCATACACGTTAGGTGCATCGATGATAGGATGCAAATTTGCACCCCATTAAGCACATGACATAAGAATTTAGGTTTCAACGTGCAATAAAAGTGCAATTAAGTTGAATAGAAGGATGGTGCACAACAAGGCACAAAATGAAGGGGTGCAGTTTTTTTCACCCCTCTGATGGCAATCCTATTATTTCTAATTTAACCAATACTAACCAGCCCCGGGACCGTGAATCTTCTGTCGGGCTCGCAACTACCACAAGCAGAGGCCCTGTTGGATCATACGGTTTCTTGATGTAATCTATTATCTGTCGATCGTAGTAGCTGAAAACCAATCTAAATCACAAGAAACGCTGCAAGAGTTGAAGGAGATTTTCCAGAGGCGTGGGCTGAAGCGTGCCCTGGAAAGAATAGGAATGGTTTGGTTGGGAATCAGAAAGATGTTTTAACAACAATTGTATGAGAAGTAGATTAAGCAAACTATAATAATTATACATGTATCCACAAATCAAAAGTGGATAATGGATTTACAAAATGTGTAAAAGGAACATCAGGTCATAAGACAATAGAGTCAGGAAACTCATCTAAGACTTTAATAGTCACATTCGAGGAACCACCTTAAACATTTTTATTCAAACAAGTTACTAGGCCTACAAATTGCATCTTTGACTGATGTGACAGCTTGAATCGTGACTAATCATCAACAAACCGTAATTCATTTATAAGTATTCGTCTCCAAACACAGCCGAAAACAACCTCAGAAATTGATCAATTTGCAGACATTCTGTGGGTAATGCAGCAACAGAACAAAATATCCAGGATATACTTCTGAACATATATTAACTGGTTCAGGAATGTGTCCGCGGAGTTAATGATGAGAATGATGTCCAGGAAGATATTGGTAGGGATACAATCAGGAGGGATGCTAACTTATGTGAAACGTACATTGCTAAACTTTTATTGCGTGTCACGCGATTGCACTAGTAACAAAAATTTCCTTTCCGTGATTGTGCGACTGGGTCAGCGAACATTCCGCGACTCTATCTGACTGGTCAGCGAACATTCCACGACTCTATCTGACTGGTCAGCGTACATTGCAAAACACAAGTTGGTGCAATTCGTGTGCGCACCGCCGCGCTCGTGGCGTCATTGTCTGGAACTACATGCGCTATATTGAGTACGATATCTTATTTGTCTTTTCTGAATTTCATCACCTGTGAACAAAGGAAATATACATTTGTTGTAATTTTACAGTAATACTAGCTATTAAGACACCACCACACCTCGTCACTGTGCAAATATATACAAGGAACACTTTAATTTCACAACATTTCACCAATACGAGTCTAGGAAAGTACTATTTATTTTATGAATTGCAAGGTATTTTGATGTGTTGACCCCTATTAAAAGTTAACAACTATTATCGCCTGATGAACTATCATAATATTTCCTTGCATGCATGTATTATTGGTTCAGGCAATGTTTCGTCCATCTTGATATGTGCGAACCATTTTGGTGCATAACTCCATATTTCGGTGTTGCACGGCTAGTTAAGGAGGCTTAACGTTCAACTTATTACTGCGCTAGAAAAGGATCGTCCAGGTATGGCATGTCTTTGTTCTTTTCTTCAGTCAAGAGAGCACAATATCATGGTTGGGCAGCCACCATCTGAATTGACTTTAGTGTGCACTGCCGGGGCGATAAAACGTGACGAACTAAAAACACGGGGTCTAGACTAGGTAAATAATCTCAAAAAATTTCATCAGGGGTACCTAAATGTTACAAGCTGTCCCCCATGCCAGGATTTATCTATGACTTTTACCGGTCACAGCCCGGATGACACTTTGTATTGTGATTTTTTACTGTGTAGTGAACTATTTAGCGAAGATGGTGTTACGATTTTGTCGAGATTTGTCAATGTATGCATAAACGGTTGTAACTCTACTAATTATAGAGCTACATAGCTAAATGTGGTATAAAAAAATATCTGGAAAAAGGAGAACTATGTCAGGGATAAATAATTATGTCAATATTAGAGCAATATTTGAAGAAAAAAACATAAAACGTACCAAAATATGTAAATATTTTATTTTGGTTTCTGGACCAAATGTGTACAATAGTTTCTATAACGTCTTACGTACATGGTACATGCCAATTATTTTAATCACAAAATAATGCCAGTTCATTTTCAAACAAAACAACACCTACTGGTTCGGTAAACAATGGAATATGACTGATTAGTATGCACAAATCAATGTTACCTCCCATATTTTCTAGATTGTCAGAAAGTGAAACACTACAGTCATTGTTAAACATAATCTTAATTAAAACCCCCATTAACAATACTGATATTAAAGCACGATTACGTATTAATAATCTTATCCACCAGTCAGTTAAATCCTACCCTTTCTCGGATTGTTCAATGTTCTGCTTCACAAAATAGCACCCATATCCGCCCAATCACTGCGGGTGAAGATATACATTAGAAAGATACGTGTAACTGACAATTAGTCATCGTCCATCGTAGTAAATCGGTTGCGGCAGATATCATCGCTGTATAAGCATGCACCTGTGTACTTTAGCTGCTTGGATCTGCAGGTGCATCTTGCAGTTGCAGTTTTTTGCATTTGCAATACACAATATCTGAGAATTCCTGCGGTAAGGGGTCGTCTACCATCAGCTGTGGGTGAAGTTATCCACTGGTGGGACCCTTGTACCAGCCATTATCGATGGGTGAAGCGTGGTCAGGGGACGTGCTATCTGCCAAATACCAAACATGGCTCTGGTAGTGGGCACATTGGATGTGTTTAGAAAGACAACTCTGGGTTGGCGGAAGCTTTTCTCGATCTTTGGTATCTTTCTGAAATAATCTGTGACGCACTTCGTTGATGGCTGCATCGTTGGTGCATGGCGAATAGACTCTGCAGATGAATTTATCTGTGGCTTCAGAAATAGCTCCGCGTCCAAGATGATCCAACAAAACTGCATGCTTCTGGAATGTTTTCCAGCTGACTGTGACAGTATCTAATCCTGTCAATGCATGGTATGCTGGGATGTTATTCGGAAAATTGGAGGTAACTGTATTTCATGAACAGCAATGAACCGTCACTGTTTTGCTGTTCCATAATTCTCGACTCAGTTGTTCTGAAAAGTGAATCACAAGTACCAACACATCAGTGTCTCTACTCGCGATGATAATGCATTCAAATCCTGCTTCACAAGCTGCAGTAGCATGTAGTATAATGGTGTATCAGCCTATTCATGGGTTGACTCGAGTAGATGGACATCTGATCCGTGGGATGATTCTGTTGTAGTTTCATCAGCAAAGCCTCCAGATTTGACTAACGCACAATTTGGCAGTTTCCTTTGCTTTCATTAGCATTTGTTCACTCAGGAATCACGTAAGATTAGATTTGTTACCTGCTATTTTTTGTTTTCAGTTGACCAGTAAAGGAACGTCGCTGCCGTCAATCTTACGATGGTAGGTCTGCTTTGATTTGTTCGTTTTGCTCGGGTTCCTGATTTGATCGACTCTTTCCGGTACCTGTCAAACATCTTCCTCTATGAGCTTACCAAGTGCAGCCTCGTTTATGGATCATAGATTACCAGCTATAGCGAGTGTAACTGGTGAAAATACATGACACAACAGCTTCATGAGGTCTATCTGACACCCTGCATATTTGGCCACCAGAAGTCGCTGAAAGAGCACCTTGTCAGCCTTTATTGTTTTACCCTTTTGTTTAGGGTCTGTCTTTTTCTCAACAATGTACACATTCTTGAGACTAACACTTTGTGATTGTTTCAGCTTCACATGAAACCCCACATTCCTTTTACATAGCCGAGTCTCCGTGAACTCTTTGATTTTATCTTCTCCGTGTGTTTGAGCTATGAGCAAAGCAGTATTGATGCTTTCAGGTGCAATGTATCGATTCGCAAGACAGATCAAGTCTGGACAATGTGTATTGAACACAGAGAATCGTTCCAGTTGGTAGACCAGCTTTTGAATATCGTCTATGTCCCTTTTGATTCTTGAAGTGCCGACATCCTTGTTTGCAAAAGGTGTATATTGTACATTATCTACAGCTAAGCTAAACATGACGGACGTCTCGTCAACAAGACGGCCACGTTCATTGTATGTCAAACACCATTTGTCCCTCGCGCTGTCTAATCGGGTAATCCCTACTAGACCACCTGCCACTTTTCCCACTTCGTTAACCTGTTCCAACGCCAGGTCAGTACCGATCTGATTGAATGTTTTGTGTGTAGATTTTACAACAAAGTTTCCATCCATGAACTGTCGGTGCACATATGGATGAGAAACGTCTAGCAGATTCACATATGTTACATACACTGTTGCCCATCTTATATAGTTAGTATGGCCATAGTGAGCAAACCATGGCAACATTGCAAGAAAGGCAGATTCATGCATCTGCCAATCACCTTAACGTTCTGCGCGTATGAACATTAACAGTATTATAACCATGTTCATGTAATGTCTCCAGTATATGGTTGTTAGTGTCAACGTTTCGTCGTACTGCTCCAGTAAT
Source organism: Lamellibrachia satsuma (assembly GCA_033239005.1). Classification (NCBI taxonomy): domain Eukaryota; kingdom Metazoa; phylum Annelida; class Polychaeta; order Sabellida; family Siboglinidae; genus Lamellibrachia; species Lamellibrachia satsuma. The sequence continues at coordinate 87,329 of BSQZ01000172.1, read as the reverse complement.
TGGAGTAGATGTGCATCTTGTACTGCACCTTCCAGCTGTTGCATTACTTCAGATGGGGTTTCGTCTTCCCCGTTGTCATCCAAGGACTGTGCCATTTGCTTAGCCTTTGAAGATCTGCATTATCAAACCCTAGGTCTTTTGCCCCCCCCCCAGAAACTGAAGCCACAGGATTAGCCACAGGGCCTCCAATGTGAGTTTGTTCGCTCGGATTGTTCGGTTGTACGATTTAGCTGACATGCTGTTACTAGCTGTGTTGTCACCAAACACTGAACTTTCTGCTCACATTAATTGTAGCCCAGGGTTTGTGTAGTACTGTCCTATGGCTTTCGTGAAGTCTTTGGCAATATGGAAGCTAACAGGACGAAGAAAGATCTTGCTACAAACTTCAGGATTCTCCCACTGAAGTTCCTTGGCCTTTGAATACAGTTGCTCTTCTAAAATGACTACAGTGACCGTACCTGTCACAATATGACGATACATAAAAATTATGTTTATGTATCGTCAGAGGCGAAATTGAAACACCAGGAGATACGGTGTCCCGCAGAATGTGTGTCCTTCTATTAATCTATCAGGGTCGGCAATCCACAATCACAGCTACCACATCCAATTCTGTCTTATTTCATGGAATGTAAAGCTTTTATATGACGTATATGTGAACATTGCAATTGCATTCGATATATTGTACATACACTGGCGAAACGTAGGTGCTTACTTCTGAAACGGGCCCTGGTTACATCTACATAATATACTCAATATACTCACAACATTGTTTGTGATACTGGGTACACCATACAATTGGCTATATTTCATAGTATTATGAAACTGACACCGTTGCAGCGGGGTCAGTTACATATAAAACAACAAATCATACTATGACACCAACTCAATATGAATCTGGCGGCAATGGTAAATAAAGGGGGTAACGTTATATTTTGGGTTGTCACTTAATGTTATTACATTATTTACCGAACCAATTGGTGTTATTTTGTTTGAAAATGAACTGGCATTATTTTGTGAGAAAAATAATTGGCATGTACCGTGTACGTTGGAAGTTATAGAAACTATTGTACACCTTTGATCCAGAAACCAAAATAAAGTATTGATATATTTAGGTACGTTTTGTGTTTTTTTTTATCGAATATTTCTATAAAAATTATATTATTATTTACCCTGACATAGTACTCCTTATTCCAGATATTTGGATACCACTTTGAGTTATGTAGCTCTAGAATTAGTAGAGTTACAGGCGATTATGTATGTATTGCAAAATCGCGACAAAATCTGAACACCATCTTCACTAAATAGCTCACTACACAGTAAACAATTACAATAGAAAGTGTCATCCGGGCTGGTTGTGACCGGTAAAGGTTACATATAAACCCTGGCATGGGTGACAGCTTGTAACATTTAGGTACCCCTAACGTGATTTCTACAGCCCTTTTGAGATGATTTTCCTAGTCTAGTCGGTCGTTGTGGACCGTACTGCCCCAGGGAGGTGGCCGTCATGTTCCAGGGATGGAGCAAGACTACTTTTTGGAGTACTCTTACTTTTTCATATGCAACTCGGCTAGTTTGTCTATTTGCTAAAGATAGTAGGTAACACACATATCTGTGTATAATATGAACACATTAAAAACATGTTTAGGTAGTTTAATGGTGTACAATTTGACACAGTTTTCCTTGGTGGGAACAAACACACACATCTGTGTATATTATGAACACATTAAAAACATTTAACGTGTTTTAATCAGTTTGATAGTTTAACAGTTTTAAACAATTTGACAGTTTTACTTAGTTGGACCGCGCTGTTCCAGGTTACCCTTACTGGAAGTGTTCAACAGTGTCGAACGGCATTCTAAAAAAGATCGGAGCGTCGCTGGTTTCCATGAGAATATCCTGGTTTTTGCTGTCGTCAATTTCTTCTTGCCATTGCTAACTTATAAATGCGGGAGTAACGTCTTATTTATCTTCATGTACTATAATAACTGTTTTATCAAAGATTTTATCAACTTTTAACCCTAATTCAAATTTAGGACACTGTTTACGATTGACTGGGCGATAATACAGTTTCGGTTCCTAGATCGGACCTCGCCCTATATTGTTCGCGCCGGGTGGGTTCTCAGTAAACTAAAAGGCAGGGGCAGGCGGCAGGCCCTTATAAAATTTATACTAATAAGGCTATTTCAACAAGACGTTCTTTTATACCCAGTGTTGCCCTAGGGGTGAAAACCTCTCAAATTGCTTTGCACGGGCACAACGTCTTGTCACTCTGCACGCAACACTACGGTGCCTATGCGGTTTTAGTGCTGTTGACCTATGCTGAGCGCGAACGGTTTTTATAGTTTATTTTTATTGTCGTTGTTAAATTTTAGAATCTATATATTGCTATCATTTTATAAAATTCACCATTTGAGGACATTATACTGTTATCAAGACAATGTCGCCGCTATTTCTATTGTGTGTTTTATTTTTATCCTGTTCAGTGGCTTCGAGAGGCAATGATTTTGCCCTGTGCAAGTCACTTACCCTCCAACGGTCGGCTGTCATTACAACATTTCCCCAACCCACGAGAATACAACATTCTTTGTCCTTTTTACACAGCTTGCCATGTCTTAATCTTTGTTTTAATCGCAAGTTACTGCCAGTCCCCCGCTCTATGCCTACATTTAAATTAGCAATAATTATTCTGCTAGCAGGAGACGTAAGTCTCAATCCTGGGCCTGCTGTCAGGCGTAACATTCGGTTGGCTACCACAAACGTTCAATCAATTCGGGGTAAGACAGCATCACTTAACGATTCATTAATTTCTATAAAAAAATATACATTCTTGTTGCCACTGAGACCTGGCTCAGACTACATGATACAGCCGCATGTATTGTTGACATTTCTCCTTCTGGTAACACCTTCCATCATCGAACACGTTCAATTAGACGAGGTGGTGGTGCTGGCTTTTTGGTATCACAACAGTTCAAAGTTAATTTAAATTCGAACCATGAGTACTCTAGTTTTGAATCCATTTGTGTTGAAATTTCAGATTCTTCTTTCTCTGCTTATTTCGTCTGTATTTGTGACCCTCCAGGACACCCAGCCAATTTCTTTGAAGAAGACCAGGATCTGTTGGAAAATTTGGCAACTGTGCATTCAGAATTTTATATTTTCGGTGATTTTAATCTTCATTTGGACATACCTTCAGCAATAACGACTACCTTTAATAACATCCTGGTATTTTTTATTTGAAACAACATATTACATGTTCGACACACATACATGGCCACTGGCTTGATCTCTTCATAACTCGTTCAACTTGTTACAATATCCAAACACCTACAGTTTCCGATGGTTTATCAGATCACCACACTGTCGTTGTCGAGGTTAACGTTACCAGAACTCAAGTAGAGTCAAAACACAATGTGTTTTACATACCTATTCACAAGATTAACATTGCTGCTTTAAAGGCTGACATCCTTGAGTCCGACCTAGTCAGAGATCCAAAGGGACACCTGTCTGATTTGTGTGGACAGTATTATCATGTACTCAAGGCCTCTCCACGAGTAAATTCTTTACTTGCGTCGTTTGAACCTGCCACAGTTGACGAAGTGAGGAAAATAATAATGTCCTCCCCAAATAAGTCGTGTGATCTTGATCCACTACCAACCATACTGTTGAAAGCATGTCTTGATGCATTGCTCAAACCGATAACGGATATTATAAATGCATCACTGTGTTCTGGCATAAAGATAGCAAACTGTTTCTCGGCCGCACTCCCCACTTCATGTGGTGTTACCCAGGGTTCTGTTCTCGGGCCTTTGCTGTTCACTCTTTACACTACGCCACTCAGCTATGTTATCCAAAATCATAACTTGGATCACCACCTTTACGAAGATGACACACATATGTACATTTCTTTAGCTTCCCCGGATACAAATCGCTCCCTAAATCAGCTCAGCGATTGTCTCCACGAAATCTTCCTCTGGATGACTGACAGCAAATTAAAGTTAAATGCAGACAAACACATTTCTCAAATGTGTCGTTGCTGTTTTTATCATATCCGTGACCTTCGCCGTATTCGCCGGTATATGTCACTTTCTGTCGCTAAAACTATTGCAACAGCTCTTGTTAGCAGCAGATTTGATTACTGCAATTCCATCCTTCACAATATTGCTATCAAGGATATTACAAAACTACGTGTCCAAAATTGCTTGGCTAGGGTAGTTAAACGATCTCCTCTTTTCTCTCACTCACTGCCGCTTATAAAATCATTACATTGGCTCCCTGTGCGATATCGCAATATTTTCAAATTCTGTACACTTACCTATCAAGCCCTTTCATCCAAACAACCTGCATATTTACATTCAATGCTTACTCCAGCAAGACAGCCCAGACAGCTTCGATCGTCTGATTCTGATTTACTTTCTGTTCCCAGAGTTAATACAACCGCTGAAACTCGAGCTTTCTCGGTTGCCGCACCAACTCTGTGGAATTCACTCACCGACAGGGTAAAATCAGCAGGAAATATAATTTCATTTCGCCGTCATCTAAAATCTTATCTTTTTAATATTGCTTATACTCCTTAGCTTCTTGGCAAGTCCATCCATCTGTTGACGACTTTTCGCATCGTACATGATAACGAGAATGCCTAATCCTTTGGTTTTGTTGCGCAATTGAACTTGGATTTTCCGAGGGTATTGGCATCAAAGAAGTCATATCATTAATATTACTGTTGTTGTTGTTAATGTAGCATTTCTGTCTTCATCCAGTGACTGCCAACTTGGAGTTTCTTATAGAAGCGATGACATAAAAAATGCTGCGCTGTAATTGGCCCTTTGGTGGGACTGATTGTTGTTGTTGAATTGCTGACCTGCGTACATTGACCGATTCTTCGAGACGTCTTGCACATCACACACCATTCATTTTCGAATCGGTTCAACAATTTTTGGACGGTCAAATCAACACGCGAATCGTGTTTTTTTCAGTGGGGGCCAGCGTACGTTGCACGACTGATGAATTTTTAATCAATTAAGCGCACGATTCGCAACAACAACTTAGGAATTTACGCCTACCCTACCAGGATAAAATAAAAAAAAACATTTAAATCCTCACACAAGTTAGACAATTATAATGTTTAATATTAAATGTTTCAAGACTACTTACACTAACAATGTGCTGACAAGCAACTAAATAATATTGTATGGCCGTCGACATATACTCTGGACTGCAATCAATTATGGGACATGATGACAAATGTGACGCAGCAGTTCTATACAGTAATGATCAAACCTTCGTTACTTCAATCAACAACGCTGAATTCTTTTCTGACATCTTTGCCGAAAATCAACCATCCCATAAATGGGAATCATGCGGTTAATTGGCTTCAGTGCTGTTTTTTTACAGGCAATGCATTATGCCATTGACTGAACAGGAGTACACGAAATCATGTATTCAGGGAAAGCTGCTATCCTCGCTAAAATAGTAAATTACTACCTTAAGGACATAATTATGAATATCACCATCAATGGAATATGCTCTGGTGCCTAGTTCACAAAGCAGGGCTTTCCCTTGAATCTATACAAATACATATTTAACGTATCATCTTGACTGATGATATGCCAGACAGTGTACAGAAACATGTTATTCTCTATTGGAGGGAGGGAGGGTGGGGGAGGAGTTGGGAGGGGGGAGGGGCAGCGGTTCCCAACCTGGGGTACACCATAGGTTTACCAAGGGTACGCGGATGGTTGGATGAAGCTAAGGTTACGTGCAACGGTGCAATAATGCTGTCACATTGTGTGGCCCACGAAGGAGAACATGTGCCGTCAAATATAAAGAAAACACATTCTTTTAAAGTAAACATTCAACGCCATTATTCCAAAATTGCGATGATTTCTCCTCGTTGCAACGATTAGTGCATAACTGGTAAATCAAGTCCAGCGCCCTCAATCTTCCACATTGAAGTCCGTTGGTTCCCACGGGGAACGTGGGCAAGGAGCAGTCTCATACGGTGAGTAGGAGATCGTGTAGAGTTTTTGCAACACGCGCCAACGTAACCCGATATACGCGGGTGGCGCCATCTACATCTACGTTTTATTGTGTTGTCCCACAAGGTAAATGTTTACTTAGAGCAGGTGCTATTTCTGTTTTGATTTCAGATGATCACACCTTGTAATTTTTTAAGTGAAAGTAAGTCTGAAGAATAAATTAATTATAACATATTTCTTTGTTTATATGTGTATATGTATATCAAAACATTTACGTTTTATATGAACTGAACAATTAATTAAATTCAACTAAATTTCCAGACTTTCCACCAATTCCAATTAAATTCCAAATCAATCTGTTTTAATTTTTATCAAATCAATTCTTGTAAGTCACACAATGTTTAGATCAATTGAACTCCAATTCAGATTTGACCAACTCGTAGGTCTAGATAACAGACATGGCAAGAAAAAATTGGCAATGGGGCATTCCCTCTCAAATCAATAAAAATAAAAAATTCTTATGGCACTCGCATTTTTGGGTTCTACCAACAGTTTACCAAGTAATGTATTGGTCTATGTAACCATAGGGATGTAGCTCTATTAATATCTGAATTTCCACTTTTCCAGATTTTTTATTTCAGGATGGTATTCTGATATTTATTTTGGATATTTAGAAAATGTAGAATTTAGCATAGACAATGTGTACCAATATGTCTACATGTTCAGCAAATTTCAGATACATACCTTGAAAACTTCTCAAGTTAGACGCACCTGAAAAATATAATCTAGAACTACGTGTTCAGAAGGTTTTTCTTGATTTGACAGCAATATTTACATAGTTTTCTTACTACAGATGGAATAGGTAGTAAAATCACCTAGTTGATATTGTGATGTAATCTGATGAGTCAATAAAAATATTTTTTCAACATGAAGCCATTTGAATAGATTAGGGAATCCAAATATGGTGCATTATACGGGCATTGTACCTATTTTACATATGCTAGTAAATTGGAATTTTATCTATGTGGCCATAGCATGTTTGGTTGCTATATATAAGCCACTTTAACATGTTTTAATGTTGAACTCACTCGTTGGCTAAATTTCGCACATAAAAACACACACCAATGTCAGATTGTGGGAGAAGTAATATACAGTCGTATGTCTGTTACAATCTAGCATCTACAAATGATGGAGCATAACCGTGCCAAAATCTCATAGTTGTTGCACAAATAGTTTTTGAGTTATTTGTATTTTAAGCAGAACAAGAAATCTTCATGATATGTAAAATAAAAACACTTGTTTGTATAGCTGCTCGTCCCAAATTCGTGTGTCGCACAATTTCGTGGCAAGGCGGTATTTCGTCGTTCTGCAACTAGCGATTTGTCATTGGAGGTCAGTGTTTATGCTGAACTGACAGCTGCAGTTGTGGGCACCGTATCACAACAAAACATGAATTTATGTATGAAAATAATAGTCGGATAGTTGCACTAACCTATCATATGCGAACCAAAACAAAAGGTGCACGAGTCGACGACGAAGTTAGGACACTCGAGTATATATTTTATTTATAAAAATACAATATAGAATGTTAACCATAACTGTTTGTTTCTGCATAGACGTTTCAGTCCATTTCAGCTGGAATTTTTTGTTTAGTTTATACTATATCAGTATAGGACTGATCTACAATGCGATGTCTAAATCTAAGGCTAAATCTACGGCGCCGTCGATGATTTCGTGTATTTTTGTTTACCATAGACATAGACATAGACATAGTCATAGACAGTGCGCACTTAAACCTATTTTTTTCGATGCCCTGAGCCCATTGACAACTAAACTAGGGCAGCTAATCAGTCAACAACAGTATTACGTCCAACTGCTGTTGGATATTTTTTTATTCAACCATAATTTCAACGTAATAGGGAGACTATTAACACATTGAACCTGGGAGGGAGGGGGGAGGGAGGGAGGGAGGGAGGGAGGGATATCCCATATATCAAGGGTTCTTAGTGGTTTTATGGTAAATCAAATGTTCGCTGCGTAAAACGTTAACTTCCAACGATCGCAGATCGCGAATACTTTTTACGTAAACCGTTTGAGAGCACGTAGCGCCATCTGGGCGGTTTATATTAATTATAGTCGAAATCACGCACCCACGTATTGTGACTATGGCATATGCTGTCATGTTTCCGGAGCTGTTCAATGAGGGTCTGGGAAAACTGAACAATGTCGAAGCAAAACTGTATGTCGACAGCGAAGCTATGCCGCGTTGTTTCAAACCACGTACAGTTCCTCTAGCGCTGAGATGCAAAGTTGACAAGGAACTCGAGCGATTGCAAGCTCAATGCGTGATCGTACCTGTAGAGCATTCAGACTGGGCGGCGCCTATCGTACCAGTTTTGAAAGCGAATGGCGAAGTTCGCATATGTGGTGATTATAAACTTACCGTGAACACAGCTTCATAAACTGATCAGTATCCGATTCCCAACATCGAAGACCTGTACTCAAAAGTTGCAGGTGGTGTGGTGTATTCCAAACTGGACTTGAGTCGTGCTTACCAACAGGTGGTACTCAGTGAGGAGTCACAGAAACTGTCCACGATCACTACACTGAAAGGCTTGTTTCAGTATACACGGCTGTGCTATGGGGTATCGTCTGCACCCGGTATATTCCAACTCGCGATGGAACAACTCGTTCAAGGTATACCGATGGCGGCAGTTTACCTCGACGACATCTTAGTGTCTGGTCGCACATTGGAAGAAGCTCGAGCGAATCTCCTGACTGTATTGAGTCGACTGCAAACAACAGGTTTGCGGCTCAGAATAGAGAAGTGCTCCTTCATGCAAGAATCTTGTGTGTACCTGGGTCATCGATTGGATGCAGAAGGGATCCACCCTACTAACGAGAAACTACTCGCGTTGCAAAATGCTCCAGAACCGAAGTCAGTATAAGAGCTGCGAAGCTATTGGGGAATGGTGAATTATTACCACCAGTTTCTCAAGAATCTCAGTGCAGTTCTAGCACCACTGCATGAGCTGTTGCAAAAAGACACTCCATGGCACTGGGGGTCGGCACAGTCGCAAGCGTTCGAAGAGTCGAAAGCGTTACTGCAATCATCACAAGTGCTGGTTCATTATGACCCGCGACTACCACTGGTGTTAAGCTGTGATGCATCGCCATATGGCATCGGAGCTGTGCTATCACATCAGATGCCAGACGGCTCGGACAAACCTGTCGCATTCGCGTCGCGAACACTCGCCCCAGCAGAGGAATTATGCCCAGATTGAGCGAGAAGGACTTGCTATTATCTTTGGTGTCACCAAATTCCACAAATGTGTCTACGGCTGAGACTTTCTCATTCAGACGGACCACCGCCCGTTATTAGATCTGCTGAAGGAGGACAAGATGATCTCACCACTCGCGAGCGCAAGAATCCAGCGATGGGCACTGACATTGTCAAACTACCAGTATCACCTGCGATACAAACCTGGTGTGCAGAACACTAACGCAGATGGTCTGAGCAGACTACTGTTACCAACGGCCAGAGGAAGTGGTTCTGTCGTTGTGAATTGTCAATGACACACCAATCACAGCGACCAAAATAGCACAGTGGACAACTCGAGATCCAGTGCAAGGATGCTTGCTGTGGGGATCTCGCGTTATCATCCCAGCACCAGGACGAGAGAAACTACTCGACGAACTTCACGAATGCCACCCAGGTATCGTGAGGACTTGACGCAGAGATCGAACTCAAAGTGCGTGGCTGTGGTGTATGTCAAGAACGCAGCAAGTTGCCAGCAAATACAAACTTACATCCGTCGGAGTGGCCCAGCAAAGCGTGGTACCGCGTGTATATCGACTACGCTGGTCCATTCGAAGGGAAAATGATTCTAGTCATTGTTGATGCTCATTCAAAATACATTGACGCGTATATCATGATATCTTCGACTACCCCTGCTACCATATTGCAGCTTCGTCAAACAAACACGACCTGCCATGCACCTTGGTGTCAGATAATAGAAATGCATTCACCAGCCATGAATTTCAGAACTTCTGTAGGAGCAACGGCATCAAGCACATCCGTAGTGCGCCATTCCACCCAGCCAGCAATGGGCTCGCAGAAAGGGCTGCAGGAGCAATGGCATCAAGCACACCCGCAGTGCGCCATTCCACCCAGCCAGCAATGGGCTCGCAGAAAGGGCTGTAGGAGCAACGGCATCAAGCACATCCGCAGTGCGCCATTCCACCCAGCCAGCAATGGGCTCGCAGAAAGGGCTGCAGGAGCAACGGCATCAAGCACACCCGCAGTGCGCCATTCCACCCAGCCAGCAATGGGCTCGCAGAAAGGGCTGCAGGAGCAACGGCATCAAGCACATCCGCAGTGCGCCATTCCACCCAGCCAGCAATGGGCTCGCAGAAAGGGCTGTAGGAGCAACGGCATCAAGCACATCCGTAGTGCGCCATTCCACCCAGCCAGCAACGGGCTCGCAGAAAGGGCTGCAGGAGCAACGGCATCAAGCACATCCGTAGTGCGCCATTCCACCCAGCCAGCAACGGGCTCGCAGAAAGGGCTGTACAAACTACCAAAGACGGTCTAAACAAAATCAACGGTGGTGATCTCGAAACCAGGATGTATCAATTCCTGTTACGATATTGGGTAACGCCTCAAACGACAACTGGTCAAACGTCTGCAGAGGTGCTTATGTAAAAACGACCGCGATTCAGACTTGATTTCCTGTATCCGGCGGTGGAAGATCGTGTTAAACAAACAAGCCACTGCACGAGAGAATCACAACGCAGCAGTAACCGAGCGAACATTCTTTGCAGGTGATGCAGTTTGGGCCATGAACTTTGCAGCTAAACCGAAATGGCTACCCGGAGTACTTCAAACTCGCTTGGGTCCAGTGTCGTTCACCGTCACTCTGACTGATGGACGCGTATGGAGACGTCATGTGGATCATCTACGTGCCCGCATACCGGAAGAGAATGTCGGCATGACATTACCGCTACCTTCAGGTGTCGGTGTTGTTCCACCTATGGAAGGTGTTAAACTGGCACCATCGCCTGTAGTGAAATCACCATCACGTGAGACGGTGATTACGTCTTATACTTCACCAAACGTACCTACACCAACAGAGCGAGAAATGACACCTGAACTACGCAGGTCCGCACGAGTGTCTAAACCTCCGATCCGATTGGATTTATAAACCACTTGTGACTGTTCGTTTTATGGGTGTACGCCGAACGCTACCCTGTGACATTTGTTATGTCTAATTCATAACTAGTATTGCAATTGTAGACGCTTGTGTTGTAAGGACTAGTGTTGCAGTTACTGACATTTCACTACGCATGGAGGAAGGTGGTGTATTTCGAATACTAAGTCTCGATCCGCGTTTTCAGTTACCCGTGTTTTGATACCGCAGACTCCGGGCGTTTTTATATTGCTTGTATCTGTGGCGTGGTGCAGCCATGTTGAGTTAATAGAGTTTCTGTCAATTGCGACATCATTAGTTATTGTAAATTGCAACAACGTGAATTATTGTCAATGGCGACATAATACACAAGAAGCGATGACGTCGCACGCATAGCGAGATCTGGATATGGAAGGGAGCCGAGATCGGTGCGCTTTCAAAAACTCTCTATTAGCCCTAGTTCCAGCTGAGTACTGTTCGCCAATGTGGTGTCGTCGCGTCCTCACACGCCGCCTTGAAGCAGCACAAACAATAGCATTCGTCTGATGCCCGAATATAGGCTTACCGTATTGACACCAACGACCCTGTTGCCTGTCGTCGCTGAAATAACGCCAACTGGCAGACGGTGGAATACTACTCCATGACCAGGTCGACTCAGGGAATTCCTCCCACTTCCCTATAACAAACCAATCGGCCACGATCTCAGCTGACGTTCACTGGAACGCCTCAGCCGAATAAGAACTGTCTACGGCCGGTTCCATTACTGAACAACAAAAAAACGCGAAATATCCAACGTGTGTCCGTTTTTTGTGTGTGGTAATTAAAATTGTCTATGTAGCGGAAGGTGGGGCATGTCCGCACGCTGAGGCATGTCCGCACGATGAGGCATGTCCGCACGCTAAGGAGTGTCCGTACACCTCATTATTGACCAAACCAAGTAGAATTTGGTTTCAAAACTGTGGTCTACAGTATCATCTAACTCGTACATCAACCACTTGAACCAGCTTATTATTATTGTTGTCGTCGCACAAATAAACTTTTACCTCCATAGACCGCGGGTGCGGGAAAAAATTACAATCGCCACGGGCATATGTCCCAGTGCAGTACGTTCATTTACACAGCGTGACGTCATGCTGTAGATGTTATTAAAATATATATTTAATTTGGTTCGCCTGTATTAAAGGGTGTATGAGTCATGATATATGATATACACCATTGGGGATGCTCATCAGCTAACCTATGTTTCATTATGGAGGGGGTGGCAGGAAGTCGCAGGTTGGTAAAAAAAAATGGTGGGAGGTTGGCCTAACAATAGGTGGGAGGCGGGATTTTGAGGTGGGATGTGCTGCAGACAGTAATCTTATAACATGGTAGTTAATGTGGGTTCATTGTTCACGTGTCTTGATGTGTATAATTATAATATTTTTTTATTGTGTGTCTTTTGGTTTTCTTCGTTGCATGGCTTTTTTGTGTGGGCTGTAGTTGAGACAGACCACTAACACGCTGTGGTTGAGAGAGACCACTAACACGCTGTGGTTGAGACAGACCACTAACACGCTGTAGTTGAGACAGACCACTAACACGCTGTAGTTGAGACAGACCACTGACACGCTGTAGTTGAGACAGACCACTGACACGCTGTAGTTGAGACAGACCACTAACACGCTGTAGTTGAGAGAGACCACTAACACGCTGTAGTTGAGACAGACCACTAACACGCTGTAGTTGAGACAGACCACTGACACGCTGTAGTTGAGACAGACCACTGACACGCTGTAGTTGAGACAGACCACTAACACGCTGTAGTTGAGAGAGACCACTAACACGCTGTAGTTGAGACAGACCACTAACACGCTGTAGTTGAGACAGACCACTAACACGCTGTAGTTGAGACAGACCATTAACACGCTGTAGTTGAGAGAGGCCACTAACACGCTGTAGTTGAGAGACCACTAACACGCTGTAGTTGAGAGACCACTAACACGCTGTAGTTGAGAGAGACCACTAACACGCTGTAGTTGAGACAGACCACTAACACGCTGTAGTTGAGAGACCACTAACGAGCTGTAGTTGAGAGACCACTAACACGCTGTAGTTGAGAGACCACTAACACGCTGTAGTTGAGACAGACCACTAACACGCTGTAGTTGAGAGACCACTAACGCGCTGTAGTTGAGAGACCACTAACACGCTGTAGTTGAGACAGACCACTAACACGCTGTAGTTGAGAGAGACCACTAACACGCTGTAGTTGAGACAGACCACTAACACGCTGTAGTTGAGACAGACCACTAACACGCTGTGGTTGAGAGAGACCACCAACACGCTGTAATTGAGACAGACCACTAACACGCTGTGGATGAGAGAGACCACTAACACGCTGTAGTTGAGACAGACCACTAACACGCTGTGGTTGAGAGAGACCACTAACACGCTGTAATTGAGACAGACCACTAACACGCTGTAGTTGAGAGAGGCCACTAACACGCTGTAGTTGAGAGAGACCACTAACACGCTGTAGTTGAGACAGACCACTAATACGCTGTAGTTGAGACAGACCACTGACACGCTGTAGTTGAGACAGACCACTGACACGCTGTAGTTGAGACAGACCACTAACACGCTGTAGTTGAGAGAGACCACTAACACGCTGTAGTTGAGACAGACCACTAACACGCTGTAGTTGAGACAGACCACTAACACGCTGTAGTTGAGACAGACCATTAACACGCTGTAGTTGAGAGACCACTAACACGCTGTAGTTGAGAGACCACTAACACGCTGTAGTTGAGAGAGACCACTAACACGCTGTAGTTGAGACAGACCACTAACACGCTGTAGTTGAGAGACCACTAACGAGCTGTAGTTGAGAGACCACTAACACGCTGTAGTTGAGAGACCACTAACACGCTGTAGTTGAGACAGACCACTAACACGCTGTAGTTGAGAGACCACTAACGCGCTGTAGTTGAGAGACCACTAACACGCTGTAGTTGAGACAGACCACTAACACGCTGTAGTTGAGAGAGACCACTAACACGCTGTAGTTGAGACAGACCACTAACACGCTGTAGTTGAGACAGACCACTAACACGCTGTGGTTGAGAGAGACCACTAACACGCTGTAATTGAGACAGACCACTAACACGCTGTGGATGAGAGAGACCACTAACACGCTGTAGTTGAGACAGACCACTAACACGCTGTGGTTGAGAGAGACCACTAACACGCTGTAATTGAGACAGACCACTAACACGCTGTAGTTGAGAGAGGCCACTAACACGCTGTAGTTGAGAGAGACCACTAACACGCTGTAGTTGAGACAGACCACTAATACGCTGTAGTTGAGACAGACCACTGACACGCTGTAGTTGAGACAGACCACTGACACGCTGTAGTTGAGACAGACCACTAACACGCTGTAGTTGAGAGAGACCACTAACACGCTGTAGTTGAGACAGACCACTAACACGCTGTAGTTGAGACAGACCACTAACACGCTGTAGTTGAGACAGACCATTAACACGCTGTAGTTGAGAGAGGCCACTAACACGCTGTAGTTGAGAGACCACTAACACGCTGTAGTTGAGAGACCACTAACACGCTGTAGTTGAGAGACCACTAACGCGCTGTAGTTGAGAGAGACCACTAACACGCTGTAGTTGAGAGACCACTAACGCGCTGTAGTTGAGAGACCACTAACACGCTGTAGTTGAGAGACCACTAACACGCTGTAGTTGAGACAGACCACTAACACGCTGTAGTTGAGAGACCACTAACGCGCTGTAGTTGAGAGACCACTAACACGCTGTAGTTGAGACAGACCACTAACACGCTGTAGTTGAGAGAGACCACTAACACGCTGTAGTTGAGACAGACCACTAACACGCTGTAGTTGAGACAGACCACTAACACGCTGTGGTTGAGAGAAACCACTAACACGCTGTAATTGAGACAGACCACTAACACGCTGTGGTTGAGAGAGACCACTAACACGCTGTAGTTGAGACAGACCACTAACACGCTGTGGTTGAGAGAGACCACTAACACGCTGTAATTGAGACAGACCACTAACACGCTGTAGTTGAGAGAGACCACTAACACGCTGTAGTTGAGACAGACCACTAACACGCATCCACCAGGCCGTTAAATTTAGGCAATGTTATTATAAAAACTACAACTGGCTATGTTTATATTATTTATATTGGCGCATTTTACCCCCAAGTAATACGTATCGATGTACAAAACAAGACATAATGTAATGAAGCCTGACATTTACAGCTGCAGTTCGCATTCTGTTATGTAGCAAAGGACTAAAATTCGTGAGGTGTGTTAACACATACCTGTGAGGTTATGCCTCAGATCCATGGGGCATATCCGCACACCACTGATCAATACATATTGATAACATATACGTTTTTCTTAGTGGAATTGAAGCCTGATAATCGGTAATGATAAACTGGTAAATATACATATTAGCAAGGCGAAATGTTACACTCCTGACATCTGCTGGTTCCCGGTGTTGTTCCGCGCGGTCTCACTGGCGTTGTGGGTCCTAGCCATCTGTTGGATGCGATGAATATGGCGGCCTTGTCTTGCTGTCTTCACTCAAGATCGTTCAGTTCGTGGCCAATCATCTGTGACTCCAGTGGCTGCTATTTCAAGGATGACACTGGCAGCACTTGTGTTCGGGGTTCCTCTTATTCGTGTTGATCGAATGAACAAATACCACCCCTAAAATTTAACTTTCGTCCCACGTGCACACCCGGGCCCCAACCAAACCGGGCTGGATCATGCGAAGCACGTGCGACGTGCACGAGTTTTCCCAACGTGTTCGATGCACCACATCTAGCTGAGTCGTGCTGCTTTAATTAATTCATTCATTGTGTCCTTTCGAAAACGTGTGTTAAGAATTTCTGGTTTCCTTCGTCGTTCCGCATAACACTAATAAAACGGGGCTGGCGCCAGCAGCATCGCGTGAGAGCGACGCTGAAAGGTAGACCGCACATGACGTCACCAGTGAATGGCCGCTGGACCAGTGTTTTGACACTGCTGCTTGGCAAAGTTTCACACAACACATTCGTCAATGAATACAATATGCTTCTGTCGATGCTTCGCTGTGTAGTTTGAATGCACACAGACGTTATACAGATGTTAAACGCCAATTATCGAGATAATACAAGTTTTTCCCTTTTAACATTCGCCTATTGTAACTGCAGTATCTTGGTCAGACTGATCTCTCGCGTGGCTTTATGCGGACGCGTTGTGAAATTTGATAGGCCTCGTCTCACTGTTTATTATTAAGAGACATCGTAATTACAGTTACTGTGATACGAATGTCGTTCTATGCTGGAAGAAGTTAAAATACTCGTTAATTCAGTCACACGCTGGACTCTTGCCAAAGTGTTGCCTGTTTTTATCTGTCAAACCATCGGTGCAATAGCTTCCTGGTACACGATACACAGTTGCTATCTTGGCTATTTACATTGAACACCAAATTATTAATCATGCTCATAAAACGCAGATATAAATCATCACTGTGTGGGGCAATTGCCATTAAATGCACATGTAAGAATTATGTGGACAAACCCTGTTAAGATGAGGTACGAGGTCAAAACTGGGAAGGTACTGTGGTCGTCATTCTCAAACGATGGAGTACATCATAGTTTACTGCCCCTTCCGTTCGTTCGTCGGACGTCTGCTAAGGCATTGCATAGACGATCTGCTTCTCACCTGACAGGTGGCAGCAGTAGTTGACTGCATTAAAGTAATCATGTTCTTTCTGGTGTATTTCTATATGTGCAATATTCAGCAATCCAGGCACAAACCGCTTTAGTTGAACCAGATCACTGTGTTCTTGTGCTATTGGTGATGACAAAGGCATACAGCTGAAGTGAAATGAGGAGACGGAAGAAAATGGGGAAATTAAGACAAGAGATCCGAATGAAGAAACATATGAGGATGAAGGTAGCGGGGAGCAGACTGCGATGGGCAGGACACACACGAAGGATGAGTGAGCATGGAAGACAGAAGAGGTTAATAGATGGAGAAGAGGAAACTCGAAATTAAGATGGAGGGACATTCTTAAGATAAATCTCGAAAGGGTGAACAGACGAGAGAATGAGAACTCCAGTGGAAGAAAGCGGTTGAACGCCACTGAAAGAAACAACATTGGAAGAAACCGAAGGAGCTCCAGTGAAAGAAACGAAAGGAACTCTATTGGCAGCAACCGAGTAAAGTCCAGTGAAATAAACTGCAGTGACCGAATCCAGAAGAACTCCAGGGGAAGGAACTGAAGGAACTCCATTGGGAGAAACCGAGTGAACCTCCGTGAAAGAAACCGAGTGAACCTCAGTGAAAGAAACTGAGTGAACTATAATGGAAGAAACCAAATCAAATCCAGTGGAAGAAACCTAGGGAAATCCAACTCCAGAAACCGAGGGAACTCCAGAAACCGGGTGACCTATAGTGGAAGAATCCGGGTGAACTCGTCTGGAAAAAACTGGGTGAACTCCAGTGGGAGAAAATGTATAGTAGATATAAATCTTCCAGTAACTTCTACGTTACCATCTGTGTTGTAGCATCGCTTGCACGTGATGTTTGTAGACAGATGTATATGGGTGTGACTTCCTTTAAACTTTTCGCAGCAATACAATTTTTTGCTCGTTTCCTGTCGGACTCATTTCACAACACATCGAGTCTGTCTCGTATCGACCACGACGAGTTCATTTGTGCAAATATGTTATTTAGTATTGGTGAAATCATAGGACAAACTATTAAATTACTAATTTCAATTCCACTGAACAAAATTCGCTGAATAAAGGAGAAAACTGCTATGTGTAAAAATGGTATGTCTCTATATATTACAGCATAAGGTAATTCACACTTTCCTAAGTTACCTGATCTAATGATCAAAGCCAATCCTTTCGATGACTTTAACAAAAGTTTGCACTCTTATTAAACCGACTGTGCATATTATCCGCTTCACGATCAGTGAATTGAAGTTAAAATAACTAGATCAACATGGTTCAAGTATTAATTTATTAACATGACACTTTGTTAATGCTCTTTAAATACATTCCAACAACTGCAACAGCTAAAACACAATTTTATTCAAAAAGACATTGTTGTTCAATTAAAAAAAATTCTTCCCAGACTAATCACACTAAAAATGTGATACATTTACACAATAAAGAGGTTAAGTTTTGTTTTTCTGCCTGTAAAGCCGTAGCCATGTGCAATAAATGAAATTGTAACCACCGTCACTGATGACAAAACATGAGGGTGTTTATAAAGTTGTCTCTTTTTAACGTGCAAATCCACAGTGTTATATTGAGGTCGGTAAACATCACTTTATGTAAGTTATCATCAGTGTAATGAAACATGGTATGATGAAATTAAAATATCAACATATGCAATGATACAGTAGTTACATAGCGCTGCCACCTGCCTGAGCTGTTATGAACCAGTTTTTTTCTGAACAGGCACAGGCACTCCTAAGACAAACCACATTTAACACAACACGTTTTAACTACATACTTCATTCTGTGTCAAGATCAGGCCATGATCTAAAAACCGCTGTGCAATACTTCTAGAAATGACGTTATAATGGCAGCAAACATATAAACGTTGTTATTGTTTACATATGTCAACACACAGCATTGATTGTTCATGTTGGCCTTGTGCTTGGGAAGGAACTCAGTCACCAGAACTGGACCCAGTCATTGTTCACTGGTAGGCGTTGGCCTTGTGCTTGGGAAGGAACTCAGTCACCAGAACTGGACCCAGTCATTGTTCACTTGTAGGCGTTGGCCTTGTGCTTGGGAAAGAACTCAAAGTCACCAGGAACTGGACCCAGTCATTGTTCACTGGTAGGCGTTGGCCTTGTGCTTGGGAAGGAACACAAAGTCACCAGGAACTGGACCCAGTCATTGTTCACTGGTAGGCGTTGGCCTTGTGCTTGGGAAAGAACTCAAAGTCACCAGGAACTGGACCCAGTCATTGTTCACTGGTAGGCGTTGGCCTTGTGCTTGGGAAGGAACTCAGTCACCAGAACTGGACCCAGGAGGTTCATCATTGTCAGCTCTTCTCTCATTGTAGTCATCCGTGGGCCGCGGACCACCAACTGGGTGTTGTCTACCTTGATTAGCGTGGAGAGGAAGCTACATGTCGCAACTGGCAGCCGACAGGGATGATACGATTGGTGGAAACGGAATCGTCGGCACTCAGGCACGGCTCGACATCGAGCCATCTTTCTTCGCGTCGCTACTTCATATTTTGAAGGCTTTTTTTAAAGAAACGCATTTATGTACCGATTGTTATTTTTGAAAATTTTATTAAATTAGTATTATTAAGATAATAGGTTGGTCGTAATTTAAAAAAAAATTAATAACATCATTATTATTGTCAAGATTTATGGTTGGCCGTCCCCAGATGTTGTTTTGAGGAGCCCCATACAGCAGGTGTTATTGGAAGGATGAAGTCACTGCCGATGGAAAACCGACAGTCACTCCGGGTCGGCGAGGGCCCATTGGTGGTATATGAGCACCCCGGAGTCGCACAGATGTGCCTGTTTAAGCACTTGGGAGGAATATTTCATTTTTGTCAATTTAGTCAAATATCCCGCTTTTCTATCGTTTATTTCAAATATACCCTGTATGCTTTTTAGTGCCTCTTTCAAGTCTTTCACGTGTCCGCCGCGAGCTCTGTCGGAAACATTGCCTATTTGATTTTGTCCATGACGTCACATTCTAACAAATGTCATGTACGCCCAAATTGAAGACGGCCCGGTCTTTCTCGTCTGTCTCGACTGTCACGACTGTCGCGCTTTCTTAGTTCCGTGATCCCGTGCAACATAATTCGGCCGAGTGTTCTTGTATTTGCATTGACGTCACACGCTATAGGGTCTACAAGGAGCGCGCAATAATTGATGTCACACGCTATAGGACCTACAAGGAGCGCGCAGTTATTGACGTCACACGCTATAGGGTCTACACGGAGCGCGCAATAATTGATGTCACACGCTATAGGATCTACAAGGAGCGCGCAGTCGTTGACGTCACACGCTATAGGGTCTACACGGAGCGCGCAATAATTGATGTCACACGCTATAGGACCTACAAGGAGTGCGCAGTCGTTGACGTCACACGCTATAGGGCCTACAAGGAGCGCGCAGTCGTTGACGTCACACGCTATAGGGCCTACAAGGAGCGCGCAGTCGTTGACGTCACACGCTATAGGGCCTACAAGGAGCGCGCAGTCTTTGACGTCACACGCTATAGGGCCTACAGGGAGCGCGCAGTCGTTGACGTCACACGCTATAGGGCCTACAGGGAGCGCGCTGACATTGACGTCACACGCTATAGGGCCTACAGGGAGCGCGCAGTCATTGACGTCACACGCTATAGGGCATACAAGGAGCGCGCAGTCATTGACGTCACACGCTATAAGGCCTACAGGGAGCGCGCAGTCATTGACGTCACACGCTATTGGGCCAACAGGGAGCGCGCAGTCATTGACGTCACACGCTATAGGGCCTACAGGGAGCGCGCAGTCATTGACGTCACACGCTATAGGGCCTACAGGAAGCGCGCAGTCATTGACGTCACACGCTATAGGGCCAACAGGGAGCGCGCAGTCATTGACGTCACACGCTATAGGGCCTACAAGGAGCGCGCAGTCATTGACGTCACACGCTATAGGGCCTACAGGGAGCGCGCAGTCATTGACGTCACACGCTATAGGGCCTACAAGGAGCGCGCAGTCATTGACGTCACACGCTATAGGGCCTACAGGGAGCGCGCAGTCATTGACGTCACACGCTATAGGGCCTACAAGGAGCGCGCAGTCAGTGACGTCACACGCTATAGGGCCTACAAGGAGCGCGCAGTCGTTGACGTCACACGCTATAGGGCCTACAAGGAGCGCGCAGTCAGTGACATCACACGTTATAGGGCCTACACATAGCGCGCAATCTTGACACTAGTTGTGCAACTATGCAACCTGGCTATACTGCTTAGGTTGCGCACATTCAATTTGGCACGCTTCAGTGCTTCAGTGGCTCGTGACTATTTTGAGTTTTGTTCGCTCTCGGTTTCTGTGTAAAGGTGTTTATCTACATACTGTTTCAATGCATTAGTTTACACGATGACTATCAGTTACAAGGACGATAGCTTGCAATGACCATCCTTATATGCACCACACTGCTTTTTAGTTCATCAATGCTACTATCTTGGTGAGAATGTTTCCTCACGGACATATAGATCGCATCTGTAAATATACAGTCACAACTGGCTAAACGAGCGCATGTAGTCATGTACTCACGCACGCACGCACACACGGGCTGACATGTTTGCAGTGACGTCACGGCCGTCTTACCTGCGGTTCGAAGAACAACACCGGATTGGAGTGTTGTAGTCTTCACACTTGCATCGTGTATAGCGCATATTTAAGTCAAAGTTTTTATTTTGATTGTTTGATTTTGGTAGTTTGTTTACTTGGCCTACTTTGGTACACTCGGTATCACGTGTGTCCTCCATTAGCGTTGATGACGGCCCTGCATTTGTGCCGCATGGCGTGGAGTTTTGCTTTCCTTTTTTATTTTGCTGCAAAATTGTATTTCCATGACGACGAAAAATGGGACGATTTCGTTTCGTGAATACTAGGTCATTATATCGATGCTTCGTGACGCCATTTCGTCGACCTCGACAACGTTTTGAGAGATGACGGTTAATGCCAATGTCTGGTTGATGCCAATGCCTGGTTGATGCTTTGGTTGATGCCAATGCCTGGTTGATGCGTTGGTTGATGCCAATGCCTCCCCATGACATCACGCTTGGGCCACCCGACGGGTTCCTCTCCATCACGCATCCATCGGCATATCTTTCGCCGACTCGATTCCAGACTCTCCTACGTCCGTCCAGGTTGTCAATGCACAATCGTCATCATATGTCAGTGTCTCTGACGCAAGTTCACGTCAGAACGGGCCCTCTTGCTAGACGCTTGTTTTGAAGGTTTCCTTCGGCAAGTCGGCCGAGCACTCACTGGTCGCTTACACGCCTCTGCTGGTTCCCGGTGTTGTTCCGCGCGGTCTCACTGGCGTTATGGATGCTATCCATCAGTTGGATGTGATATATAGCGGTCTTGTCTTACAAACTTCACCCAAGGTTTCTTAGTTCGTGGCCAATCATTTGTGACACCAATGACTGCTAATTCAAACATAGCACTGGTAGCACTTGTATTCGTGTTGATCGAGTGAACATTTACCACCCCTCAAATTTCACCCGCAACGTTTGCACGTGCATCCCACGTACATCCCACGTGCACACGCGGGCCCCAACCAAGCCAGGCTGGATCGTACGTAGTGTAACGTCTAGCTACGTCATGCTGCCATAATTCATTCATTCATTGGGTCCTGTCAAAAACGTGTCACAATTTTCGCGTTTCTTTTGGTGTTCAGAATTTGAATAGAAAACTATAAAATACTACCTTCAGTAAAAATAGTCTATAATTTTTATTGACTTAAATTGTTATGTTTTTATAGAATGTCATAAAATAATACAGAGCATAGCAGAACATCTTATAGAAAACTATGCAAACTACTATATATATATATATATATATATATATATATATATATATATATATATATATATATATATATATATATATATATATATATATATATATATATATATATATATATATATATATTATAGAATAGTTAATAGGACTTAGTATTCGTCTCACTATTCTACTATGCTATGCATAATTCTATCAAATTATATGCAAACCTATAGGAAATTAAAGTAGACGCAGACTAAATTATACTATACTCTGTAAAATGCAATAGATTATCAAAATATTTTGTTTCGCTAAGGGTGCCAAAAACAATTACAGTTCAGCGCCGATTATACCAAAGAACATCTGGTCTGTGACAAATGCTGCAGGGACGGGCAGTGGGGTATTGGGGGGGGGCGTCTATTGGGTTATGGCCTCCCTTTTTGTTAAATAATTTTTTTTTAGTATGTAACCTGTAGCACCAGCATAGTAAATTAATAGGTAACTAAGATTGTTCCCCCGGCGAGTTCCTAGATACCCTACTGGGACGGATGCACATTGAAACCGCACTAGAATACCACAGGGGTGATGTGGACTGGTCAGATGAGGTACGAGGTCACAACTGGGACGATACTGTGGTCATCATTCTCAAACGACGGAGCACATCATAATTTATTGTTCCTTCCGTTCGTTCGTCAGACGTCTGACAGACATCCGCCAGCCCTTTGCTGAGGCACTGTGTTGGACATCAAATCTCCACATACATCTATTTTTAATATATATATATATATATATATATATATATATATATATATATATATATATATATATATATATATATATATATATATATATATATATATATATATATATATATATATATATATATTGTAACTGTGGTATTATATATTTATTCCTTTTTATAATTGCATGTATATTTTGCACGGATCTATGATCTGGCTGGTCCTGTATATGTGGAGCTTTATACATTTTAGTAATAATAATAAGAAACAATGTTACGTTTATAGTCATTGCCAACCCAAAAAAATGCCAGAAGTTCACAATATAAACCAGACACATTCATATATACCTTGATGTTATTTGGCGTGGCTGACAATGCCCTTCGTCGTGTTGCTTAGACGGTCAGGTGGCAGCAGTAGTTGCATGCATTGAACGAAACATGTACTATGGTTACCGTAATTACAAATCCTCTTGGAATATATGTAACTATGTTCGCAACTACGAAAGTCTGTCCTCACATAAGTGTATACCTATTCGATTTGCATAAAGTTGAAACATTTTCAAGTGGAAAGGGAGAAAGCATAAGTGCATTTGACTCTTAATTCCATGCCAAACTGGTTTATTCCAACTCTTATTAACTGGAAGCATTCAGCCACACTGCAGCAATTGTGAAACACAGATGTGTTCACATAATTCTATGGCCGCATGGCATACAGCAGAATAAAACGAGTGGAAGAAAGAGTGTATAGTTGGGAAGTACAGTGTGTGAGGATGGAGGAAGTAGCACGGAGGCACAGAGCAGGTTGCAGGCAGGAGCAGCAGCATCTAGGAAGGTATTATGTGGGACAGAAAGTTGAAGAAACAGTGAAAGGGATAGTGTTGGAAACCTGCGTGGTACCAGCCCCATGTGGGTTGGGAACACTTGCACTGACAGAGAGACAGGAGGAGAAGCTACCAACAGCAGAGAACAACTGGGTTCAGAGAATATATAAAGTGATACGAGAAGACGGAAGGAAGATGGGGGAATTAAGAGAAAATATCCGATTGAAGAAACACCTGAGGGTGAATATAGTGGGGAGCAGACTGCGATGGGCAGGACACACACAGAAAATTGAGTGAGCATGGAATACAGAAGAGGTTAGTAGATGGCGAGGCAGATTGGAATTAAGATGGAGGGACATTGCTAAGAGAAATCTTGAAAGGGCAAGGGTGAACAGACGAGCGTGGGAGAGAATGAACTCCAGTGGCAGAAACCGGGTGAACTCAATTTGAAAGAAACCAAAGGAACTCCTCTGAGTGAAATCCAGCTCTGTATACATCACTTTATGGAGGTTTTGCACTGCAGTACCTGCAATACAACATCAACAGTGTAATGAAACATGGTATGATAACATTCAAATGTCAATATATTCAAAGATACTGCAGTTACATACTGCTGCCACCTGTCTGAATTATTATAAACCAGTTTTTTTCTGGACTTTTTTCACAGGCACTCCAAAGATAAAGCACATTTAACACAACACCTTTTTAACTACAAACTTCATTCTTTGTTAAGATCAGGCCATGATCAAGATACTGCTGTGCAATACTTCTAGAAATCAAGTTATAATGGCAGCAAACATATAAATGTTGTTTTAGTTTGCAGACATCAACATACAGCAGTGATTGTTCACGTTGGCCTTGTGTTTGGGAAGGAACTCAAAGTCACCAGGAACTGGAACCAGTCATTGTTCACTGATAGGCGTTGGTGTTGTGCTTGGGAAGGAACTCAAAATCATCAGGAACTGGACCCAGTCATTGTTCAATGGTAGACGTTGGCCTTGTGCATGGGAAGGAACTCAAAGTCACCAGGAACTGGACCCAGTCATTGTTCACTGGTAGGCGTTGGCCTTGTGCCTGGGAAGGAACTCAAAGTCACCAGGAACTGGACCCAGTCATTGTTCACTGGTAGGCGTTGGCCTTGTGCCTGGGAAGGAACTCAAAGTCACCAGGAACTGGACCCAGTCATTGTTCACTGGTAGGCGTTGGCCTTGTGCCTGGGAAGGAACTCAAAGTCACCAGGAACTGGACCCAGTCATTGTTCACTGGTAGACGTTGGCCTTGTGCCTGGGAAGGAACTCAAAGTCACCAGGAACTGGACCCAGTCATTGTTCACTGGTAGGCGTTGGCCTTGTGCCTGGGAAGGAACTCAAAGTCACCAGGAACTGGACCCAGTCATTGTTCACTGGTAGGCGTTGGCCTTGTGCTTGGGAAGGAACTCAAAGTCACCAGGAACTGGACCCAGGAGCTCACTGCAAACACAAATATTATTGCTGAGCCATTGTTCACAGTAGAACAAAGGCTGAAGTACCCACCATCCCACTAACTGTTCACTAGTAACAGAAAGTACCCACCATCTCACCAATTGTTCACCAGTAACAGAAAATACCCACCATACCACCAACTGTTCACCAGTAACAGAAAGTACCCACCATCTCACCAACTGTTCACCAGTAACATAAAGTACCCACCATCCCACCAACTGTTCACCAGTAATAGAAAGTACCCACTATCTCACCAACTGTTCACCAGTAACAGAAAATACCCACTATCTCACCAAGTGTTCACCAGTAACAGAAAGTACCCACTATCTCACCAACTGTTCACCAGTAACAGAAAGTACCTACTATCTCACCAACTGTTAACCAGTAACAGAAAGTACCCACCATCTCTCCAACTGTTCACCAGTAACAGAAAGTACCCACCATCTCACCAACTGTTCACCAGTAACATAAAGTACGCACCATCTCACCAACTGTTCACCAGTAGCAGAAAGTACCCACTATCTCACCAACTGTTCACCAGTAACAGAAAGTACCCACTATCTCACCAACTGTTCACCAGTAATAGAAAGTACCCACCATCTCACCAACTGTTCACCAGTAACAGCAAGTACCCACTATCTCACCAACTGTTCACCAGTATCAGAAAGTACCCACTATCCCACCAACTGTTCACCAGTAAGAGCAAGTACCCACTATCTCACCAACTGTTCACCAGTAACAGAAAGTACCCACTATCTCACCAACTGTTCACCAGTAACAGAAAATACCCACTGTCTCACCAACTGTTCACCAGTAACTGAAAGTACCCACCATCTCACCAACTGTTCACCAGTAACAGAAAGTACCCACCATCCCACCAACTGTTCACCAGTAATAGAAATTACCCACCATCTCACCAACTGTTCACCAGTAACATAAAGTACGCACCATCTCACCAACTGTTCACCAGTAACAGAAAGTACCCACTATCTCACCAACTGTTCTCCAGGAACAGAGAGTCCCCACTATCTCACCAACTGTTCACCAGTAACAGAAAGTACCCACCATCTCACCAACTGTTCACCATTAACAGAAAGTACCCACTATCTCACCAACTGTTCACCATTAACAGAAAGTACCCACTATCTCACCAACTGTTCACCAGTAACAGAAAGTACCCACCATCTCACCAACTGTTTAACAGTAACATAAAGTACCCACCATCCCATGAACTGTTAATCTGTAACAGAAAGTACCCACTGTTCCACCTGTTTAAACAGTTGCTTCTGCCACTATTTAGTAAAATCCAGAGACAATCACCTCAACTTTGACTTTCACAATAGCTAAAGGCAGTGTTTCCAAAGGAGTCATGTAGTAACGACAGGTATATGAAAGAAACTTAAAAAACTAACAAATTGACTTTCTCAATGGACAGCTTCACAGGATATCAATTAAATGAATGAAAAGTTTGCACTCGCAAAAAAACGTAACAATTTCAGATTTATATAGAAGTAGACAAGTATTACACAATCGTTAAGGAGGAGATGCTCTTGTTGGTGTAATACAAGTGCACGACCACTGATGTAATACCAAGTGCACAACCACTGATGTAATACCAAGTATACGACCACTGATGTAATACCAAGTGTACGACCATTGATGTAATACCAAGTGCACGACCACTGATGTAATACCTAGTGCACGGCCATTGATGTAATACCAAGTGCACGACCACTGATGTAATACCAAGTGCATGGCCATTGATGTAATACCAAGTGCGTGGCCATTGATGTAATACCTAGTGCACGACCACTGATGTAGTACCTAGTGCACGACCACTGATGTAATACCAAGTGCACGACCACTGATGTAATACCAAGTGCATGGCCATTGATGTAATACCAAGTGCATGGCCATTGATGTAATACCTAGTGCACGACCATTGATGTAGTACCTAGTGCACGACCACTGATGTAATACCAAGTGCACGACCATTGATGTAATACCAAGTGCACAACCATTGATGTACAGGTTTGTGCATCATAAAAGCCCAACACGTTTGTGTATCATTTACAACTTTAAAAGTAAAAAAAAATATAAATTGTATCAAAATATATTTGAAGTAGAAAAAATTAATTGAAGGATGACCTTCAACTTACCTGATTTTGACCCAGTCTGCACAGTTTCCACTGGCCATGAGCGTCTCAAGGTCGTTGCGACCTACGTAGTATGGCGGCTTCTCATTGATCTTCTGCGGCAGTCGCTCCAGCACAACAGGGATATACCTGCGATCATCACACACACGTATCAGTAAGACATCGCCTTGCAAGTTACGTTCACGGGAATGGACTGCGATTTTCATTGGCTAACTGATGCAGAACTAGACGTGGTTTTCATATAATTAAAATTCCCCAATTCTCTTAATTGTTTGATTTCAAAGTTTGTCTATATTTACAATGTTATACTTCTTCCTGTTTGTTTTCTTTATTGCTGTAGTATATCTACCATCAGAAATTGAATAAAATCAGAATTTGACGGAGCAGTATATCCTCCAATGTAAAACATTATATTTCACCTTCAAACGTGAAGATTTATTGATCTTTCATTGCCCTACAGAGATCTCTACATGTCGTAAAAATAGCACATTTTATTTCTTATATATGTCATAAAAATGGCAAATTTTATTTCTTATATATGTCATAAAAATGGCACATTTTATTTCTTATATATGTCATAAAAATAGCACATTTTATTTCTTATATGTCATAAAAATAGCACATTTTATTTCTTATATATGTCATAAAAATGGCACATTTTATTTCTTATATATATCGTAAAAAAATCTTATTTCTTTTCCAAATCGTGTATTTTCGAAGGTATTTTTCTAAAATACGTTTTGCATGGATTTTATTTTTAAACAACCAAGATGTTATAAGTACTAATATATTCAGTGTCGCAATGTCTGAAAACATTTGTTCAGTAACCAATGAAAATGGTTGTACATCCCTATAAACTGAAGTTTTAACTGCTCTAGTTAAATAACTGGGAGGAAGGAGACTCTCCTGTTGGAGATGAAACTAAGGAAGGAGGGTGTGGGAAGGGGGTATCTCCCCTCCCACAATACAAAATGTTTGGGAGGAAGGAGACTCTCCTGTTGGATATTAAATAAAGGAAGGAGGGTGTGGGAAGGGGGTATCTCCCCTCCCACAATACAAAATGTTTGGGAGGAAGGAGACTCTCCTGTTGGAGATGAAATAAAGGAAGGAGGGTGTGGGAAGGGAGTATTTCCCCTCCCACAATACAAAATGTTTGGGAGGAAGGAGACTCTCCTGCTGGAAATGAAACTAAGGAAGGCGGGTGTGGGAAGGGGGTATCTCCCCTCCCACAATACAAAATGTTTTGGGGAAGGACTCTCCTGCTGGAGATGAAACTAAGGAAGGAGGGTGTTGGAAGGGGATATCACCCCTCCCACAATACAAAATGTTTTGGGGAAGGACTCTCCTGCTGGAGATGAAATAAAGGAAGGAGGGTGTGGGAAGGGGTATCTCCCCTCCCACAATAAAAAATGTTTTGGGGAAGAACTCTCCTGCTGGAGATGAAACTAAGGAAGGAGGGTGTGGGAAGGGGTATCTCCCCTCCCACAATACAAAATGTTTGGGGGAAGGACTCTCCTGTTCGAGATGAAATAAATGAAGGAGGGTGTGGGAAGGGTTATCTCCCCTCCCACAATAAAAAATGTTTTGGGGAAGGACTCTCCTGCTGGAAATGAAACTAAGGAAGGAGGGTGTGGGAAGGGGATATCTCCCCTCCCACAATACAAAATGTATTGGGGAAGGACTCTCCTGCTGGAGATGAAACTGAGGAAGGAGGGTGTGTGAGGGGTATCTCCCCTCCCACAATACAAAATGTTTTGAGAATGAAGGTCTCGTGGGGGGGGGGCAGTTCATGTATTCTGTAGCAGCTTTTCATATAAAAGCATGGAATTTGAAAAAAGAAGTAGAATATCTGAAAAGGAAGAGCAGGAGATGTGAACAAAAAAGAAACGATAGAAATCTCCTTACCACAGCAGGAGATTTAGCACCTCTGACTCTTAGGGTGTCACCTTGGTTCAACATTCATCTATTTTTTGTCTAACATTTATAGGAAACAGGAATTCAGAAGAAAAATATAGGAATAATTATTGCTATTTCAGGTGGAACCATCTATTGACTCGTTGTTAATACAAATTACCATGACTTTCAACATTTCGTCATGAAATTCGCCCATCTGATTACGGCATGGTGTGACATAACACCAGATCCCCGCCACATGTGGTCATCCACATGTAAATCTGATTACATCATGGTGTGACATAACACAACCAGATCCCATCCACAGGTAGTCATTCACATGTAGATTTCTACAGCGAACAATATTTTGTTGTAATGAATCATAACAAACCTCCAAATCTCCACAACTATTAGGAAAATATAGGATTTGTTTATATAAATATAGGCAAATATAGGAATGCTGGACACCCTACCCTCAAGCACCCCACATAGGTGTAGAGAAAGCTGAGCCACTTAAGCAGGAAGCGCCGGGTGGTGGCGATGCCCCGCTGGTCCGACCCCCACTGCACCAGGCCGTAGTTTGTAAAGTTCCTGAGCATGTCAAGTCGCTCACAGGATGAGATGTCCCAATGTCTCTGTTCCTTCATCTCCGTGAATATCCATGGCTTGACTATTTGTACAGGGAATATTATCAGCGGGAAATAATTATGGTGTGATAATGGAACTAACTCAGCATTATTTACAAAGAAGCCAACACTCCGTGGATTTGCTGATAATTGAAAAACTAATATGGTTCACAAATATGAATAAAATGTTTGATTTATTTCTTCGAACTTGCACAATTTATTGTTTTTTTCAATTAATGATTTTGTGACATGAATATGCTAGGTAAGATGGATGCTCTAAAGGCAGAAACAGCTTACAACAATGTTCTGACCGGATTTTTCATACATTTGCTTTTATATCTGTTGAAAATGTGTTTACTAAAAAAATTCTGGAAACCTTTGCACACGTAAGTGTCCCCCACACGATATCTCACATTGAGGTAAGACAAATGAATAAGTGATAGTGACATCTGGTGGTCATCAATGGAAAATGAACTAGCGAGCCACGGTCCAATCATCATCCCTGCTACACTCGTCTGTTTTTGTTGTATATTCGCATCTTCATATGACAGAATGTCTCCATTTTTTTTGGCCTGAAATAATAATCACTGTACGTAAAAATGTATAACAACATGTCTGCCTAGATTGTATCCTTTCCACTCGTTCACAGTGGGCTTGTCCCAGATAATTCTTCCCTTCCAAAGTTACAACTGCTACAGACATGTTATAGTACACTGGTTATAGTATCGTTCTTGCAGCAATTACTGGCTCAACATCAACGGGAGCAAGGCAAAGATCATGAAAGCCAAAACAAATAGCAGATACCCAGTCACTCTAGGAGGGAACCACTTCAAGAAACCAACTCCTTCACACACTTGAGCAAAAAAATCAGCAAGATAGGAGGCTTTTCAATGGAAATGTTTAGGGTAGCGTTAAAATGTTTTGGTTATAAATGCATTTGAATTAATTTCAAATGTTTTGACACAAGACATCTTTTATACCTTTTATGTACCTTATATAGCACATGTTGAAAGAACTGATTGTGAAAGTGAATTCACAGGTCAGACAATGATTCCATGAAATACTCATTATAGAGAGAGTAAACCCTTCCCATCATACCACCATACTACCTGGTGGATTATAACGGAACGTAACGATTCAGGTAATAGAACCAGAAGCCTATATATTAAACAGCTTGATGTTTTCGGAGTTGTCCAAATCTTCAAGTTCCATTATAATCCACCAGGTAGAGTGGTAGTAATGTTAAGGGTCTATCATCCACCAGGTAGAGTGGTAGTAATGTTAAAGCATAATTGCTTATTACAAAATCAAATGTTTGGTGGTCGCTATCAATTGTAAATGCAAATATTTGGTGGTCGCTATCAAACGAAAATGTTTAGGGTGTGCATACAAATGTAAAGGCACTGATATAGGGATGCATGTGAATGTGCATGTTCAACATTCAAATGTGTTTGCTAGGAGTACTGTATATGATCTGCACAAATAACTACATGGTTAATTTATTATTCACTACATTCTGCAAAAAAGTCAAGAAAGAGATGAAACATTTGTCCAGTGTTATATACTATTTGAGTGTTTCAAGATAAATCATATTTTCTGTTGCATATTGTTAAGGGAAAGCGAGGAAAACTGTTATTGCACCAGTCAATAGTTTGGCGTATAATGTGTTTTGCAGCATACTTTTTAGAGTGATGCGCAGTTAGGCTCTAAGCCTCGGGTAATAGTAATATGTAATAGTATCAATTACATTTTGTTCAAGTAATAGTAATAGATGGAACAGAATACAATGTAATTGTAATAGAAAGCAAAGTAATAGTAATTGAGCAATTGATTTGCTATTACAATTGAACATTTGTCAATTTGCTACAAAACACTTTTACATCCACCACTATCAACTAGATGGCAGCACAAGACCACTATAAGCTTGCGTGATTAAGGTAGTTAATGTGTTTTGCTGTGGAGTTCTTCATATGTATATATCTTCGTTAAACTTTACCAAAGACAGGTATAGGAGCAGCAGCCTGGGCGCAACGGTCAATGTAAGTCCAGTCGGCCAGTCGTGTGTATCTCTGTTCTCTTGACCGCCCGTGGAGCTATGTGACAAAACACAGAACACACCTGCATGAACCACAGCCAAGCACATCATGTCAAAAGTCTGTTTACTGCCTTCACAAGAATCATAAATATGTTGTGGTTTTCTCTCTCCCTTTCACCTATGACCCATTATTTTAGTAAATTATACCATATCTTAAATACTTCACATACACTGATTGTGTGTATTTGTAATATGTTCTTTTTTTGTCAATAACACTCCATAAAAGAAGAATATTTGATGCACTGTATATATATGGCTTTCTAATATAAAGCATTTGAACTTAACCCTGCATGTTTGAAATTTTAATAGAGAATATCTGTATTTCATCAAGTGCATTTGTATATGAAATAAAAAAAACAGCAATTTGCCTAGGAATTCTAACATGTGACACATTTGTATTTGAACCACTAAGGGTAATTGACCCCGACCCTGCTTTATACAGTCAATCATACCATCTACAAAAAAAACTATAATAAGGGTGATATTTCAACGACTTTTTAAGGCTACTGAGAAGAAAAATCAAGCCTCCATTTCGTACTTTGTTATACTTCGTACTTGCACAAAACAACTGATATATCATCAAAAAAATTACAGCATTCCCAAATAACTTCTGAATGAGAATGCAGATTATAGTCTGGTTTTTTCCAAGCCAACTGTCTTGAAATTTAGCTTTCCTCTCTTTCAAAATGAATTACATTCCAAACACATAAAATGGCGTCAATGACAGTGGTTAATTAATACAATTTCATTTAATGCACATGGCTACCGCTGACACAAAAGCAAAACATAACCTGTTCATTGTGTAAATGTATTATATTTTGAGTGTGATTAGTACGAGAAGAAATGTATGAACAATATTGCGTTAAAATTCAAGGATTTCAAAGCCTTGCATTAACACAAATGAAATTCAAGACTTTCAAGGCATCGTACGGACCCTGTTATACACATAGTCAAACACTATGATTCTTTTTCAAAAGACATGTCACAGAAGACAATGAAGGCCAAAACGAGACGCTCCACACTACAAGATCTTAATAAGGGGGTCATCTAGCAAGAGGCCAAAGCTCTAGCACAGAAGAGAGTGAGGTGGAGAAATATGGTTCACGCCCTATGCTCCTGAAGGGGCCAAGAGGATTAAGTAAGTAAGCATGGTGATATGATGGGAAGGATCTACTCTCTCTATAATAAGCATTTCATAGAATCACTGTCTGACTTGTGAAATCAACTTTCACAATCAGTTCTTTCAACATGTGCTATATAAGGTACGTTTGGTGTCAAAACATTTGAAATGAATTCAAATGCATTTATAATCAAAACGTTTGAACGCTACCCAAACCATTTGCATTGAAAAACATCTTGCTGATTTTTTCTGCCCAAGTATGTGAAGGAGTCGCTTTCTTACAGTAGTTCCCTCCAAGAGTGATTGGGTTTCTGCTATTTGTTTTGGCTTTCATGATCTTTGCCTTGCTCCCGTTGATGTTGAGCCAGTAATGGCTGCAAGAACGACACTATAACCAGTGTACTATAACATGTTTCTGTGGCATTTTGGCACTGCAGTTGTAACTCACAACAATCGTAAAAAAACGCGAATAGGGTTGCTAGCAACTGTGCATACTGTTGTTCTGACTTACGTAATATGTATGTCAAATGTCCACGTATATGCTTCCATAATATCCCCACCCTCGAAGAAATCGGGGGAATTTTGAAATGTGTTTTAATATACGAACCATCACCATGGACCCCGGTCACGACACTAAAATTGCGAAGCTGACATAGATACGAAAGAGCAGACGTACAGTGTCATAAATTATTTATAGAATATATACGATCAGACACGTAATATTACTTGGGCTAAAAATAATTGAATAGGGAGATTTTAGTTAGTTAGATTTGTTTACAAACTGTTTGCAGAACACTTGAATCACGATTTTCTTCTAACCATAATTACTTGGTTTACTTACTCAATAGTTGTGGTTAGAATTAAATCGTGAATAGTATTGTCTAATAACTTGATGAACACTTTCACGAATGTTTGCAGAACAATCATGTACCCACAACGCGTGCCCGTTCCAAGCACGCAAAAATACTTCGTAACAACAGTAATTAATGCTTAGGCCTAGTGATATAAAACAATTAGAACGCTATCGTCAGAACGTAAACAGTCGATTTGACATCTGAATAGAGTAGGGGGGTATGGAGCCACCTTAAGGGAAACTTGTCATAGTTATTTATTCAAAACCATATTATGTTGTGGTATATATGCCGTCATGTGGTTGTTGTGTGAATATAGTATGTATTTCCAATATATTAGTTACAATTGAAGGTTTGGAATCGTTAATTATATATAATTATTATCTAGTGGGGGGGTGTTGCCCCATATCTAAGACAAGATGCCCCTCATATAGGGTGCAAAGTACAAAGTATCCTTTTGCTCACAACAGTAAATCTGTCTCCATTGTATAAAATACGAACATTGAAATGAATAAAAGTATTGCTAAATGTAAAACAAAATGTATCATGTTTTATTTGATCCAAACAGGCAACATTCACGATGGGCTCTCCGCATAGGACATACGGCCATGCTTCCTGGTCGTTGCTGGTGCCGACGCATCTTCTCTTTGGCTTCTTCACTGCGTCTTTGTTTCTTTCTGTGTACCTCTGCTTCACGATCAACGAGTTCAACTTGTATGTGATGACTTTCCATTTGCTAGGAAGCATTAAATGGTAAAACTTAAATAGATTTAGTTTCCAGCGTTACGTACCATCTATACGAAATGAAAGATCGTACATTTGAAAACACATAGCTTTTATCAAAGTGAAAATATTGTCCACTACCTAATCACGACGATAAATTTACCACATCGTGTAGGGGGGCCCCGGGGGCGTCTTGTCTCGTACTCTAGGCGGCGTCTTGCTCCCAGTAGGCATGACATAGGCATTTCTTAATTCCCGCTTTAATATTAATTTGCGCCTATTTTGTAACAATACTTGGAACTGTTTATACTAATGATGAATATAAACACAGTTTCACGAAACTAAATGTCCGAGGCGCTTCACGCCTCGGGGTGTGTGTGGTAGGGGAGTATCCCCCTTCCTTCCCATTTTACGTTTTTTAGACAAAACACTTGAAATTGTGTAATTTGGGACACCATTAATCTGGTTTTAATCGAGTTAGGGCCTAATGTAATCAAACGAAAAATCAGACATGCGACATCGTACGTTTACTATACGGATTTTTGGGAGGAATACGGCCTTGGACGGTGTCCCGTTTTAATACGGATTTGCTGAAAACATAAAAAATCGTGATAAAGTGGTCCTATGTATTTTCTTGTATTTGTCACATAAGTATAACTTCAAATGTCAAATTTACAGTAGACATGGTGCAACTACTTTTGAGTCTACAGTTTCGGCAAAACGCAGTGGATTTTGTTTCATTTACTCCTGTAAGTGGGCCTATTCTAAACGAGTATACTACAATAGACTAAACCAGCACGTAATCGTCTTAACTCTGTTTCGGCATTATTACAAACTAGAGGCACTGTAGTGTAGTAATAGTAAAAATAGATATTTATTCGTACGACAATGTGTATAGTTCAATTACAATTGAAGTATCTTTGCACACAAAGAGACTAACACGTCTTTGACTAAAAAAGTGCTACACGAATTTTCTGTATTATTCAGAACATCCTTTGCCAAGGAAACTGTGTTTAATAGTTTCTCATCCAGCCCCTTCTGATAGTGGTTCTGAATGATACAATAAAAGTAGCTAGGTTTCATATTGTAGAAAGTCGTGGCATCAAGTTTGAACTGAGACAAAGTGTAATTGAAACGTTTAGACACATGAACCAATACCGCGAAGGGCTAGATTGCCCTCTCAAGAGAGTCTATCCAAACTGTTGTTGCATTTTAAACTACTCTGTATAAAGCGCACCATTCGATTCATCATCTGAATTTGAATCGGGAGACATTCTGCTAAAAGTAGTAGTAGTACCACATAATAACAGCGAGTGCAAACTGGTAGATTAAAACGTTTCCTGAGACCTTTACGCCATGTAAATTAAAATGCATGATAGAAACATACACCATAGAAAGAGGAACAGTGTGACATTACTAATTGACGCTGTGTACTTATATTACAAAACCCAAAAATGTAAATGTAGTGATTAGTACATCCGCCTTTCATGCCATAGTTCTGAATTCAAGACGCAAACCGGACACGGTACATGTGGTGCTTGGCGATAAACTTCTGAAAAGACTAACTAGTTAAATGATACCTCAAAAGGACGTAACATTCTAACAACAATATAATTATAAAGACTATAGTCAGTTAACAGAACGTTGCCAGGTGCTGGAAACAACTAGATACTAGAAATTCTGTTTATATCAGCTGTGTTTTAATAACTGTTGTTCAACTGTGTATTTGTGCGCGTGTGCGTGTGTGCGCGTACGTGTGCGAGGGTGCACGGGTGTTGTGTGTGTAATTTTGTTAAACATTTACAAAATAAAGATACAAAATCAAGTGAAAATGCTTTTTTTTTTTAGAGTTAGAAATGGCTGTGATTTTGTTGACTGAGTAGCCTTGTTTCATGCTCTGCTCCTGGCAGGTCACAATGTGTGAATGACGTCCCAACATTCTGGCCATTCCTTGGACGGCAACCGCATCAACCCGGAATATCTGGCTGCAATGAGAAAGAGGGCTTACTAATTGCAGCCAGGTATTTTTTTTCGCGGGGAGACATTGTCAAACATGAGGTGGGCGTGCGTGTGTGTGTGTGTGTGTGTGTGTGTGTGTGTGTGTGTGTGTGTGTGTGTGTGTGTGTGTGTGTGTGCGTGGGAGTGCGCGCGTGTGTGTGCGTGTGTGCGCGTGCGTGCGTGCGTGCGTGAGTGTGCGTGTGTGTGCGTGCGTGTGTGTATGTGTGTGCGTGGCTTGTGTGTGGCGTGTGTGTGGGGAGTGTGTGTGGCGCGTGTGTGTGGTGTATGTGTGTGTGGCGTGTATGTGGCGTGTGTGGGGCGTGTGTGGGGCGTGTGTGTGGCGTGTGTGTGGGGCGTGTGTGGGGCGTGTGTGTGTGGCGTGGTTGGGGCGTGTGTGGGGCGTGTGTGTGGCGTGTGTGGGGGGCGTTTGTGTGGCATATGTGTGGGGTGTGTGTGTGTGTGTGTGTGGCGGGTGTGTGGCGTGTGTGTGGCGTGTGTGTGGCGGGTGTGTGGGGTGTGTGTGGCATGTGTGTGGCATGTGTGTGGCGTGTGTGTGGCGTGTGTGGGGCGTGTGTGTGGTGTGTGTTTGGCGTGTGTGGCGTGTGTGTGGTGTGTGTGTGTGTGTGTGTGTGTGTGTGTGTGTGTGTGTGTGTGTGTGTGTGTGTGTGTGTGTGTGTGTGTGTGTGTGGTGTGTTTGTGTGTGTGTGGCGTGTGTGTGGCGCGTGTGTGGCGCGTGTGTGGGGTGTGTGTGTGGCGTGTATGTGGCGTGTGTGTGGGGCGTGTGTGTAGCGTGTGTGTGGCGTGTGTGTGTGGGGGGGGGGGCGTTTGTGTGGCGTGTGTGTGGCGTGTGTGTGGCATGTGTATGGCGTGTGTGGGGCGTATGTGTGGCGTGTGTGTGGCGTGTGTGCGTGTGGCGTGTGTGCGTTTGGCGTGTGTGTGTGGCGTGTGTGTGGCGTGTGTGTGTGGCATGTGTGTTTGGCGCGCGTGCGTGCGTGCGTGCGTGCGTGCGTGCGTGTGTGTGTGTGTGTGTGTGTGTGTGTGTGTGTGTGTGTGTGTGTGTGTGTGTGTGTGTGTGTTGTGTGTGTGGCTTGTGTGTGGGGCGTGTGTGTGGCGTGTGTGGGGCGTGTATGTGGCGTGTGTTTGGCGTGTGTGTGTGTGGTGTGTGTGTGTGTGTGTGTGTGTGTGTGTGTGTGTGTGTGTGTGTGTGTGTGTGTGTGTGGCGTATGTGATGCGTGTGTGCTGGGCGCGTGTATGGCGTGTGTGTGTGTGGAGTGTGTGTGTGTGTGTGTGTGTGTGTGTGTGTGTGTGTGTGTGTGTGTGTGTGTGGAGTGTGTGTGGGGCGTGTGTGTGTGTGGCGTGTGTGTGGCGTTTGTGTGGCGTGTGTGTGGGGTGTGTGTGTGTGTGTGGCATGTGTGTGGCGTGTGTGTGGCGTGTGTGGGGCGTGTGTGGGAGTGTGTTTGGCGTGTGTGTGTGTGTGTGTGTGTGTGTGTGTGTGTGTGTGTGTGTGTGTGTGTGTGTGTGTGTGTGTGTGTGTGTGTGTGTGTGTGTGTGTGTGTGTGTGTGTGTGTGTGTGTGTGTGTGTGTGTGTGTGTGTGTGTGTGTGTGTGTGTGTGTGTGTGTGTGTGTGTGTGGTGTGTGTTTGTGTGTGTGTGGCGTGTGTGTGGCGCGTGTGTGGCGCGTGTGTGGGTGTGTGTGTGGCGTGTATGTGGCGTGTGTGTGGCGTGTGTGTGGGGCGTTTGTGTGGCGTGTGTGTGGCATGTGTGTGGGCGTGTGTGGGGGACGTTTGTGTGGGGTGTGTGTGTTTGGCGTGTGTGTGGCGTGTGTGTGGCGTGTGTGTGGCATGTGTATGGCGTGTGTGGGGCGTGTGTGTGGCGTGTGTGTGGCGTGTGTGCGTGTGGCGTGTGTGCGTTTGGCGTGTGTGTGGGGCGTGTGTGTGGCGTGTGTGTGTGGCATGTGTGTTTGGCGTGTGTGTGTGTGTGTGTGTGTGTGTGTGTGTGTGTGTGTGTGTGTGTGTGTGTGTGTGTGTGTGTGTAGTGTGTGTGGCTTGTGTGTGGGGCGTGTGTGGGGCGTGTATGTGGCGTGTGTTTGGCGTGTGTGTGTGTGTTGTGTGTGGTGTGTGTGTGTGTGTGTGTGTGTGTGTGTGTGTGTGTGTGTGTGTGTGTGCGTATGTGATGCGTGTGTTCTGGGCGCGTGTATGGCGTGTGTGTGTGTGGCGTGTGTGTGTGTGTGTGTGTGTGTGTGTGTGTGTGTGTGTGTGTGTGTGTGTGTGGCGTGTGTGTGGCGTGTGTGTGGGGCGTGTGTGTGTGGCGTGTGTGTGGCGTGTATGTGGCGTGTGTGTGGGGCGTGTGTGTGGCGTGTGTGTGTGTGTAGCGTGTGTGGGGTGCGTTTGTGTGGCGTGTGTGTGGGGTGTGTGTGTGTGTGGCATGTGTGTGGCGTGTGTGTGGCGTGTGTGGGGCGTGTGTGGGGAGTGTGTTTGGCGTGTGTGGTGTGTGTGTGTGTGTGTGTGTGTGTGTATGTGTGTGTGTGTGTGTGTGTGTGTGTGTGTGTGTGTGTGTGTGTGTGTGTGTGTGTGTGTGTGTGTGTGTGTGTGTGTGTAGTGTGTGTGGCTTGTGTGTGGGGCGTGTGTGTGGCGTGTGTGGGACGTGTATGTGGCGTGTGTTTGGCGTGTGTGTGTGTGGTATGTGTGTGTGTGTGTGTGTGTGTGTGTGTGTGTGTGTGTGTGTGTGTGTGTGTGTGTGTGTGTGTGTGGCGTATGTGATGCGTGTGTGCTGGGCGCGTGTATGGCGTGTGTGTGTGTGGCGTGTGTGTGTGTGTGTGTGTGTGTGTGTGTGGCGTGTGTGTGGGGTGTGTGTGGGGCGTGTGTGTGTGGCGTGTGTGTGGCGTGTATGTGGCGTGTGTGTGGGGCGTGTGTGTGGGGTGTGTGTGTGTGTGGCGTGTGTGGGGTGCGTTTGTGTGGCGTGTGTGTGGGGTGTGTGTGTGTGGTATGTGTGTGGCGTGTGTGTGGCGTGTGTGGGGCGTGTGTGGGGAGTGTGTTTGGCGTGTGTGGTGTGTGTGTGTGTGTGTGTGTGTGTGTGTGTGTGTGTGTGTGTGTGTATATATGTGTGTGTGTGTGTGTGTGTGTGTGTGTGTGTGTGTGTGTGTGTGTGTGTGTGTGTGTGTGTGTGTGTGTGTGTGTGTGTGT
This sequence comes from Lamellibrachia satsuma, assembly GCA_033239005.1. NCBI lineage: Eukaryota > Metazoa > Annelida > Polychaeta > Sabellida > Siboglinidae > Lamellibrachia > Lamellibrachia satsuma. The sequence goes on along the minus strand of BSQZ01000172.1, from coordinate 46,919 downwards.
GTGTGTGTGTGTGTGTGTGTGTGTGTGTGTGTGTGTGTGTGTGTGTGTGGTGTGTGTGTGTGTGTGTGTGTGTGTGTGTGTGTGTGTGTGTGTGTGTGTGTGTGTGTGTGTGTGTGTGGTGTGTGTTTGTGTGTGTGTGGCGTGTGTGTGGCGCGTGTGTGGCGCGTGTGTGGGGTGTGTGTGTTCATTGACGTATTTGTTGTGCGAAACTTTGCCAAGCAGCAGTGTCAAAATAAGAAGGGAAATTCCGTCAAGTTAAACTTCCGCCTTTAAACCAATCAGAACTGGCCCGTAAGAGATCCAAAACAAAGCTTCCTGCTTCGTAGCTAAGGACACGGCAACGTTGCCAAACCGCCCCTGTGTTGCGAGCGTTGCATTGGCTACCGGTTCGTCACCGAATCGAACTTAACATTTTAGTAATTGTGTTTAAATGTTTACATGGCCTGGCATCCAATTATCTAGCTGAACTGGTACTTGTCATCACAGTGATAGCAGATTACGACAGGCGCAGCACTAAATGTACAGGTGTCAAAGCTTGTGATTGGGAAATATGCCCTTGTTATTTCGACACCCCACTCTGGAATCGGCTGCCTGTTGCTGGGCGCGCCATTAACCACCTACATACTTTAAACGAATACTAAAAACCCACATGTTCAAAATTTTAAGACCAGTGACACTTAAATAGATTGCTACGATAGTTAAAAAAAAATTTTTTTTTATACTTTTTCTTAATGTTTAAGTTAGTATTTATTTACTAATTTACAATATTATATTTCTATATTTCGATTATAAGCATAGTTGTGTGCATTTTTATGTATGTATTATTTTATCGTAAAGCGCGTTTATCTATCTACAGGAGCAAACAAAAAATATTATTTTTATTGCATATGCACTTTATTTGAGCGCATACAAACTACTTTTTTCTGGTGAACTAAAACAACAATCTGGATCATGTTACTCCACGAGTAGCCTAATATGGAAAATGGCGAATAAGAAAGAATTGGACGCGAGTCTGCTCGTCGTGGCGCCACAAATAATCGGCTGGGTCCAGCGACCGAGCTAACCATGCATGTCTACGTAGCTGTAGATACCTCGACATGGTGAAACCTCAAAAGTATATATATATATATATATATATATATATATATATATATATATATATATATATATATATATATATATATATATATATATACTTAGTAAACTGTATAATTGCATAGTTTACTGACATAGCAATGTTGTCACACAAGTAGACACGACTGTATACATTCAAATTTATTAACGATTTATGAATTGCAAGGCCATATATTTTGTTTTGATGGAACAGATGATCTTTCTTTAAAAGAAACGGAGATGTGATATCCAACGTGAATATATATAATATTATATTATATTATATATATATATATATATATATATATATATATATATATATATATATATATATATATATATATATATATATTGCCCAGTCAATGTTGGCAGTCCTATGCTTTTCAACATCAACATCATCATGTGTGCGGCTTTATCAAGCAGTAATTGCAATGTGAGCCTATATTTAGCATATCGCATTGCATGTGTTGTCGATGAATCTGCCAGCCTTGCTTTGGCACACCACAGACGTATTGTGCGGTCTGTTGTCACCGAGTTTTAGCTGATATTATATCTAGGTGTCTGAACAAAGGGCACGCATGAATCGGTTATTAGTGTCTTGCGACAATACCACAAAGCAAAGGCCTACCTAAAGCTGTAACCAACCGTGACTCGACACAGGAATGGCAGTATAGTAACTCGACATGTTTATTGACGGCTTGCCGCTAGTCGTGAACATGTGCGATCGCTGTAAGACCCTAACAGTATATTCACGTTGGATATCACAAAGCCACATTGACGAGTTTCCACTTCATTCGCGCTCATATAACCCAATCATTCCGCCTGACCGTCCCATTTTTTTTTCCTGAAATAATACCAATGTATTTTTAATTATATAAATTAAACAATGCTATATTATCGCGGCAAACAGCGTATAGTTACCTGAGAATGTTGCATTGGATTCAACCAAAGACCGATAGGGTAATCTAGGGCAAAACGGCCCCTGGAGATAAGACGGCCCCGAGCACATACGCAAAATATAAAACTCTGAACGTTCCAAAATGTTATGCAAAACAAAGCTGACATCTATCGGATACCCACCTGAATGCTCAGCAACATGAAACAGACTCAATTAAATCAGTGTTTTTATTGTATATGCATTATTATACACTTTGATCTAATATTTTGGCAATAGTAAAATGGGGCAACTCAATATATATATATATATATATATATATACGATATGAATCATGACCTTAATTTGTGACGTAATAATATTATTAATTAGTTGACCGGTCAAACAATAGAAAATGGGCAGTGGTATTGTGTTTTGTATACGTCGTGTTAAAGGTCACATATGAACAGCAAATTTGTACTTTAACCCAGTAAATAAGAAATTAACGTGATTCTATTAAGATAGGTTTAATACCTGGCAGGTTCTTTTTATCATACATACACACAATTTGATGTGTAAAAATCAGACCATTTGATTGACTTCCAAAATAAATCCCGAATGAATTAGTGTTGGCAACTGTCGCTTTGAAAAGCACTGTGACGTCATAAATACCATCCATGCCACATATATATATATATATATATATATATATATATATATATATATATATATATATATATATATATATATATATATATATATATATATATATATATATTGAGTTGCACCATTTTACTATTGCCAAAATATTAGATCAGAGCGTATAATAATGCATCAATCAATAAATAAAAACACTGATTTAATTGCGTCTGTTTCATGTTGCTGAACATTCAGGTGGGTATCCGATAGATGTTAGCTTTGTTTTGCACAACATTTTGGAACGTTCAGAGTTTTATATTTTGTGTATGTGCTGGGGGTCGTCTTATTTCCAGGGGATGTTTTGCCCCATATTACCCTATCGAACTTTGATTGAATCCAGTGCATAATTCCCAGGCAACTATACGCCAATAGCCGCGATAATATAACATTCTTTAATGTATATAATTACTGATTAAACATTAAATAATGGGATGTTCAGGCGGAATGATAGGCTTATATTAGCGCGAATGAAGTGGAAACTCGTTAATGTGGCGTTGTGATATTCAGCGTGTATACACTGTTAGGGTTTTACAGCGACCATACATGTTCACGACTAGCGGCACGCCGTCAATAAACATATCGAGTTACTACATCGCCATCCCTGTGTCGAGTCACGATTTGTGACATGGTGTCTAGAAGTTGCTCTAAAATAATGTTGTTTTAGAGACCGAAACTAGGGAGTGTAATTTGTAAGATCACTCCAGGCACCGTCTGGTGTGAAAGACGGAAGGAACCCGCCGACTATTCGCCGAAAGATGACTTTGGAAATTCGTAACAAGGCATCTCACGGTGATCGACCAATTCTACGTCGCGCGTCTCCAGCATCCTTGACCGCGGTTGACCAGGGGGATGACCGGGACGACTAGAATTACCGCAGGCTCCGCGGTAGAGCACGGCAGCTATATGCAGTTAGTGCTTGGTTACCGGAGAACGATAAACTGTGTCGGAAACGGGCTGTCAACATGGCAAACGCCTGCGAAAAAAACTTGCATGAATTGGCAAGCGGCTAATCTAGACAAAGAATGGCGACGCTTTAAACAACACTGTGAGTTTACGCTCAAAGGTCCGCTCGCAACGAAACCTGAAGGTCATCATCGACCATCGGTGACAAGGGCCGTGAGATATACGAGACCTTCATTTGGACGCCAGCGACGGAATACGGTCCGGCAGAGAACACCACTCAGTCTACAAAGCGTATATAGCAAGTAGACGCAATGTGTCACACCGATGAAAAAACAAATTCGCGCAACTGTCACTTTCAGCCGACGAAAACAAGATCCAGGAGAAAAGTTCGACAAATTTGTCACGGATCTCCGCATTCTAATGAAAGATTGCGGATACGCAGAAGAAGACCGCGTGCTTAGATATGCAATCGTCTTAAGATCATCGTAAGCTGCGGTCCGCGAGAAATGCCTAGAGAAGGGACACGAACTGACTCTAAATGTGGTCATAAGTATTGGTCAAGACTATGAAACGTCCCAGTTGTTGATCAGAAACCGTTGTTGTCGGGGAACGCTAGCACGCACCTAGGCCTGATTGAGATAATGCACATTGTCGTCATCGAGCTTGACAAGTACCCGGTGCTGAGACAAACAACAGGTACGCTCCCAGGGACGTACTCACTCAAGATCGATCCCACAGTGCCGTCAGTAGTACACAGACCAAGGCGCCTGCCAAAAGCAAAGTCGGTGACAACACGCCGCACAATATGTCTATGGTGTGCAAGTGCAAGGCTGACAGATTCAACGGCAGCGTATGCAGTGCGATAGACTAAATATAGGCCTAAATATCAATATATAATTACTAATTGACTCGTACAAAGCCGCACACAGTTGAATCATAGCATTTATTTTAGGGATATGGTCATGCTGTTTGCGTCTAAATGTGAGTAGTGTATTGCAATTATTTCATTTACATGGTTTTGTAACCACGCAACCTGGCTATACTGCTGTCTGTGTATAAACCCAACTTTTGCTACACATTTTGTTCTTAGTTTACTAAACTTCTCCGGTTCTGACATAACCGATTTCCAAGAATTACCAGGCGCTTATATTATATTATGGTCACATAGTCAAGCATCAGCGCCCTGGTCAATATGTCAGTTGCCAGAAAAACTGAGAACCCATTCCAAGTAAACCACTGGCGTGATATTCTTGATTTGAGTTGCAAATAATTTGTTTATTATTTACTCTTTTAGGTACATACGACTTTTGTTTCCCATTAATAATGTTTGTACACAAAATAATCGAGACAAGTCAGTTTATATTTAATATTGTATTACATTATTAACAAATAGCAACATCTACATGCATGCCAAACTGTACGAAACTTAATAAGAGAGGCCTACACCTCTAATCAGGATAAATTTTAATCAATCAATAAATCAATCAGTAATGTATTACCCATAACAAAAAGAACGAATTACAATGTTATAAAATGCAACACAATTTGAAAACGTAACATAAGTGTGATATTTATCTATGGTTCATCCCGAACCCCGAACATTTAAGAATAATGATCAACTGCAACATTTTACAGTACGTCTGAGTAAATAAGTTTAATTTATATTAATACACTTCATGATTTATCGATTTATAGTTATACTAGCCGAGTTGCCCGGCGATGCACGGGAGAAAAAGCCAGAGTTTATGACTCCATACATTCTGTATGGAGTCGACGGGCTTGTATTGTATCAGTGCAAGGCATACCAATCGGGTTTTTAACATGCTAGCTCGCATGTAGTAATGCAAACGTCTCAAGGCTCTGGCGCTCCTTTCACACTCACCCGATGCCACTGTTACATGGATTGTGCAGGCTACTTGTAGTAATATACATATAGGCCTACAGGCTGGGAAACGTCGCTGGTTCGCTCGCTTTAATGGACTCAATACACGAGTCAGGACATTCACTCGGCAAAACACATCCATCGGCCATTTCATACGGATGATTTATAGAGGGACTTAGAACCTAAAATGTTCGTGAAACATGGGGTGGGGGTTCATTTCCGAATAAAATCGGATTGTAAAAGCCCGGCGAGTCACGCGACCCATGGCTACGACCGGTTTTAGATACTGCACGAGAAGCATAAATGAATTTTTTTATTGAATAATGCCAACGTGTAAGTGTATTACCCTCTGTTATGTTTTATGCAGGACCTCTCAGGCCCTGCGGACTGGATACCGCGCCATATAAGAACTTGCCTTTTTACCAAGCCGGTAGTTGAAATATTGTGAAGAACAGCTACGTTGCGCCTTCTATATTCGTATTGATATCACATAAGTAGAAAGGGAATAATACATACATATATATATATATATATATATATATATATATATATATATATATATATATATATATATATATATATATATGTATGTATGTATGTATATATGTATGTATATATATATATATATATATATATATATATATATATATATATATATATATATATATATATATATATATATATATATATATGTATATGTATATATATATATATATATATATATATATATATATATATATATATATATATATATATATATATATATATATATATATATATATACTCACACACAAATAAAGCTTTCCCATGTTAATTTTAATTCCCACCTCATCAGCTCTGAACACAGTATTCGAATACACATAGTCAGGGACGGATTTAGGCTTGTTGGAGAGGGGGGTCCCAATCAGTTGTAGTCATATGGGGGGGGGCGGAATGACACATGTGTCGCTCTACTTACATAAGGGTTAATATTAACCGGCTGCCAATACGTCAGTCTTTACTTTGCCACGGACATAGGATGGTATAAGAACCCTCCTTGGTTCTGCTGCTGCATACATACATTAATTGGCTAACCTTTGATAATGTATTACTTGCGTGGAGTAGGGGTGACACAGGTTGAACGATAACCGGACAAAACTCCCTGCGGACATAAGCCCCACAAGAAAAAGCCCTCAGGACATAACCCCCCCCCCTCCAGACAATACCCCCTTCGGACGAAACCACATCACTTTAATATAAACACGGACAAAAGTCTCCGGACAAAACCTCATCAGTTCAAAAGTGTTTCTGGGACGGACAAAACCTGGCATCTGGCATAAATGTGCAACACACAGAAAACAGCACAAAAGTATAATGGTATTTAACAAAAGTTTGCAGTTTATTTCTGCTTGAATTTGCTTGACTGCCACTGTTATTTCTTTATGATGCAGTGACCGATTGCATTTCTTTTATCATATAAAAAGGGGAATAGTGAACAACCTAAATTGAAAAGTTCAGTAGAAAAAGTTGTTCTCGCAACAAACCATAACAGTTCAATTATACGATCTAACAGAACCACCCATAAAAGGAATGATTCATATAACTGGTCATCCAGTTTCATTTCACCATAATGGGAAGAGGTTTTGTCTGTGTTTATATTAAATTGAGGAGGTTTAGTCCGGAGGGAATTACGTTGGGAAGGGGTTATGTCCTGGATTCAGAGTGAACATAGTTTGACTCCGGACATGTGCACAAAATGGGGAATACACGAGAATAACAGTGAAACATTAAATTACACGAGTAAAATATGTATTTGTGTAGTACACGACCATTTCCTGAAAATATCACTGATTGTGGTACCCGTACAGTGCAGTGTGTGCTGGTTAAGCGACGCAAAGGTCCCCCTCCGAAATTCTGAACGAAAACAATTCGCACAGGAGCGATGCTACGATACATGCATACGTTTGGCCTCTTTGTTGATGTCACGCGGCCGTTAATCACTGCGTGCTACAAGGTTACACGGGTCAGTGTCACAGCTGCGATATGCATGTGCGTCTATCATATATGTGTCAGTCTGTGTCGAGTCTCTCGACTGTAGGCTACAGTAATGACAGTATAGAGTCTGTCTGCACACCCGCCAAGGCAGGCTTTCTAATTCGTTAGATTATACTGCTGCTGGGTACTACACCTAGTCAAGGTAAGCATTATCATACGTTTGTTTACATAAACGAGTGTTCCATTAAGCCCGGTATTCCACTGCAATTTAATATATATATGTTTGAGTGAGTTCTCCAAGCAACTCATTTTGGGACAATGTTAACGTTTATTGTTGCGTGATTCTGCTGGCGCGTCTGTCGTGGGATGTCGGGTTACGTCCTCTTTCAAAGATACCAGTGTTTGTTGCAGCCAGCCATGCCACCGGAGCTTGATTAACAAAACAGCATATTTCAGAATTGCGGTTCGAACTGTTACCCGATCGAAACTATTCTAATGCCAACGAAACCTTAAATTAATGCTTAATGCAGTACACATTTGCGCAAAGATGAGTTTTATGAGGTCTCATAAAGTGGTACGTAGAGTTTCGCTGTCGCATTTGGCATCACAATAACGTACTAGTTCTTGGTTGGAAAAAGTTTTCCACCCGCCCTACCCTTACGTGGAACGAGTGCCACAGGTGTACCTTTTCTTCGCGTTTCGGCAAAATTAAAATTAACTTTTTCGGCTTCAAGAGGTGTTTTGTCACCTTGGGGGTTGAGGTTTCCTCTTTACGTGTTGGGTACCATATTGTGTAGTATTGTATACCGTATGCCTTATCACATTGACGCATGCGGCATTGTTTATATATATATATATATATATATATATATATATATATATATATATATATATATATATATATATATATATATATATATATATATATATATATATATATATATATATATATATATATATATATATTATATATATATATATATATATATATATATATATATATATATATATATATATATATATATATATATATATATATATATACATACTTACCATTGTGTAAGCTATGCATGGCTATAGATAGTACTTTGCACATAGTACAATGGATCAATTGCAATGTACATTATAACTGCTGCGTTACTCATATTTGCAATCTGTGTGCTTATTACACCTACAATGTACTATGTACTACGAATGTACTACGTGTCAAGTAACTGTATGTACAATCAGAGGTGAGCGCCAGACAATCCAGTTATAATAAACCGTTATGGACTGCCATGTTACCAACATCATGGTAGTTTGCTTTGTTCTTGCATAAGACAGTAAATAAAGCCAGACCCAGCAGTAAGTGGTTTTATTTTGTTGGGGGCACACCTTCCGGGCAAGAGGGAATTGTTATTAAGGGTGAAGGCACGCAAAAGACTGTTTCCTATGTTCTTACACTCAATTTATGCTAGATTATATTAATTAGGTCTCACTTAAATTTACATATATGTACTTGCTACGTATTTTCATTCTACGCATCTGCGAACGTCTCTTTTGGGGTAAAAGGCGCCGGAAAAAAATCGACCCATCGCCAATGTTACGCTGTATGGAAAGTCGACAGGTGAACGATTGAACAGACACGACACGGTTCATGTTTGAATTACAATCAATTTAGAGGCACCTGATATTTGAAAACAGGTCAAAATAACTGGTTCGATTTTGGGCCCTTACCCTTATCCAGACACAATTTGCATGCAAATGCTGAAAGTTGTTTGCTTATGTATAGCTACTTCGTCATTGGACCTGTCTTTCTGTGACCCAACCCTGTTCTAACAGCCACCAAATTTCTTCCGTGGCATCAATGCCTGGATAACAGTTTAGTCCCTTATCTACGTTATCACGAACCGTTCATTCCGCCCCAGGCGCATGTTGGTAGGTCGCGGTGCACTTACGTTTCGCCCTCTGACGTGGCCGTCAACGGTCGTCGTGCCGCTAACTTCGTGCAGAAAAGATTCGGTTGTCTGGTTGTCTGCCGTACCGCTAAGGCCGTCGTGCGGCGAACGTCGCACGGATACGATTATGTTGTCTGCTGTCGTTTGAGCATACTGCTCCGGCCGTCATGCCGCGCCGCGCACTTAGTGCACAGACGACTTTGCGCTTTGCCATTGTTCTGTCGTTCTGGCGACCGTTTTCCTTCGCAACAGGGTTGTCGTCTCATTAGTGGCGTTTTGGTGTCGCCTCGCTGCATAGATAGTCGCTGCGCATCTCGGTTATGTTTAAGTCAATTCTTCATGTTTCACACGTTACTTTTTAACTTTAGGGGAGCGTAGACACTTTTACCTCCTCGCTCAAAATTACACCTTACACGTGATTGACTCACATATGTCCTTCGTCTGACATCCTGGCACCCACGCTGGGGATACTTCCCTTCTGTGTCCCCACTTTTCCCCTGATCTGCCTGCTCGCCGAGATCCTCACATATGTATCCATTCTCTTTTTATAATCCTTGTTTCTGAGATAACATATGACACTAGTTCACCAATCGTCGTCTTCTGGTTTAGTTCAGTAAGAAACCCCTCTTTAAATATTAGTGAAAACAACCCTAAATCGGGTAATACTCCGGTCCTTGCCTATTCAATGTGCAGTAATACCCAAGATAAGCAAACCCACGTCGTCCAAGCGGACACGTCACGCTTGAGCAAAAACATTACGCAATACTGGTTAGTTCTAACAAAGGCCAATGCATTAGGTTTAACTAATAAATAAAGAAATATGAAACAATTTTCTGATAACAAAAAGCAGAAATGCTACAGTGAACTGTCATAAGTTTATACAATGCAAATTGAATTAACTTTAAACTTTGATTATATTGACACGACTGTCTGACTGAAAAGTTAAATCAGACAAACACATTTTTCTAGAATCTCGATAATGACGCTAATTGACTGCTGGCGCTACACAGGAACGCATACACAAAATGGAGTGGTGACAGTGTGTAACAACGAGACCACGCCTCTGCGGCCAGACACTCTTCTTGGCGATTTCAAAAAGGCGAGCGAGGGTTAGATAAGTGAGACTAGACTACGGATGTCGTTCAAAATGGCACTTGCTAAGCGAGAGCGAGTGAAAAGATATGATATGTCAACGTCAAAGTTTAATAAGATTGCCATTCAAGGCAAAGGCCCAGATGGCAAGTGGACAAGGAAGCCTTATCGAGAATCCAGCAGTTTTAATCCATGTGTAATCTGCCCTCCTGGGATATGTGTCAAGTTCACGACAATCTACTGTATTGTCGCCCACTGCCAGCACTCTTTGCAGTGGCCCATGCGCGATCACGGTCGACTTCGACATCGAAATGGAGTCGAGTTCAGGCTCCGATTCACAGACACAACCGGCGTATACTCTCGGCAGCAGTTTCCCGGTTGTTGAATGGAGACCCAAACGGCAAACCACGAACAATTCGGCTTTACTCAGTCTAGTAAATTTAAACTGTTTTTTTTCAATAGGCAATACCGGATCTGGATGTTTTTATCAAAGAAGTAATTTTTTTGGCAATGTTTCAAAACCTGTCAAAACCTTCAAGAATTAGCTCTTCATATATTTTGTAGATTTCACAATATAATCACCTTCACATTTTTCTTTATTATTATTGGCCAGTATTGAAAAAACTAATTCGGCCAATAATGACTGTCGTTGGCTCAAATGGCATTGGCTTGCCAGTGAAACAAACAATTGGGCCAATAATGGCTGTTATTAATGGAAGCCGTTCGCACGCTTAATGTTACACTTTTTTTAGAAGGTTCAATACTGCAAAAAAAAAATTCTGGCTAGGGGTTTGAGAGCAACTAATATTGCAAATGACGATATTGGTTGTATGATACGCAAATAATTGTGATTCTAATAAATATCATCTTTAATTACCTTTCATCAGCAATAGGACACAGGAATCTTTTTTGTACATATTCTTGATAATATTGCTGTTCTTCCAGTGCGTAAAATTGCTGTGTTCGAAATTAAGGCCGTTTTATTGGCGGCCGCCGAATCGAAATTTTCAATTCTGCCAAAATGCGCAAATTATCGGCCCCATTACGCCGATTCATCCCGGCTGGCACGGCTGTGTCGGACTGTATTAGTTATGCACATTACAGTACTTGCTAATCTATGGTAATTCGATCTAAAGTACAATTGTGACAAACTACTTCTTCCTTGCCAGCGACAGATCGCTGCCAAGGCATAGTCCGCATATGCAAGTGAAACCCCTAGCATTTGTTACATGGATGCTTATTCGATGATTCACATTTAATGACGTCAATATCTTGGGGAATACCAGAGAAACACAAAAGTAAAGATGGCGGACGAAGTTGCGAGAATCGTAGAGTTAGACAATATTTGAAGGATATTACGCCAATTTATTTCATACCAAGGAGATACTAAGGAGGCAGACAATCCGACTGATAATATAACGTCACAAGACATTCTGATTAATGTGATATTTGGCTGTGAAAGTGAACTTTGGAGGCTTCGATTTGGAGTGAATTGAGAACGATGTTACGTTTCCCATTGGTCACCATGTTAACGTTTTGCACGATTATAAGAAAACGGGACCATCAAAAATACTGAAACTTCTTTCCTGCCGTTGTCATCATCTCATTGATATGCTGGTCGAGTTTTGTCAAAATCACATATTTCTAACTCTTTTAAAATGCCTGAACGTGCCATACCCGTCAATGTTTACCAATGTCTGCATACATTACTACGCACACGTGCCTTGTAGCGAAACAATTGCCAAAAATCCTTCCGCCTATTGAAATCATCTAAAAATCCACGGTTACACTGCTAACATTTTTTACCAGCAAACTTACCAATGTGTCTGCTCAAATGCAGTTACGTCAGATGATATGATTTTTTTTAATTACACATATCTAAAATTACTGTGCCCTACATTCGTGTAACACACCAGGAAGTCTAACTGAGGCATGATCCCTTATCCGACTCTCGCTCGGCTTCGTGGATCCGCTGAGAAGAGAGTCTGGCCGCAGAAGCTTAGTATCATTGTTGCCCACTGTCACCAATCCATTTTGTGTAGGCGATCCCGTGAAGTGGCAGCAGCCAATCAGCGTCATTGTTGATATGATACACTAAACCTTTTTTGCCTGATTTAACTTTTCATTCGGACAGTTGTGTCAATATAATTAAGTTAATTCGAATTGCAACTGATAACAGTTACCTCTTATTTTATGATTTAGTCAAATGCCCGGATGACATCGTAATTAGCTAATTATGTATGTTCCCAGAATCTGGGCGCATACACAATTTCAGGCACAATGAATACCCCACTCTGCATATATATATATATATATATATATATATATATATATATATATATATATATATATATATATATATATATATATATATATATATATATATATATATATATATATATATATATATATATATATATATATATATATATATATATATATATATATATATATATATATACTGCTACTCATGTATTCAATTCTACTGAATAAACTCATTCAATTAGGGGAAGTAAGATTCCACGTAGAGGGTGAATGTGTAATCTACCGTGGACTCCATTTCTCATGAGCCACTGCAGAAGCGACAATAACGCGGCTCAATCAATTCTGCCAATCTCCTCGCAAGATACCAGTGAATGAATGAAACCTCACACTGTCATTGACAGCGGAGTTTTCTGTCGGCGACAGCGCTACCCCTTGTCAGTTGTATTATGAATGTGGTGGTAAATACGCAACACCGCATACTTATAAACAACGATAACTAGGATATATCACACAAGTATCGATATACCTCGCTGTTACCACGTTCACGGATATAGGACCGGATAAATAGCCACAAAACGTGGAAAACGCAAAGCGGACAGTTTCATGGTCGGTGTGCCCTTTGACCCGCGTTAGTGTAGCCCCGTTGGCAAAATAATTAGTATTTTTTGGCATGGTCAAACCGCTTCAAATGTAACTTGAAAAAAAAAATTCCTTGTGTAACATAATGTTAAAACGCAGACGCGAAAGTTTTTGTATTCTGATATCAGGTCTTTATTTTCAACAACAACAGAACACAATAGCCAAACTTAAAATATAAACCACAGTCTTGATGTTGAAAAGGGCAAGAAGAAGTGTGTCACTTATATAACATTTGCCCAATTACCATAAATATAACAAGAATAAGCCAATAATTACAGTATACAACACGCATAATTACAACTTACCTATTTATATTTCAATATGAATAATGAAATATTAGTGTTTAGACTAGATAGTCACTGTAGTGTAGTTCAAGAATAACATGTAAAGACCAGCATAAACGTTCTGATTCCAGTGTTAAAATTTACCATCTGACACGCAGTTTGGTGTATTAGATAACCTCTATGGGTCCACGAATTACTGTATAATAATGAACTACAACACAAGTACTGAAATCTCAGTTCATATCTGTATTACTATTAGTATCATGCGATAGTCATCGTCACACATGAAGTCCGCAGTGGCAGCACCTTTCAAGTCGGTGTCCAAAACAGTATCGCCACCTGGCGGCAAACTCATTGTCACATCTATTAGGATGGCGTACACAATTGTTCAATTATGAAGTACTATTATGTATGCGGATCTTTTTTGCAGACGTATGTGCCGTAATTGGTCTCACATATAGCAAACATTATGCCATAATCTGACAAGTCATGACCGTTGCAATATAGAATTACGTATTTGTTCCCCGGCTTAGATTTGTATGCAACACAAAACAAACCTTCACTGGCTTGTCCGTTTGACACGCATTCTGTCTAAAAGAAATCACTGCGAAGTATCCAGAAAAAGCTAAGATTATAAGATAAGAACAGAACTGGCCACAAGATCACGAAAACGCGGCAATACGCCATATTACCTCAAACATGAATACGCCATAACTTTTGCGTATACAAGTGGTGCCACCTGACAACGGTATCGGTTAAAAATGGATCCGAGGCCAGACTCGATCTATTCTCGACGAATTCACGAAGGCGGGCGAGAGTTGGATAAGCGAGACTAACTATCGAATGCAAATCACTACATATTAGTTAGTTTCGTTTATCCGACTCTCGCTCGGCTTCGTGAATCCGCCGAGAAGAGAGTCTGACCGCAGTGGCGTGGTTTCGTCGCATTCCACTGTGACCACTCAATTTTGTGTAGGCGTTCCCGTGAAGCGCCAGCAGTCAGTCAGCGTTAAGATGATACCCTAAAACAATTTTGCCTTAAACATCAAGCTACTATTATAATAACAATATATATATATATATATATATATATATATATTTATTTATTTATTGTAATAGTAGCTTGATGTTTATTTTATTCGATAACGATAATAGCCTGATGTTTATACCGCACAATCATCTTCGAATGCGGCTCTTTTGGAGCAATTTAGCGACGCCAGTAGCCTTCGGCTTCGATCTTATACTTTCTGATCTAACCATGAAAACGACCACATAGAGCTGACAAACTTCTGATATCAATATATTCTCATCAAAAATATATGTGCACATGTCAAGTAAACACAACTCGTACTTACGTGGTCGTCGCTGCCCGTGTCGCTGACTTTGTTCGGGTTCTACGGATTGATGGCCTCAACATAACTTCCACTACTGGGAATAATGTTGGCACATCATCCTCTTTCAAAGATATTTTAGTACCAGGATAACCCAGGGCTGTCATCTTCTCTGGGTCGCCGTGGAAACAAGTTTGCGCTTCGTCGGCTGGGAGTTTCAAGTCTTCATTTTTGCAAGTCATTTCTTTAGCAAAGTTGGCTGCGTATGGAACTTACACGAACGACTTGTTATTCTATTCTTACTACTGTTTGGATTACAACAGAATTCCACACAATAAACCATTATGACGCTCGGTTCGAAACAACCGCTATCACTGTAAACATAGGTGAACGAATGGAAAATCCCAAGTCACGCTGTGCTTCCATGTCACAAGTGACGTCACATCGAAGCTTGCCGGTAGTCGCGGTAAAACTTAGGGATAATCGAAGCAGGCCGATCGGACAGGGTATTATTTTTAATGATTAATTGATTGAACTCTGATGAAATTTTCGGTGTTGTGGAAATGGAAATATAATACAAGATGGAATATAATATGATTTCAAGCAATTTTTGTTTTTATTCCCTTGAAGAAAAGGGGCTTGGATGCTATGAATTACGCATTACCAAAAAGTATTTTTGAAGGTGAATTCACCCACACCCTGATCATTACCATTTGAAAATTTCCTTTGAATATTTCCTTTACGTAATTCAACAAGTTTATAACCATTGTTGTTGATAATTTTGCCTAAGTTATTTCCGATGAACTGTATCTGGACAATAAATTTATTTGGTTTTATTCAACCCCATATTTACATGTGTCTGTTGTCTATTCAAAGCTTAAGTAAACCTTCCATTTCTGATTAAAGTGTCGATAGACACACTATTAACTAAACTAATAGCTTGTTTAATATTAATTTCGCGTCTAGAATAAACAATTATAATAATTCGAAAATAAACATATTTTGTGTTGCAATAAAGCGTAAATTTAATCAATAACTGTTTTTTTCTAACAAAGTTACATTGCCTAAATGCATATAATATATAATTTCTAAAATATGTAAATTTTTATTTCAGCCGCCAACACTAAATAAAATTTGCTTCAAATATGTACAATTTTTTTTTAAATACCGCCGCCAACAGGAAGGCACTACCGCGCATCACTGGAATGAAATAACCGATATTGTGCGCGCATAGGTAATAGCCGTTTTCTAGAGTGTACGCTCTTGCCTATCGAATGGAGCAGCCCCACTGAACGTCGTGTACATAGCAGTGGCGCCACACGGTGGACATAGAACCAACCACATATTGGTGTATGTTTCCAAGTCTATTGTACCCTCGATTATCCAGGCTAACTCATAAAATATAAGTTTTTATGATGCAATTCGAATTAACTTTAAACTTTGATTATATTTACACAACTGTTAGACCGACAAGTTAAATCAGGCAAAAATGTAGAATATCGATAATGACGCTGATTGGCTGCTGGCGCTTCACGGCAACCCTTATGCACAATGGAATGGTTACAGCGGGTAACACCGAGACCAAGCCTCTGAGGCTTCTCGGCGAATTCAGAAAACGAACGAGAGTCGGATAAGCAAATTAAAGCGAAACACAAGTCATGGTATTCGTCCTATGCACCTATAGGAGTTACTAAGACATAACCACGTGTAACTTCAATTAAGTATATCACGCCAGTGGGTTACTAGGAAAACCTTGTTGAACATACACCATCTTAATTTCATGGGCCGCGCCACGTCACGGCAGTATTCGCTCGCCAATACACATATTCCCATTCATGCCAATATGATTTGGCCATGTTATTTGCGTCCCAATTCAACTTTTTTGCTTTACTAAACTAATCTTCCTTCCTGCAAAATAACACGTTACTTTGAGACTTTGCATTGGTTTTGTGTATGCCGGCCTCCCATAATACGTCATATTAGTCTAGGTTACCCCGATATCATAGAACTGCGGATACGATCTTTTCGATTTGCCTGCTGCGATGCCAAACAATCCAGCGTGTTTCGTCGACATGATTTGTGGTGTCGATTATTGTCGCCTGGATAGGTGATTAGAACTCGATGAGCAGTATCTAGCTTAATGTTAGACATTATATATTGGAAGTTACATGTCGAACTATTAAGCATACTATGAAGATATGTTGGCATATCGAGCAACATTTTTTTTGGGGAATTTCAAATTGTATCTGAAAACTTTATACCGATGATACGAACATTAATGTTTTGTTAATTCACGAGAACTGTTATGTCGTTTGTCTACCGTGTGACTAATCTGAGACCATATGGTGGACTTCCTCGTTAAGCATAAATTATTAAATTCGTCTCAACATGGATTCCTAAAAGCGAGGTCATGCTTAACAAATATGTTATGTTTTTTGGAAGAAATCACTAAGTCGATAGACGTGGGATCGCCAGTAGATATTATCTACTTAGATTTTCAGAAAGCTTTTGAAAAAGTGCCACATCAAAGACTACTACTTAAATTAAAAGCCCATGGTATCGGGGATAGCATAACTGACTGGATAGAACAATGGCTGACTGACAGAAGACAACGAGTTGTAGTAGATGGAGAAGTTTCAAATTGGAAATCGGTTTTGAGTGGGGTACCTCAAGGATCAGTATTAGGACCTATATTCTTCTTAATATATATCAATGACTTGGACAACAATATAACAAGTAACGTACTGAAATTTGCGGATGACACAAAACTGTTTAGAAAGGTTAATACTGATGGTGATAAACAACATTTACAAAACGATCTAGACAGATTAGTGAAATGGTCTGAGAAATGGCAGATGGTGTTCAATTTTGGGAAATGTAAATGCCTACATACAGGACATGGGAACTTGAATGTAAACTATAAAATGGGAGATACTGTTCTGGGTACTACTGTAAAAGAAAAGGACTTAGGAGTTACAATAAGCGCTGATATGAAAGTTTCAGAGCAGTGTGGTATTGCAGCTTCAAAGGGTAATCAAATTCTTGGATTGATTAGAAGAAACATAACATACAAGGGAAAAAGGTTAATTATACCTCTTTATAAAGCAATAGTTAGACCTCATTTAGAATACTGTATACAAGCATGGAGACCATATCGTAAGAAGGATATAGATACGCTTGAACGCATACAAAGGAGAGCAACTAAAATGATTCCAGAACTGAGAGACCTTAGTTATGAAGAACGCCTGAAAGAATGTGGTTTAACAACTCTAGAGACAAGGAGGTTAAGAGGAGATCAGATTGAAGTTTTTAAGATATTGAATGGGTATGAAAATATTGATAGAAATATGTTTTTCTCACTCAAGAAGGATAGCAGAACTAGAGGACATGAGGTAAAATTAGTAAAGGATCAATGTAGATTGGACATCAGGAAGCACTCGTTCTCACAGAGGACAATAAATGAATGGAACAAATTGTCTACAGATTGTGTAACTGTTAGCAGCGTGAATATGTTTAAAAACAAGGTTGACACATATCTCAGGAGGGCGGGTTATAAATAGATGAATATTGTTGGACTCTCGATAAGCCAATAGCTTCCTTGTCCACTTGCCATCTTGGCCTTTTGCTTGGATGGCAAATCTTGTTAAATCTTGTTAAATCTACTGTAATTAATTTTGAATCCAATATAAAGATAACGCTGATCTTGAAGGGAATGACTTGACTTGAAAATGAATCGCGTTGGAACGACGTCATTATTTTGACGTTGGATTTTAGACTTTAAAGTAACGTTTATTTGATTTAGTTGTTCCGAAGTTAGAACAATGGATGTTTTCATTGTTGAAAAGTTAATGCGGCCTCTTCATTCTCTGATAGTGTGTGGGATTTGTACTACATTGAACATGTGATACACTATAAATGCAAGTTACTATATTTGAGGATGGATCAATCAGTTCATAATTAAAGGCCAATTTAAACATTCCAACTTGTATATAAGAGAGGGAACAGAACTTTTAGATTGGACAGAAGCAAACACTGCAATGTTATTTAAAGATGGATCGAGCAAGAACTGTGGACATTGCAGACTAATACGCAAGAATTAACAAAACAATATTTAACAAGATTGCCCTCCAAAGCAAATGCCCAGATGCAAGCGGACAAGGAAGTCATTGACTTATCGAGAATCCAATTTTTTTTCATTAATGTGTAACCCACCAGCCTGAGATATGTTTTAACTTTGGTTAAAAATATATTCACGATGTTAGCAGTTGCACAATCTGTAGACATTTTGTTCCATTAATTGATTGTCCTCTGTGAGAACAAGTACTTCCTGATATTCAATCTACACTGATCCTTTACTAATGTTACCTCATGTACTCTAGTTGTACTACCTTTCTTTAGTGAGATAAAATATTTCTATCAATATTTT
>BSQZ01000172.1:0-22500 GCA_033239005.1 Lamellibrachia satsuma | reverse complement strand
GTTGTTTAGTATCTGCCAATTCGGTAATTCACCTTTCTTGCGTGGCATCGTGAAAGTCGTACGTCGGATGTTTGGTAAACTTCGATCGGCCGAGAGGGTTGCTTTGCTTACAAATGTGACCAGATACAGGGAGATTTGTGGCCAGTATGTTCAGGCATTATATTAAATGTGTTTTCAACTAGGAAGGAGTCTATGGAGGATCGCAGAGAACACAGCTAGAGGTCGTACGAAATGGCGAAGGAGGAGCGCGTAAGAAATAACTAGCAAACGTTAAATGATTAGCGTACCTACCAGCATGTTAACAACTCTAATATTGTATAACGATTTTAAGATTCCATAGTCCGTTTGTTTACAGCTTTTAATTCGCCTCTGTGCTTGGGTTTCCGAGGATTTTGACGCTATTGACGTTTTCATATTACGTCCGTATTGTACATAATAGGAAGCATTTTTGTATGATCACCGCATTTGTTATCGGGCATTTTATGTTAAAGTGAAACAAAAAAATTGTTTTGGGCCTTTGCACCTATAACACTAACTATAAAAACTAACCATTTGCAACTTTAATGAAGAATATCACGCAAGTGACTTACTGGGAATTTGTTCTAAAAGTGCGAAATTCTGGTCTAATGTAAGTTTTCGTGGAAGCTGACAAAATCGTCAGTGTTTGTAATTTTGACCAATCAGCGGCGAGCAGCCTCTTAACGCGGCTGCGCCGTAGGCTGTGTGGATCGCGTATATTTTTAACGTGGTTGAGATGTACAGTTACAATTTCATTTGCTTTTATCTAGGATTTACACGCAGCAAAAACTCTTACAATGCTGTACTCCTCAGCATTCGGATGAAAACATGATTCAGCGAAGCATAGAGTCTTTTTTTAATTTCCTATGGAAAAACAAACAGTAGTGAAGCAATGGATTCACAATTGGGGCCGGCTTGTTAGAAACCCACGCGATAGGCTAGAATGTATTCAACCCATTTTGAAGAGTCGTGTTTTGAAGTTGATGTATTTTCATCATGTAATGGGTCAAGATCCTTGAAAACGTCGGCGACGGATAATGCTAAAGCCTGAAGCGGTATATATATATATATATATATATATATATATATATATATATAATCATAATCATTCATTAAAACACATATACAACACACACACACACACACACACACACACACACACACACACACACACACACACACACACACACACACACACACACGTACGCAAGCACCCGCGCTAGCACGCACGCATACACACACACCATCAACAAATACATCACACACAAACACACCACATACACATGCGAACGCTAGCCACACACAAATATACAATACACATCCGCTCGCACTCACACACGCATTCACGCACCCACGCACTCATGTACACAGCACACCTCACATCGCGCACCGCACTCACACGCACAAACGCACACGCACACGCACACTCACACATACACACACGCACGCACGCACACACACACATTCATACTTTTTTCTATGTGTGTATGCATGTGAGAATGTGTTCATTAAACGCTCAAAAATCTGAATCACGTGTAATATAATTTAATTATAATTTAAAGCAATATATGCAGTTTGCAGTTCAATGGATCATCATCGAAGGGCTTCCCATTTAGCAGTATGAAGCAAGGTGATATCGCACACTGAAGAGGGCTTCCAGAAGCTCATAGACTAAGTTGCACAGGTGTACACATGATTTGCTCTCACCAGAAGCCTGAAAAATGCCAATGCATGGGAAAAGAAGTCAACGAAACTCGAGTCATCAGCAATCTATCGCTCGACGTAGAGATTAATAAGCGCTTCGTGAAGGCAGCAACTGCTATGACAAGGTTATCCAACAGGATGTGGAAGTACAACATGCACACTGAGAACACCAAGATTCGAAGGCGAAGCAGGAAATTCGCATCTACAGCCTCCACCTTCGATGCAGGAGATGCATACTTGGCATCACCTGGCAGAAGCACACCCCAAACATGGATGTCTTTGAGCATGCTGCCTTGCCCAGCACATTCGCCCAGCAAAGTCAGCGACATCTGCGATGGCGGGGCCATGTGTGCCGCATGGAGGATAGACGAATTCCAAATGATGAAAGCTCTACGATTCAGAGATGTTTGCAATCGAGATATCAGATCTGCTCAGATCAGATTCGTGTCCTGGGAATCTGCTGCAAAAGACCACAAAAACTGGCGCCAGGCTTTTTTCAATACAGAAATTCAAAAGATGAAAACACCATGACCACGAGAAAATTAAAACAATCACATTTGATCTGATTAAGACCGGTATGATTTAAAACAAGTGAGGAATGGTATCAGGCAGGCAGAGGAAAGAATAAACGATCTGTGGACGGAGATGTGAGAGTGTCCAAGAGAAAGGCTATCGTCTACCACGCCCCTATATTAAAGTCTCTACACTTGACCCATCTTTAACAGAGACTGTCACTCCAATATTGGTCATGTTATTCTCAGAAGATGCTGCGAAAAACACCGATGTCACCTTCGGCTCAGTTCCATTATGTTTCGATAGAGATGGTTGCTAATAATAATACATATACATATTTCAAAAAGTTTAAAATTGGTAATGTAATGTTAAGTTTAGTATACTATTTCATTTAAGTAGCTCAACATTCAAGTTTTGTGATAATACGTTAATTAGATAATAACATAAATAATATCCGAGAAAAAGTGTATGTTCATTTCCTGTCAGGTCATTCGCCAGAGAATTTCGACTAAATTAGATTTCTCATCATAACACTACTGACATTTTTTTTTGGATTTATAAAGCAAATCACATTAACCTATTCTGCTGCCACCAATTCGAAATATATCATTGTTACGAATGTCAAGAGAGTGACGTTATCGAACTAATCAGTTACTTTTTTAATATACTTTTGAGTGTCTACATAATATGTTTGATATTGGAATTTTTTTGATTCTCTTTATCGATGAGATGCATGTGGATATGATAACGCCAGCGGTGGAGAGTTGAATCAGCTGGACAAAGAGGCTGCTGAATACATGTATGAGGCAAGGTAAAGTACCAGAGGAGTGGCGGACAGGGCTAATAGTCCCAATATGGAAGAAGAAGGGATATGTGCAAGACCCAGGGAAATACCGAAGCATCACACTTCTAAGTCAAGTTGCTAGGTAGGATCCTGGATGGGAGGATCCTAAAGAAAGTAGAGCAAGAATTGGGTGAAGAACAACAGTGATTCAGAAAGGGCAGAGGGACGACAGATGGGATGTTTGCATTAAGACAGCTGGTAGAGAAGAGGTTGGAGATGCAAGGGAGATTGACAGTGGGATTTGTGGACATGGAGAAGGCCTATGACACAGTCCCAAGAGAGATGGTGATGGCAACAGTGAGATGGATGGGAGTGCCAGAAGCAGAAGCCAGGATGGTGGAAGCAATGTATGAGAGAACAAAAGGAAGAGTTGTGGTTGGATCTGGGTTGTCGGAAGAATTTCCAGTTAACATCAGTTTAAGGCAAGGAAGTGCCTTTAGCCCTTTACTGTTTACCATGGTGATGGAACTAATCAGAAGGAAGATCAGCACGAAGGATGTTCTCAGGAAGATGACGTATACAGACGATCTGGCCATAATAACAAAAAGCAAACAAGAACTACAGGAAGTGTTGGAGAAATGGAACGGTGTGTTCGAGAAGCTCGGACTGAGAATGAGATTGTGAAAACAGAAATTATGTGGGTTGGACACCAGAGAGAGGAATTGAACATCAGGTTGGATGGTAAGGAGATCAAGCAAGTGAATGGCTTTGTGTACCTTGGAGGAATGGTTACGGAGGATGGGCATTCAGAGGCAGAAGCGCGACGTCGGACACAAGCAGGAGCGAATGCTGGGAGAAAGGTAGAAGGAGTCATGTTGGACAGAAACATTTCGAAAAAGCTGAAAGGGAAAGTCTGAGAACGTGTGTTATAACAACATGCCTCTATAGTCTGGAGACAGTGGCGTTGACAGAACAACAACAGAAGCTACAAGTTTGTGAGAACAACTGAGTTCGTCGAATAACAAGAAAAAAGAGGGTGGACAGAAAATGGATGAACGACCTGAGGAAAGAGGTTGGGAAGCAATGCAGCCTAACAGGAAGATTGGTGAGAATCAAGATGAGACGGGCATGCCACTTGGTAAGAATGGATGCAAGCAAACTAGCAAAGAGAGCAGAAGTGGAGGAAGAGCACAATTAGATAAACAAACTGGATTTCGTGCGGTTCGACGTGGCCCACATGTCATCTTACAACAACCGACGCCCAGTACATGTATACGACCGAGCGACGAGTAGTTCTCCATTGTTGGGCGCATTTGGTGGTAATACATTGCCGAGTACCATTTTCTCCAGCAACAACAGTCTGTTTGTCACCTTCGAACGCAACCCATGGTTTCAAAAGCCAGCATTAAAAATCAAAACTGAACTCCTTCAAATTAATAATCCCTGTGGATGACATAAACAAAGTGAAAGACCCTCTACTCTGGCCCAAGGGCTGGAATGTGAGGAGATGGTATGTTAAAACAAAGAGTGAATCCATCAGGAATAAGGATGTTGTATCACTGTGTGAATCTTTGCAATAACGTTCAATGCTCCACCGACTAACCGTATACAGCCACTGTCTATTATTAGTTATAACTGTAAACACGTTAGAGACAGAGGTCCGAAATGTTATTTTACATACAATATTAGTAAAGAATGTGATCTGTTACTTATACAAGAACATTGTCTATATAAAAGCGAATTAAACAAGATGCGCAAATTAGTTCCATGGATGAATGTATTGTCAGGGAAGGACACCCATACGGCGGATGTGCAATCATGTGGAAAGTATCACTTCAATATGCAGTGAAAGAGTTTAATACAATCACGTGAGGTTGTGTGGGATTATGATTCAAATTAACAACTGTGAAATCATGTGCTTTAATGCATACATGCCTTGCGATGGCTGGTCGGAAGACGATACGTTTGTGGAATATATGGATGTGTTAGGTAAAATACAGCAGTTAATACACACGTACAACCCCGCTCACGTTATATACGGGGATGACATGAATACAGATTTAACTAGGAATACGCCTTACGCATATGAGTTAAGGAATTTTATAGCGGATTTTAATCTTACGGTATGTATTGATGCTCCAGATGCGCAAGTGCCATATACTTATGTAAGTCCAAACGGTTTGACCTCCAGAATTGATCTTTTTTAGCCACGGCAAATTTAGGACTGAAGGTACTCGAATGTGCTATTATAGACAACTTGTTGTTTTTAAAGTTAGGTTAGATATAAATGTAGACCACATGTTCGAAAGGAACTATTGTCGCAAACTAGCATGACATAAAGCCAGTACTGAACTCATTAACCAATACAGTAGTGATCTTGAGTATAAACTCTCCATGTTACAATACGACGAAGAGGCTTTGCTGTGTAAGAATGTAATGTGTAAAAACATGATAACGAATTATCTAGAGTATACAATGACATACTAAATATGTGTATAGAATCGTCAGAATGTATACCTACCACCTGTCCTAAAAACAACCTTAATTCAGGTGGTGGCAGAAGGAAACTTCCTGGGTGGTCTAAAGAAGTTGAACACTTGAAGCAGGAGGCTATATTCTGGCATCGACAGTGGCGAGCTGTGGGAAAGCCTCACCAGGGTGACATTACAGAAATGAGACGTATAACAAGAGCTCGGTATCATAGGGCTGTTAGACATATTATGAGAGAGGATGACATAATTCGTACTACTAAGATGGCTAAAGCAATTAGCGAAAATAGAAACCGGGACTTGTGGTCTGAGGTGCGCCGGATAAAGGGCAGAAATAAATTCTTGCCTTCAAGTATTGATGGTGTGGTGGGTGATGAAGAAATAGCACAACTTTTTTCCGATAAATATAATCACCTCTACAACAGTGTGTCATATGATGTTGATGAGATGAATGTTATAAATACGGAGATTAACAAGCAGATTAAAGAAAATGTTGCGTATGATATATCAGTTGATGAGGTTATCGAAGGTGTCCAGCGACTGAAGCTGGGTAAGTCGGATGGTGAAGAGGGTCTCAATTCTAATCATATCATACATGGTCCGAAAATACTCTTTGTGCTGTTAGCATTAATTTTTAACAGTATGTTGGTACATGGTTTTAGCCCCGACTCAATGTTAGTGGGAACTATGGTTCCTATACCAAAAGATAAGAGACAATTAGTATGTACATCCGACAATTTTAGAGCTATTACTCTTGGCAGCATTGTTGCCAAACTGTTTGATGTTGTTATACTATCTAAGGAACAAAATGCTCTTGCAACATCGCATTTACAATTTGGTTTTAAACAAAATATGTCCACTACTCACTGCACATATGTTATGATGGAGACAATCAGTTATTATAATGCAAATGGCAGTAATGTGTATGCACTCATGTTAGATGCCAGCAAAGCATTCGACAGGGTCAATTATTGTAAGCTTTTTAGAGTACTTCTAAAACATAAGGTATCACCCCTGGTATTAAGATTGCTGCTGTATATGTATACTAAACAAAAACTTCAAGTAAGATGGGGCTCTAGTATGTCATCCCAGTTTACCGCTTGTAACGGAGTCAAACAGGGAGCAATCCTTTCTCCTATTCTCTTCTCCATATACATGGATGGATTGTTTGAACAGTTAGAAAAGAGTGGCGTGGGATGCCACATGGGCAACCACTATACGGGTTGCATCGGATACGCAGATGATCTCACTTTGCTAACACCCACAAGATCTGGACTCAAGGTTTTAATCGATATATGCGAAAAATATGCACACGAATACTGTGTAAATTTTAACGGTACTAAGAGTAGATATTTGATTTTTAGAGGTCGTAATTGTAAACCCGACAACAGAACTGTGTTTTTTAATGACACCGAGTTGTATAGTACCCAAGATGCTGTACATCTGGGCCATCATATATCCGTTGTTAATAAGGATAGTTTAGTTGCCGATGCCACTGCCAAATTCTGGAGAGGGTATAATATGTTCATGGCCGATTTCGGTCATATTAAGACGAATGTAAAATGCAATTTATTTAAACAATATTGCTGCTCTTATTATGGAGCCCCACTATGGGATCTTCAGAGTAAGAGTGTTGGCACTATTTGCACTGCATGGCGAAAAGCGCTTAGAAAGTTGTGGGGGCTAGCACCGCTTACACACGGTGATGTTATAGCATTGTTATCGGATAGTTTGCCATTATTGGTAATCTTAAAGCAAAGGTTCTCAAAATGTATTCATAAAGCTATGAACCACAATTCACCGATTATAAACAGTGTTGCTAAGTTGTCCATTGCAAACCCATGGTCAAATTGTAGCGCAAATTACCGTCATATCCTAAATGAATGTGATACAATGTATGACGTGTCTGTGCATGACATTGGCCGTGTGTGGCAGGCTGGTTTGTCTAACGTAACAATATCAAATGTGAACGTTTTATCGGAAATGTTAGACATCAGAAATGGTTTTAAGACATGTAATATTTTAGACGATGATGATGTCAACTGTATTATTACGGACATTACTGTATTTTAAAGAATGTACAATTGCCATTTTTAATATTTGAAAATAAAGATGTTATTATATATATACATATACATATATATATATATATATATATATATATATATATATTGGTGAGATATGTCGAGAACGATGACATAAATTCAGAAAGAAAGCAACAGCATGCCATTCCTTGATGGAACATTTACCAGGAAGGAAGATGGCAATGCGAAGTCCAAAGTATACAGAAAGAAGAAGTGGTCAGAACCCTTATGAACAGGTATGACGAAAACTTCCGAGGAAAGGGACAAGAAGGGAGAGGACGAACACTTAAAATGAACCCTTAGAAGATGCGGCTGTCCGTCCTGGGCCATGAAAATTAAGACAAAAAGAGGAGAAAAACCACAGACAAAAGAAAAAAGGACAAGAGCTACATAAACCAGATTGTTATCCCATACGTAGAAGGTTTCTCAGAGAGGGTTGATCTGGTCCTGAAGAAATACGGGATGACGACAGCCATGGGTCCCATACAACACTAAGACGTCTGTTTGTATACCCAAAGGACAAAATAGAACCAGAAGAACAGGGTGAACTAGTCTACTAAATGTAAGAGTCGTGGCGCAGCCCATATAGGAGAGACAGGGAGATTGTTTAAAACCAGGCTAAATTAATACAAGAAAGATAATGCACAAAAAGAACAATACACGATGAGTGCAAAGAAGTGGTCACTGTCCACCACCAACAAACCCATCCGCACTTACAACCACACGACCACCGAAAACCATATCATAGACTGGTAGGGAGTAAAAATGGTAGATATAGAGTCTCACAGAAGAATCAGTACTGGAGAAGTCGCATTGAGAAGACAACGAAAATGTCTACAAAGGTAAAAACACTTCTTTGGCTATGTCAAAATACCCATTTCAACATAAACACACGATCATTTGTAGTGGTGGCCTGAACTGTACCGTTTAATGTTATATATTTTTATAGGTTTATCAGTAGATGTACAATTACGTTGCATAATACGCATTAAAGTGAAACCAAAGGCATTTGTGGGGCCTTTTGTAGCCACAAGAGTACTATAAAACTAACCATTTGAAACTATAATCAAGAATATCACGCAAGTGGTTAACTAAAGGTACCTCTTTGAACATCTTTTTGATATGGGCAGCGTCATATTTATTGAGAATCCAACGTCAGAAATGCGGACTATGTTTCCCACAACTCAAACTTTAAAAGCCTGATCGAAGACGTAGACGATTTTAATCACATAATTGCCAATAAGTTTGGACATGCTGTATGCGTCTAAAATCAACTTATTAGGCAAGTGCATTCGTTCATTGTTTACTAACCTCTTCACGTTCCGATTTGACAGTTCTCTTGCATATCGCGTGGGTTTCTAACCAGCCCGCCCGCTATTGTGAAACCATTGCTTCACTATTGTCTTTTTTTAGAGGAAATTGAAACAAGACAACTCTATATCTCGCTGAATCATGTTTTCATCCTAATGCTGAACAGTACAGCATTGTAAGAGTTTTCGCTGCACGTATATCCAATATAACAGCAAATACAATGTAACTGCACATCTCAACAACGTTAAAAACACTTGAGGTCCACACAGCCTACGAAACAGCCCCGTTGACGGCTAAGGGGCTGCTGACATTCCAGAGAGCAATCCGTTGAGTGAAAGTGGCACTAAGTTTATAATTACACAAAAACTAGTTAGTGATTAAATGTGGGCTTTATTGCAGCACAACAACATGTTTATTTACGAACAATTTTAATTGTTTATTCTAGATTCGTAATTAATATTTACCAAGCTATTAGTTTAGTTAATAGTGTGTCTATCGACACTTTAATCAGAAATGGAAGGTTTATTTAAACTTTGAATAGAAAACAGACACATGTATATATGGGGTTGAATAAAACCAAATGAATTTATTGTCCATATATAATTCAACGGACATAACTTAAGTAAAATTTTAAACAACACTATTTATAAACTTGTTGTATTAGATAAAGTTCTGGATAAGGCAATATTAATGGGAAGGTTTGGTAATGATCAGGGTGTGGGTGAATTCAGAACAAAGGCAGAATTGCAAACAACAGTGGTTATACACTTTATGAATTAGGTAAAGGAAATATTCAATGGAAATATTCAAAATGAAATGATCAGGGTGTGGGTGAATTCACATTCCAAAATGCTTTTGGTAATGCGTAGTTAACATTGCCATAGCATCCAAGCCCATTTTCTTCAAAGGAACAAAAAGAACGATTGCTTGAAATCATATTATATTCCATCTAGTAGTATTTTCCATTTCCACAACACCGAAAATTGAATTAGAGTTCAATTAATTAATCATTAAAAATAATACCCTGGCCGGCTTCGATTATGCCTATGTTTTACCGCGATTACCGGCAAGCTTCGATGGGACGTCACTTGTGGCAAGGAAGCACAGCGAGACTGGGACTTTCCATTCATTCACCTGTGTTTATAGTGATAGCGGTTGTTTGGAACCGAGCGTCATAATGATTTATTCTGCGGAAGTCTGTTGTAATTCAAGCAGTAGTAAAAATAGAATATCATGTCGTTCGCTTAAGTTCCATATGCAGCCAAATTTGCTAAAGACATAACTCCCAAAAATGAAGATTTGAAACTCCCACCCGACGAAGCGCAAACTTGTTTCGACCGCGACCCGGAGAGGATGACAGCCCTGGGTTATTCTGGTAATAAAATATCTTTATATATATATATATATATATATATATATATATATATATACATACATACATACATATATATATATATATATATATATATATATATATATATATATACATACATACATACATATATATATATATATATATATATATATATATATATATATATATATATATATATATATACATATACATTTATATATATATATATATATATATATATATATATATATACATATACATATATACATTTACATATATATATATATATATATATATATATATATATATATATATATATATATGTATGTATGTATGTATATATATATATATATATATATATATATATATATATATATATATATATATATATATATGAAAGTGGAAGTGAAGACCAGCGCAGAAGACAGAGGGAGAAGGAGAGCGTTAACAAAGAAAGTGGATGTAGCTACCTAATGCCTTAGACCCCACCCCGCAAGTTAGCAAGGGGAAGAAGAAGATGTCCGTAATGAGTGATACTCCATTAATTCTAAATGTTTCCTTTCATATCATAGGGTGTTCTGGCAATACCGCCATTTTGTCAAGTTCAAATGGCAGCCTAGCCATTCTTCCCAACCATTTAAAAAAAAAAGAGTTGTCGCTGGAAGATTATTGTCGACGCTAAAAAAGTGGGCTGGATCCATGGAGAAATGGAAGGGGAATGTTTGACGAAGAGAACGGATGCTCTGACAATAGAGTGTAGCAGGAGAAGAGGAAGACTGATTCTGAGATGGGAGGACTACATAAAGAGAGGTTTGGCAGCAGTGGGTTGGAGTGGAGAATGAGAGCGAGGAAAGGGGTGAGTGTAGACGGGTGGTGGACACGCAGTGAATAGGGACCAACGACGAAGAAGGAAGGGAACAAAATCAACGACCCGTATCTGTTATAGCCACACCGTAGAATTCATTGATAAACAGTATAGAAACATAGGTTACTTAGGCTTATGAATATATATTGTAAACTGTTCGAAATGTGCCACAATGATGTAACTTATATACACAGCTACGTCCATAATGATTGGTGCTCCATTAACTCACAATGTTTTTTCTCGCATCGCAGGGTGTTCTGGCAATACCGCCATTTTGTCAAGTTCAAATGGCAGCCTAGTTATTCTGCCCCGCCATTTCAAAGAAGCAATGAGGTGTCGTTGGAAGATTGTTGTCGAAGCGAAAAAGGTGAGTTATTTATGGAAAGTGTTTGAATGTGTGCATGGGCGTGTGTATACATTGTACATGTTTACTATTACAGTACGTGCTGGTGTGTGCATTGGACGTTTTATTGCCACAAAGTGTGTTAATATTGATATGGAATTTTACATAAAACGGTGGTATAAGAAGCATATTTTGTAAAAATAACTTACTTAGTTGATTGAAGGATAATTTCACAAGAAACAGTATCAGTCTATTTCGCCTCTCTTCCTGCGACCGAAATATTCGTTGTAGGAAGCCTAATCATCATATTGCCATAATAAGAATGATCATTTCCAAAAGAAACCCACAATTCCGTTTCATATTCCTTGAAATATATATTTTTAGACGGGTGTTTTCCAATAAAGCATATTAATAAACATCATAATTTCAATACTAAATTTAACGTAACATAACTTTTAAAATCTACATATCATAATTGATATGGATATATAATTAATTTTCAATAATTTATTTCACTCGCTTGTAGATAATACAATTGGACTTTGTGAGATTCTTCGTGGACAACTGGGCAAACTATCCGAAACGCCCTGTAAATGTTTACGATGGAGCGTCGAGTACTTCTCCACTTTTGGGCACATTTGGAGGTGGCACATTACCCAATACAATATTGTCCACCAACAATACTATGTTTGTGACTTTTGAATCGCACCACAAGTTTCACCTTAGCAACAACAAAGGCTTCGAGATTATGTACACTGCCTTGGAATTCGACAATGGTAAGTTTAAGCGAAAACAAGTAAATATTGGGTTGTAAATTTCCACAATAGTTTGCTCATATAACTTTATGATGGTAGATACCTTGCCATTGATTTAAGGTGTTTAAATCAATGAAATATTGATAATTTAAAATAACACCGCAGTAACATCAATGGATTCAATATTATTACTCTAGTTTATATTTTAATTATGGAAGTTGCTTGAGGAGCATTTGTGTTATTTATTTTGTTTAGTATTTTTAATATTAGGCGAAATAGCAACATAATATGTTGTGGTGTATTATGCACATACACGACTATTTTGAGGTGCTTATGTTTAGATAATTACTCGCATGATAATATGAAGCATGATATCTTCACATGAATTGTCCCGTAATTGTACATAATGAATTAACTGGAGTCGGAAATATTTAATATATTTAAAATATATATCGTCAATATTAAAAGTGTGTTACGACCTTTTCGAAGTGTATGTTAACAGTAATGACATTACATTGATTATATAAAATGTCCTTTTTGTTAGGACTATGACAATTATCAATATTGCTGTAGATATTAAATTTAAATAAAATACTCTAGAATGTTTAACCGTTCTATGGACGTGTTCCTTAATGAGATGAGTATATTTATAACGCAGGAACATTCTTTTTATAGGATTTTCTTAAACTTGAAGTTCGTAACTTTGTAGCGATTCGAGGAATTATGTTTCCGTAAGAGAGTAAGTATTTGGATATATGTTCTAGTGTTATGTGGTCGGAACTACGTTCTCAAATTTTGCAAACACTATATATTGTTCGTATATATATACACAAAATACTGACACAAACCATTGTACGTACGAAGTTTTACATGACAGTGTCGTTATCTACGTGGCCTGTCGAACTTTTGTATATGATGTTCTACTGGGCCTATCACTGTTTTGCATGAATAAATCAGATCTATCCGAAAGAATAGCGATACACTGAACTATCAGTGCAATTTGTCACCATAGTATGTAACTGAGACACTAGAACTACGCACACTTATATTATACTTTAAAGTGAATATCTGGGATTGTTTTACTGCAGCGACAGTATCGCGATAGCTACAAAAGTATTGCAATAATATTGCGATAGTTTCATTGCTATCGCGATAGCATGGCGATAGTATCCCGAAATGATGAAAACTGTTCCAAACCGTAATTGATATGTGGCGCCATCGCATAATATTGGAGGGTGTTAATTTAAAATGCTGAATCCTTGAATAAGGCTGCTCTAATATGTGACATTTGATGAAATATCAATCAATTAATAAATGTATTTAATACAGTTAAGAGAAAAAACTAAATATTTCTTTTTAGTATTGCCGAGAGTCAAGTTGTCCTACTGAATTGTTTTGCCAACTGCCGTTAATATCGATAGTTCAGTGTATTATCGATGATAAATCCCGATAGTTCTATTTAAAACCGATATAAGTGCATCACCACATCGATTATAATGATGCATCGACACGCCGATTTATCGTTACGCCCCTAATTATACGTTACCAAAAATTAGTTATCAGACATTTCGATCAGAATTAAGTATACAATAGAAAAACTTGTTTCTATTTCAGATGCATGCAACGACTCTGGAGTAACGTTATTCGGAAAAGATGGAAGTTTTTGGATGAGTGCACCATTTTATCTGAACAATGTTTATTGTCAGTGGATGATCAACGTTGAAGCAGGAAAAGTAAGACCTAAGTTTTATTTATCTGTCAATTGTCTTCCTCTTAAACATCGATTGTATTAATACTAGCAGTATGAATTTATTCAAAAATAAAATTGCCAGATGGCAGGGCGAGCTACACATTAACGATATATTGTTAGACTCTCGATGATCCAATGTCTTCCTTGTTCGGTCCCCATCTCGAGCTCATCGTTCTTGAGTGTAATCTTATTTGCTTATTGAAATGTTCTTTCATTGCAATCCAAATGTTACAATACTATACATATTTGTGAAACGGTGCGGCAATGTATATATATATATATATATATATATATATATATATATATATATATATATATATATATATATATACATATATATAATATTGTAGAAGACGTGGATATCGGATGTCTGATATTGTCTTATTAGAAATATAGTGTTGCTAGTAGGAAAGCATTTAGCACTCAATATCATCAACTTGAAGTTGTGAATTATAGTTGAAGAAATTGGCTTGCAGAGAGTTCTCCTCCACTTCGAGCGATTGGACGTGCAAGAAAGCAGTGGTTGCTCAAAGGACAGCGTAAGACTCTTTTCGACATCGCAACAGGACATGAACTCAGCAAGTTCTGTTGGCACAAGTTGCCGTTCGATGTGTTATCATCGAGCAACCAGATGAGGGTTGTCTTCGCGACTGACAGATCAATTACGTCAAAAGGATTTGTTATCTCATATATGGCTTCCACCAAAGCATACGGTAAGCAATCAAGCAGTGTAGCATATGTGGATATGTCTAAACCTCTTCAACGAACTTCAATGTGTGTCAGCACGTGGTATCAATGTGTACTCCGTGTGTTATACGTCAATTGTACATAAACAAAACTGCCCACATATGTCTAACTCACCCTCCATCAAACATTGATGTAATTAGAGCGTACACATCCTCTAGACGTCTGAATATTTGTTTTTGAGATAAAATAATTAAACACACCAAAAACGTTCTCGCGCACACTCGTTTTGGTCATATATCCGTAATTTATGTGTTTGTGGTTATATATATATATATATATATATATATATATATACATATATATATACATATACATATACATATACATATACATATACATATATATATATATATATATATATATATATATATATATATATATATTTATATATATATACATATATACATATACATATACATATACATATACATATACATATACATATACATATATATATATATATATATATATATATATATATATATATATATATATATATATATATATATATATATATATATATATATATATATATATATATATATATATATATATATATATATATATATATATATATATATATATATATATATATATATATATATCTCTTTCAAACAAAACAATAATTTAATAATACAGCAACCTCTTTCAAAAAATAGTCAGTGTTATTCACCGGGTTTTGTATAGTGAATATAAAGAAGTTTTTATTACGAACAATGTATCCTAAATTATGGAAATTATTTTAATCTTAATAACAACTTTTCGACTCCGCTATATTTAGTTAATATTTTCAATGTCACTTAGACATTTCGAGAAAACAAAGACGATGTACAGGCGTATTTCAAACTATGCAGAATAACACATTGTGTTTTTGATATGTGCAACGAGGGCCTCCACAAGAATGTTGTTTGGAAAATGCTTAATTGTTGTTGGTAAACTTGTTGGTATTTGAACCATAGTCTATGTCAAAAAAGTTGTTTATTTTCTTTCCTAATTGATGTATACATTATTTACAAGTACATGTTATAGTTAAAGTGGGCTGGATCCATGGAGAAATGGAAGGGGAATGTTTGACGAAGAGAACAGATGCTCTGACAATGGAGGGTAGCAGGAGAAGAGGAATACTGATTCTGAGATGGAAGGACTACATAAAGAGAGGTTTGGCAGCAGTGGGTTGGAGTGGAGAATGAGAGCGAGGAAAGGGGTGAGTGTAGACGGGTGGTGGACACGCAGTGAATAGGGACCAATGACGAAGAAGGAAGGGAAAAAATCAACGACCCGTATCTGTTATAGCCACACCGCAGAATTCATTGATAAACAGTATTGAAACATAGGTTACTTAGGCTTATGAATATATATTGTAAACTTTTCGAAATGTGCCACAATGATGTAACTTATATACACAGCTACGTCCATAATGAGTGGTGCTCCATTAATTCACAACGTTTTTTCTCGCATCGCAGGGTGTTCTGGCAATACCGCCATTTTGTCAAGTTCAAATGGCAGCCTAGTTATTCTGCCCCACCATTTCAAAGAAACAATGAGGT
The DNA here is from genome assembly GCA_033239005.1 of Lamellibrachia satsuma. Taxonomy (NCBI): domain Eukaryota; kingdom Metazoa; phylum Annelida; class Polychaeta; order Sabellida; family Siboglinidae; genus Lamellibrachia; species Lamellibrachia satsuma. The sequence continues at coordinate 6,236 of BSQZ01000172.1, read as the reverse complement.
GTCGTTGGAAGATTGTTGTCGAAGCGAAAAAGGTGAGTTATTTTTGGAAAGTGTTTGAATGTGTGCATGGGCGTGTGTATACATTGTACATGTTTACTATTACAGTACGTGTTGGTGTGTGCATTGGACGTTTTATTGCCACAAAGTGTGTTAATATTGATATGGAATTTTACATTAAACGGTGGTATAAGAAGCATATTTTGTAAAAATAACTTACTTAGTTGATTGAAGGATAATTTCATAAGAAACAGTATCAGTCTATTTCGCCTCTCTTCCTGCGACCGAAATATTCGTTGTAGGAAGCCTAATCATCATATTGCCATAATAAGAATGATCATTTCCTAAAGAAACCCACAATTCCGTTTCATATTCCTTGAAATATATATTTTTAGATGGGTGTTTTCCAATAACGCATATCATTAAACATCATCATATCGATACTTAATTTAACGTAACATAACTTTAAAATCTACATAACATAACTCATATGGAAATATAATTGATTTCCAGTAATTTATTTCACTCGCTTGTAGATAATACAATTGGACTTTGTGAGATTCAACGTGGACACCTGGGGAAACTATCCGAAACGCCCCGTAAATATTTACGATGGTGCGTCGAGTACTTCTCCACTTTGGGGCAAATTTGGAGGTGGCACACTACCGAATATCATATTATCCACCAACAATACTATGTTTGTGACTTTTGAGTCATACACCACGTATCCCCATGGCAACAACAGAGGCTTCGAGATTAAGTACACTGCCTTGGAGTTCAACAACGGTAAGTTCAAACGAAAGCAAGTAAATATTGTGTTGTAAATTTCCACAATAGTTTGCTCATATAACTTTATGATGGTAGATACCTTGCCATTGATTTAAGGTGTTTAAATCAATGAAATATTGATAATTTAAAATAACACCGCAGTAACATCAATGGATTCAATATTATTACTCTAGTTTATATTTTAATTATGGAAGTTGCTTGAGGAGCATTTGTGTTATTTATTTTGTTTAGTATTTTTAATATTAGGCGAAATAGCAACATAATATGTTGTGGTGTATTATGCACATACACGACTATTTTGAGGTGCTTATGTTTAGATAATTACTCGCATGATAATATGAAGCATGATATCTTCACATGAATTGTCCCGTAATTGTACATAATGAATTAACTGGAGTCGGAAATATTTAATATATTTAAAATATATATCGTCAATATTAAAAGTGTGTTACGACCTTTTCGAAGTGTATGTTAACAGTAATGACATTACATTGATTATATAAAATGTCCTTTTTGTTAGGACTATGACAATTATCAATATTGCTGTAGATATTAAATTTAAATAAAATACTCTAGAATGTTTAACCGTTCTATGGACGTGTTCCTTAATGAGATGAGTATATTTATAACGCAGGAACATTCTTTTTATAGGATTTTCTTAAACTTGAAGTTCGTAACTTTGTAGCGATTCGAGGAATTATGTTTCCGTAAGAGAGTAAGTATTTGGATATATGTTCTAGTGTTATGTGGTCGGAACTACGTTCTCAAATTTTGCAAACACTATATATTGTTCGTATATATATACACAAAATACTGACACAAACCATTGTACGTACGAAGTTTTACATGACAGTGTCGTTATCTACGTGGCCTGTCGAACTTTTGTATATGATGTTCTACTGGGCCTATCACTGTTTTGCATGAATAAATCAGATCTATCCGAAAGAATAGCGATACACTGAACTATCAGTGCAATTTGTCACCATAGTATGTAACTGAGACACTAGAACTACGCACACTTATATTATACTTTAAAGTGAATATCTGGGATTGTTTTACTGCAGCGACAGAATCGCGATTGCTAAAAAAACTATTGCAATAATATTGTGATAGTGTCATAGTTATCGCGATAGCATGGCGATAGTATCCCGAAATGATGAAAACTGTTCCAAACCGTAATTGATATGTGGCGCCATCGCATAATATTGAGGGTGTTAATTTAAAATGCTGAATCCTTGAATAAGGCTGCTCTAATATGTGACATTTGATGAAATATCAATCAATTAATAAATGTATTTAATACAGTTAAGAGAAAAAACTAAATATTTCTTTTTAGTATTGCCGAGAGTCAAGTTGTCCTACTGAATTGTTTTGCCAACTGCCGTTAATATCGATAGTTCAGTGTATTATCGATGATAAATCCCGATAGTTCTATTTAAAACCGATATAAGTGCATCACCACATCGATTATAATGATGCATCGACACGCCGATTTATCGTTACGCCCCTAATTATACGTTACCAAAAATTAGTTATCAGACATTTCGATCAGAATTAAGTATACAATAGAAAAACTTGTTTCTATTTCAGATGCATGCAACGACTCTGGAGTAACGTTATTCGGAAAAGATGGAAGTTTTTGGATGAGTGCACCATTTTATCTGAACAATGTTTATTGTCAGTGGATGATCAACGTTGAAGCAGGAAAAGTAAGACCTAAGTTTTATTTATCTGTCAATTGTCTTCCTCTTAAACATCGATTGTATTAATACTAGCAGTATGAATTTATTCAAAAATAAAATTGCCAGATGGCAGGGCGAGCTACACATTAACGATATATTGTTAGACTCTCGATGATCCAATGTCTTCCTTGTTCGGTCCCCATCTCGAGCTCATCGTTCTTGAGGTAATCTTATTTGCTTATTGAAATGTTCTTTCATTGCAATCCAAATGTTACAATACTATACATATTTGTGAAACGGTGCGGCAATGTATATATATATATATATATATATATATATATATATATATATATATATATATATATATATATATATATATATATATATATATATATATATATATATATATATATATACATATATATAATATTGTAGAAGACGTGGATATCGGATGTCTGATGATGTCTTTTTAAAAATATAGTGTTGCGATTAGGAAAGCATTTAGCATTCGATATCGTCGACTTGAATTTGTGAACTAGATTTCAATGAATTGGCTTACAGAGAGTGCTCCTCCACTTCGAACGATTGGACGTGCAAGAAAGCAGTGGTTGCTCAAAGGACAGCGTAAGACTCTTCGACATCGCAACAGGACATGAACTCAGCAAGTTCTGTGGCCACAAGTTGCCGTTCGATGTGTTATCATCGAGCAACCAGATGAGGGTTGTCTTCGCGACTGACAGATCAATTACGTCAAAAGGATTTGTTATCTCATATATGGCTTCCACCAAAGCATACGGTAAGCAATCAAGCAGTGTAGCATATGTGGATATGTCTAAACCTCTTCAACGAACTTCAATGTGTGTCAGCACGTGGTATCAATGTGTACTCCGTGTGTTATACGTCAATTGTACATAAACAAAACTGCCCACATATGTCTAACTCACCCTCCATCAAACATTGATGTAATTAGAGCGTACACATCCTCTAGACGTCTGAATATTTGTTTTTGAGATAAAATAATTAAACACACCAAAAACGTTCTCGCGCGCACTCGTTTTGGTCATATACCCGTAATTTATGTGTTTGTGGTTATATATATATATATATATATATATATATATATACATATACATATATATATACATATACATATATATATATTGTTATATATATATATATATATATATATATATATATATATATATATATTTATATATATACATATACATATACATATATATACATATACATATATACATATATATATATATATATATATATATATATATATATATATATATATATATATATATATATATATATATATATATATATATATATATATATATATATATATATATATATATATATATATCTCCTTCAAACAAAACAATAATTTAATAATACAGCAACCTCTTTCAAAAAATAGTCAGTGTTATTCACCGGGTTTTGTATAGTGAATATAAAGAAGTTTTTATTACGAACAATGTATCCTAAATTATGGAAATTATTTAATCTTAATAACAACTTTTCGACTCCGCTATATTTAGTTAATATTTTCAATGTCACTTAGACATTTCGAGAAAACAAAGACGATGTACAGGCGTATTTCAAACTATGCAGAATAACACATTGTGTTTTTGATATGTGCAACGAGGGCCTCCACAAGAATGTTGTTTGGAAAATGCTTAATTGTTGTTGGTAAACTTGTTGGTATTTGAACCATAGTCTATGTCAAAAAAGTTGTTTATTTTCTTTCCTAATTGATGTATACATTATTTACAAGTACATGTTATAGTTAAAGTGGGCTGGATCCATGGAGAAATGGAAGGGGAATGTTTGACGAAGAGAACAGATGCTCTGACAATGGAGGGTAGCAGGAGAAGAGGAATACTGATTCTGAGATGGAAGGACTACATAAAGAGAGGTTTGGCAGCAGTGGGTTGGAGTGGAGAATGAGAGCGAGGAAAGGGGTGAGTGTAGACGGGTGGTGGACACGCAGTGAATAGGGACCAATGACGAAGAAGGAAGGGAAAAAATCAACGACCCGTATCTGTTATAGCCACACCGCAGAATTCATTGATAAACAGTATTGAAACATAGGTTACTTAGGCTTATGAATATATATTGTAAACTTTTCGAAATGTGCCACAATGATGTAACTTATATACACAGCTACGTCCATAATGAGTGGTGCTCCATTAATTCACAACGTTTTTTCTCGCATCGCAGGGTGTTCTGGCAATACCGCCATTTTGTCAAGTTCAAATGGCAGCCTAGTTATTCTGCCCCACCATTTCAAAGAAACAATGAGGTGTCGTTGGAAGATTGTTGTCGAAGCGAAAAAGGTGAGTTATTTTTGGAAAGTGTTTGAATGTGTGCATGGGCGTGTGTATACATTGTACATGTTTACTATTACAGTACGTGTTGGTGTGTGCATTGGACATTTTATTGCCACAAAGTGTGTTAATATTGATATGGAATTTTACATAAAACGGTGGTATAAGAAGCATATTTTGTAAAAATAACTTACTTAGTTGATTGAAGGATAATTTCACAAGAAACAGTATCAGTCTATTTCGCCTCTCTTCCTGCGACCGAAATATTCGTTGTAGGAAGCCTATTCATCATATTGCCATAATAAGAATGATCATTTCCAAAAGAAACCCACAATTCCGTTTCATATTCCTTGAAATATATATTTTTAGATGGGTGTTTTCCAATAACGCATATCATTAAACATCATCATATCGATACTTAATTTAACGTAACATAACTTTTAAAATCTACATAACATAACTCATATGGAAATATAATTGATTTCCAGTAATTTATTTCACTCGCTTGTAGATAATACAATTGGACTTTGTGAGATTCAACGTGGACACCTGGGGAAACTATCCGAAACGCCCCGTAAATATTTACGATGGTGCGTCGAGTACTTCTCCACTTTGGGGCAAATTCTGGAGGTGGCACACTACCGAATATCATATTATCCACCAACAATACTATGTTTGTGACTTTTGAGTCATACACCACGTATCCCCATGGCAACAACAGAGGCTTCGAGATTAAGTACACTGCCTTGGAGTTCAACAACGGTAAGTTCAAACGAAAAAGCAAGTAAATATTGTGTTGCAAATTTCCACAATAGTTTGCTCATATAACTTTATGATGGTAGATACCTTGCCATTGATTTAAGGTGTTTAAATCAATGAAATATTGATAATTTAAAATAACACCGCAGTAACATCAATGGATTCAATATTATTACTCTATTTTATATTTTAATTATGGAAGTTGCTTGAGGAGCATTTGTGTTATTTATTTTGTTTAGTATTTTTAATATTAGGCGAAATAGCAACATAATATGTTGTGGTGTATTATGCACATACACGACTATTTTGAGGTGCTTATGTTTAGATAATTACTCGCATGATAATATGAAGCATGATATCTTCACATGAATTGTCCCGTAATTGTACATAATGAATTAACTGGAGTCGGAAATATTTAATATATTTAAAATATATATCGTCAATATTAAAAGTGTGTTACATGACCTTTTCGAAGTGTATGTTAACAGTAATGACATTACATTGATTATATAAAATGTCCTTTTTGTTAGGACTATGACAATTATCAATATTGCTGTAGATATTAAATTTAAATAAAATACTCTAGAATGTTTAACCGTTCTATGGACGTGTTGCTTAATGAGATGAGTATATTTATAACGCAGGAACATTCTTTTTATAGGATTTTCTT
>BSQZ01000171.1:265000-306256 GCA_033239005.1 Lamellibrachia satsuma | reverse complement strand
ACTTGGTGCAGAATGTTAGTAAATAAAACACAAAATCAGTTATTATTCTGCAATTATGTGACTTAATTTGCATAATTATGCACATATTTAAATTCACACTGAATGCAAATCTAATTGCTATACTTTTATTCTTGACATATGAATTGGCACAGTATGTCAATAAAAAAAAATTATTTTACTGAGATGCAGAAGTTGTTTAATGACCTTGCAGTGACATTGACTGCTATACGCCACAAAAAATCGTAATATATTACGTCATATGAAAACCCTATATTTTATGTACATGTATACCAAATTTTATGTCCATAACTACAATAGAAGAGCTGGTTGTTATGGTAGTCTGAAGTGTAAACAATAAGATTAGCAAATCTGTACAGTGAAAAGTTTAAAGCATGATTTTTCAGTTTAACATTTTTCATGATGGTGAGTAGTTTACCCTATGAAGTAGTGTTATACATCAAATTAAAGCTAAGAAATAACTGCTTCTGATAAAAAAATTTTTTTTTGGCCCCTTATGGCTGGTTTACACATGCAGCATCACACACACACACGCACACGCACACGCACACGCACACGCACACGCACACGCACACGCACACGCACACGCACACACACACACACACAAATGCCATGTTTCAGAAGATTACCACAGGTATACACAGCTAATTGTTATGATTATGATTAATAGAAAAAGAAACCATTAAGAAATTAAAATCAATTTGAAATTTCCAGGCATATTTCAATTTTCTTTTCAAAATGACAAAGCATATTAACATCCTTTTTGCCTGTAGTGATGAAGCAAAATATGGGGCACTAGATAAATGTCATAGATTTTTTTACACAAAACGTTATAATAATAATTCATATAAAGTAGTTAATTTTTTCAATATAAACCCTGAGCAGTAAACATCATTGGAAATGTTCCTTTCCTAAGAAGGGCGTCACAAGTACCGTGTTCTCTTGCATCCTCCACCAAGTCACTGAAGTTAGCCTGTTGAACGACTTCTGCTTCTCCTACAACCGCACATGGGTTACTAGGATATCTAGTCATATGTACAACCACACACAGGCTACTAGGGTATCCAGTCATGTACAACCACACAAGAGTTACTAGGGTATCCAGTCATACGTACAACCACACACAGACTACTAGGGTATCCAGTCATGTACAACCACACACAGGCTACTAGGATATCTAGTAATATGTACAACCACACACAAGCTACTAGGTTATCCAGTCATGTACAACTACACACGAGTTACTAGGGTATCCAGTCATATGTACAACCACACACAAACTACTAAGGTATCCAGCCGTATGTACAACCACACACAGACTACTAGGGTATCCAGCCGTATGTACAACCACACTCAGACTACTAGGGTATCCAGTCATGTACAAGCACACACAGACTACTACGGTATTCAGTCAAGTACAACCACACATGGGTTACTAGGGTATCCAGTCGTATGTACAACCACACACAGACTACTAGGGTGTCCAGTCTTGTATAACCACACACAGGCTACTAGGGTACCCAGTCGTAATGTACAACCACACATGGGCTACTAGGGTATCCACCTGTATGTACAACCACACACATGCTACTAGGATATCCAGTTGTATGTACAACCACACATGGGCTACTAGGGTATCCAGTCGTATGTACAACCACACAGACTACTAGGGTATCCAGTCATGTACAACCACACATGGGTTACTAGGGTATCCAGTCATATGTACAACCACACAGACTACTAGGGTATCTAGACGTATGTACAACCACATGCAGACTACTAGGGTATCCAGTCATGTACAACCACACATGGGTTACTAGGGTATCCAGTTATATGTACAACCACACACATAATACTAGGGTATCCAGTTGTATGTACAACCACACACATACTACTAGGGTATCCAGTTGCATGTACATACACACACAGACTACTAGGGTATCCAGTCACATGTACAACCACACACAGACTACTAGGGTATCCAGTTATATACAACCACATATGGGCTACTAGGGTACCCAGTCACATGTACAACCACACACAGACTACTAGGGTATCCAGTTATATACAACCACACATGGGCTACTAGGGTACCCAGTCGTAATGAACCACACACATGCTACTAGGGTATCCAGTCATATGTACAACCACACACGGCTATTAGGGTATCGAGTCGTATGTACAACCACACACGTGATACTAGGGTATCGAGTTGTATGTACAACCACACGCTGGCTACTAGGGTATCCAGTTGTATGTACAACCACACACGGGCTACTAGGGCATGCAATTGTACGTACAACCATACATGGGCTATTAGGATATCCAATAGTACGTACAAGCACACTCAGGCTACTAGGGTATCCAGTCATATGTACAACCACATATGGGCTACTACTCGAGTGCCAAATAAACTTATAGGCCAAATAACAGTATAGAGTGGCAAATCGATCAAATTTAATAATAGTATAATGCCGAATAACAGTATAGGGGGGCAAATTGTTCTAAACAAATAATAGTACAGTGCGAAAAAGTCACTAGTATATTTGTCTTTTTTAGCGCTGAAGCAATTTTTTTACTCGACGTGAAGCCAAGGCGTCCCTAGAAAACTATGTGGATTGCCTGTATTTTGTTTTTTTTCTGCCGAATATGCATAAACTTTGTGCGTATTCGCATCACCGCATATATAGTAACCGCATTTCATATCTACGAAAAACCGGGGAATTTTTCGTTTTTAAATGGACATTAAAGTTTTATTTGAATTGAATACGCAAGCCCATTTCAGGCGAAACTGCTGCCAGCCAGTTACGACCGATTAGAGGCGTTGTGCACGGCGGCCATTTAAGGTCAGTTTATGCGGTGGAAATGGAGTTTTAACTAATAATATACCATGTCGAGTTCTAAAAATCTATGATCCTCAGAAGCATGGGATCACGTTAAATTCACAACTGTCGTTCGAAAGGATGAAAACTTAGCCGTCAGAGGGAGCCACATGCAGGCCCAGTTAGGAGCTAGTGATTTTAGCGTGAGCGGTAAACCGCTCTGTGGATGATTGATTAGCGCTAGCAATAGGGAGTGAGAGTGATTGCTCTCCTAAAATTGATACCCTGCATAATTTGCCACGATTATCGGAGAATATAGGCTGGCACAAATGTTTAAATTTAATAATAGTATAGTGCCAAATAAGGTGCGCATAGGGTGGCATTTTTCATCAAATAAATACGCGCATAGGGACTTATTCAGTACTCAAGAGTAGGGTATCCAGTCATACGTACAACCACACAGGCTACTAGGGTATCCAGTCATATGTACAACTACACATGGGCTACTAGGGTATCCAGTCATACGTACAACCACACAGGCTACTAGGGTATCCAGTCATATGTACAACTACACAGGCTACTAGGGTATCCAGCCATAAATACAACAACACAGGCTATTAGGGTATCCAGTCACACGTACAACCGCAATGGCTACTAGGGTATCCAGTCATATGTACAACCACACATGGGCTACTAGGATAAAATATCGATATTGTTGCAGCAGCAACAGTTTTGAAAAAATAGAGTGCTGAGAATTATGTAAAATTCTTACACCATTATAAGATTAAGATATGCAATTTTAATATTTACTTATATCAAAAATAGTTGTTCCTACAATATTGATTGCACAGATTTTTAAACATCTTAGTACAGCTTTGCAAACACAAAACTCAAAAAGCTGGGCAAAATTGTCAAGCAAAATTAACTTTAAGGAAAAACCCTGAAAGTATAAGCACATAAAAGAGAACTAACCTAAGATATAATTGTCAACGACACCTTGTTGATCAGAAGGCTCTCGTCTCTGAGTCACTGATGTCAATGTGTCTTCCACTGTCATCTCATTTGCTGGCTCTGAGTCACCACCAGCATTCACTCTTGTAATCCTCTCCATTGATTCTGCACACAAATTTACATATCTTAATCAAGAGTCAAGTAAGATTGATATTTCTTTTTCATATTCTGTGTTGCTGTCAGTGTTGTTTTGTGTGCGATGCCTTGCACACACTGCAGTGTTCAGTCCATGTGTTTTGTGTACAATGCCTTGCCACACTGCAGTGTTCAGTCCATGTGTTTTGTGTGCGATGCCTTGAACACACTGCAGTGTTCAGTCCATGTGTTTTGTGTGCAATGCCCTGCACACACTGCAGTGTTCAGTCCTTGTGTTTTGTGTACAATGCCTTGCCACACTGCAGTGTTCAGTCCATGTGTTTTGTGTGCGATGCCTTGAACACACTGCAGTGTTCAGTCCATGTGTTTTGTGTACAATGCCTTGCCACACTGCAGTGTTCAGTCCATGTGTTTTGTGTGCGATGCCTTGCACACACTGCAGTATTCAGTCCATGTGTTTTGTGTGCAATGCCCTGCACACACTGCAGTATTCAGTCCATGTGTTTTGTGTACAATGTCTTGACACACTGCAGTGTTCAGTCCACGTGTTTTGTGTGCGATGCCTTGCACACACTGCAGTATTCAGTCCATGTGTTTTGTGTGCAATGCCCTGCACACACTGCAGTATTCAGTCCATGTGTTTTGTGTGCAATGCCCTGCACACACTGCAGTGTTCATCTGTGTCTTTTATGTGCAATGCCCTGCACACACTGCAGTGTTCAGTCCATGTGTTTTGTGTACAATGCCTTGCCACACTGCAGTGTTCAGTCCATGTGTTTTGTGTGCAATGCCCTGCACACACTGCAGTGTTCAGTCCATGTGTTTTGTGTACAATGCCTTGCCACACTGCAGTATTCAGTCCATGTGTTTTGTGTGCGATGCCTTGCACACACTGCAGTGTTCAGTCCATGTGTTTTGTGTGCGATGCCTTGCTACACTGCAGTGTTCAGTCCATGTGTTTTGTGTGCGATGCTTTGCACACACTGCAGTATTCAGTCCATGTGTTTTGTGTGCGATGCCTTGCAGACACTGCAGTGTTCAGTCCATGTGTTTTGTGTGCGATACCTTGCACACACTGCAGTATTCAGTCCATGTGTTTTGTGTGCAATGCCCTGCACACACTGCAGTGTTCAGTCCATGTGTTTTGTGTACAATGCCTTGCCACACTGCAGTATTCAGTCCATGTGCTTTGTGTGCGATGCCTTGCACACACTGTAGTGTTCAGTCCATGTGTTTTGTGTGCGATGCCTTGCCACACTGCAGTGTTCAGTCCATGTGTTTTGTGCGCAATGCCCTGCAGACACTGCAGTGTTCAGTCCATGTGTTTTGTGTACAATGCCTTGCCACACTGCAGTATTCAGTCCATGTGTTTTGTGTGCGATGCCTTGCACACACTGCAGTGTTCAATCCATGTGTTTTGTGTGCGATGCCTTGCCACACTGCAGTGTTCAGTCCATGTGTTTTGTGCGCAGTGCCCTGCAGACACTGCAGTGTTCAGTCCATGTGTTTTGTGTGCGATGCCTTGCACACACTGCAGTATTCAGTCCATGTGTTTTGTGTGCGATGCCCTGCAGACACTGCAGTGTTCAGTCCATGTGTTTTGTGTGCTATGCCCTGCAGACACTGCAGTGTTCAGTCCATGTATTTTGTGTGCAATGCCCTGCAGACACTGCAGTGTTCAGTCCATGTGTTTTGCGTGCGATGCCCTGCACCCACTGTAGTATTCAGTCCATGTGTTTTGTGTGCAATGCCCTGCAGACACTGCAGTGTTCAGTCCATGTGTTTTGTGTGCGATGCCCTGCAGACACTGCAGTGTTCAGTCCATGTGTTTTGTGTGCGATGCCCTGCAGACACTGCAGTGTTCAGTCCATGTGTTTTGTGTGCGATGCCCTGCAGACACTGCAGTGTTCAGTCCATGTGTTTTGTGTGCGATGCCTTGCACACACTGCATGTGTTGTTACTGGTCACAGCACAATATGCTCATCACAATCCTTCCTTAGTTCTTTAAATTAATCACTGATGATGACAAGTTAGAATAACTATTGCATAAATATAGGTGAACGTTGCAAAAGCATTCAACAGTATATGAACTTTTTTGAAACATCAACTTTTAGTAATTGATGGTAACTGAGGCCTAGTGTTCAGAAAAATATTATTTCTTCAAACACACATGCATATAGGCTAAAAAGGTGAGGTTTGATAAAAAACAATTGTGTTAAAATTCCACAGCAATTAGTTGAGAGGAAGTGACCGTGCACATACCCCAAAGTTCAACATTATACATATAAACAAATTTAACCCAGAATGGAATTTATGGAATACAAAAGTAGAACACCTGAACAACTGCTAATAAACTGTACATTGGAGGATAATATAAAACAGAAATACAGCAGAAGAAAGATCTCTTATAAGAAGGACTAACCAGAGTACTGTTGTTTTCCCACTTCTCCATACACAACAGTGAAGAAGTCGAGACTCTTCATTGTCACCAAGTGATTGTCTCCATATACCTTCTTACGCAACTTAGTGGCCTGCAACATTACATACTCCAATGTACATCTTCATTGAATACATAAATAATAGATAAAGCAACATACATATCAACAACCCACTTCATGATCCGTTTATGTTGCTATGTTAATATTTGATTAATTCAACAAACAATATATAATTTATCTTCATTTCTCCAATTCAATCATGACAGTGACCATGTAGAATTTAGTGTGGAATATAATTATATAAATGGAACAACCTTGGCATTATGACTGACAACATATGATGGAGAAAGGAGATGTGCTTCCAAGGACTACTATCCTAGCTATCCCTCCGATTGAGCATCTTATGAATATACTGTGGGACAGCTAAATATATGTCATTTAAGCTATGCTTATTGCCACAATAACTGATCTGGTTACTGTAGCAATAATGGTACGGGTAGGCAAACTGATGTCCATCTCTAGTTCTTATAAAACATGGTGGCATCTGGTTTAAATACAAAACATCTGGTTTAAATAGAAAAAAGCTGTGGAATGCTGCACTTGCACTCAACTTTCTGAATGTCTGTCTTGGTGTGAGATGACTATTGTAATTCACTACTAAATAACATTGCTAAAAGAGACTTGGCTAAACTCCAACGAGTACAAAATTGTCTGGCACATGTGGTTTTCACCATCTCTACCACTACTTAAACAGTTACACTGGTTCCTGTAACTTATTGAATTAATTTTAAGGGTAGCCACGGGTAGAAAACTCATATTTGTTGTTTTGGGATTTCATCATTTTCCGATAGCTTATTATGTTGTGCATTATCAACGAGTTGCGTCTTACAAAATTCTGATTACAAATACCTATAATCAGATGATGTATAAAATGCCCCTACTGCTCGTGAAACAAAGAACAAGTAATCCATGTTTAAATGTCAAAATATGCACTTCAAAGATCGTATTATTCCATCAGCAATCAACATGTGTTTCCGACATGTTTTATATAACTTTATCCGGAAATGTGTGTGCTTTCCGGATGTACCAACGTTATTAATGTATAATGTAAACGTAAATGTAAAGGAGACATAGGCCCCCTATGGCCAGTTACAGTTACACGTGTATGTTGCTACTTTGCATGTCACATGGCAAGCATCAGCCAATGAGCACACATAATTTTGTTTACCGACAATTGTTTACCACGCCTCAGCCAATCAAATGGCGTCTTTCTAATATAAACATGGTGTCTGTCAAAACAATGAAGTATAGACGTACGCATGGATTTGGAGTTCGAAAGAGGAGTAAAAACAAGAAAGGAGCAGGCAGACCTAGACAGAAAGGTGGGTGAATATATATGGCAGATTTTTGTAGTAAAATTAACTTGTATTTCTATTCCATTTTATTTAAATCAGACAAAGTAGTCAACAGTGACTGATATGTGCTTCCAGGTAACTGTCAAATGGCTGTCAAGTGTATTCCAATTGTAAACGTTCGTCAAATTAGATGTGTTGTATGCAATTCAATATCTTATCAACATGCAAATAATAATACAAACATAACAATTGTGGTATTATATTTGACTATGAATAATTAGGTTACATTATTATGTTAGCATCTATTTCACCAAGTTTACAGAGTTGCTACTGCTTATAATGGGGTGGGTGTTGTTAAACGTTGCGACATCTTGCTAGTATTGGCTAATTATAGCAGAGATACATATTTAGTTATAGCTAAGAGTACACATTATATGTATTCTAGTCACATTTGTGAATATTACACAACATTATCCATTTGATAAAGAATGCTTTCATTGTTTCAGCTGATGATAACATTAATTAAGGTCATTGTTGATTTGACGCAACTGATGCCATCCTTCTGCGGGCCAGCTAGAGCCAACTGTAGTCAGTGTTGTTCGACAGCAACAAAGATGAATATATATGGCAGATACAATACAAGGCCAAGAAGAACGAGGAGAAGGTTCGCCTGTATGATCCAGTTGCATGGTAGTGGATGGCAGTACCCATCGACATGCTAGTTGACACATCAGTTAATAAATAATTATTGTTAAAATCTCTATTTGTTCATTACTAGACATTGGTATAGACTTATTATTAAGATTAGAGTGTATTTTGAGCAATAGTCTGCTGGACGCATTATGTTTTTTCATATCACGTTTTGTTTTGGTCGTTTTCTCAAAACGGTATTTTTGACAATTTGGCAAGAAAAATTATTTTGGAAAAACTATACAAGATAGAGTGTTGACATTTTCACCAGTTATTCCGTGGAGTGTACTCTGTGCCTTAGGACAATTTGAATGTCTTAGCTACATCTTAGGTGTTTGTAGGCAAGGGTAATCCAACTAAGGAATTTTAAAAAAAAATCTTCACCTGATCAACACAACTCTAGTCATAAAACATTTAAGTCAGAGTGCAAAACCATCTTAAAGCAACATTCCCACAGGCAATTTATAGCAATTGCAGGATGGTACTTGCTATCACATACCCAAAATAATTTTACTCTGTAGGCATACTTCCATAGAAACATAAATCGCAGTTACCATGGCAACAGTTATACAAATTAGCCCAATTTCCACATGTACAACAATCTTCACATATCTAATATAATCCCCAAATTTTATGAAGATATGTTGAGTTTTAACCAAGATATGGCCCATAGTTACTTTTCGACCAGTGGCTACCCTTAAGCTGTCCACTCTTACATATCGTGCTCTATCTACACAACAACCTACTTGGCTAGTCTCCTGCATCTTTCAGATTTCGCTAGGCAGCTCAGATCATCAACTTATCAACAACTTAATATGCCTAAAACAAAACTGAACTTGGGCAAACGTGCTTTCTCTGTCGCTGCACCTAGGGTCTTGAATGAACTCCCTATCACTTTGAAAACATCTGAAACTGTAGCTATCTTCCAAAAAAAACCTGAAGACATATTTACTACAAATTGCATTTCCACCATAAATCTTTGGTTGTCCCTCATTCTGATAACGACTTTTGCACGTCCCTGTTCACGATTATGCTTAAAGATTGTGTTTTGTTGCGCCTCTAAGCTCAGGTTCCTGAGGATATAGATGCCATAGAGGTTAATATATATGATATGTCAATCATATGTCAATCATATGTTTTGATGGTTTCCCTTGGTAGTAACTGACAGAACAGTGCATTTCGATACATTAAAATCCAACTGCGACATTTTCTTATACAAACATCTAATTGAAAATAAATAGTTTTACCTTTCCTTGATATTCCAATGCTAACTGGGACCTGCAACATTAAGACAAAATAAATATAATTACACATAACAAATGAAAGAAAAAGAAGAACACAGAAATGTAGAACTAATATGCAGAAACAGAAGAATAAATGTTTTGTCACCAACCTATACAATATGCTACTAACTTGTTGCTGGATAATATGACATAACAGGAACAAATTTACTGTCCCTAAATACTTAACATGATTCACTATACATGTCTAAAATAAAAAATTTACATAAAATAAAATAAAAAACAGACAAGGTGTCTAATACATTTGAAACAATTTTAATACAAAATACAAATAATTCATATTTCTTCTAAATGCAAAAACATTTAAAATGAAAATACTTTTCACAAGCATTTCAAATAATTTTTAAATGCTCCTCAAGTATTAGGTAATTGTCTTGTTAAGATGTAGTTAGTCTGATATTTAAACATGTTCCATTTTCATGTCATCCAGTGGTAACTGGTGAATCCAGCTGGCCAGCAGTCATTGCACTAGCCATAGAGACACAGTGAGAGGGGCAGAAAGGTGGAGGGAGGGAGAGGATAGAGAGGGAGGGAGAGAGGGGTTAGGAGGGAGAGGGTAGAAGGAGGGAGGTAGGGAGCCAGAGAGGGAGAGACGGAGAGAAAAACACAGGGAAAATTGGAGAGGGAGGGAGATAGAGAAAGAGGGCCGGGGAGAGCCAGGGGGAAATAGAGTTAGAAATGGTTATAAAGAGGGAAGGAGACAGAGGAGAGAGGGGAAAGGAATGAGAGAGGGAAGGAAGGAGAGGGAGAGACGAGAGGGGACAGAGGGGGAGATAGAGCAAAAAAGAGAAGGGAATGAGACAGGACGGAAGACAGATGGAAAGAGGGGGAGAGAGGAAGATGGGGAGAAAGGGAGAGAGGGAGGGGAGTGAGGGAGGGTGAGAGAGAGGGAGAGAGAGGGAGGGAGGGAGAGAGAGAGAGTGGGGGAGAGAGAGGGGGGGAGAGAGAGAGAGAGAGAGGGAGATAGAGAGGGAGAGAGATAGAGAGAGAGAGAGGAGATAGAGGGAGAAAGATAGGGAGAGGTGGTAGAGAGAGAGAGAGGAGATAGAGGGAGAAAGATAGGGAGAGGTGGTAGAGAGAAAAGTTTCATCATCATGTAATTGCCCAGAGGACGGGTCCCATAGAAATTGTTCACAATACTTCTCAGTTGATGTTTGTCCTGCATAACATTAAAATTCACATTTATCCTGAATTCAGAAGCAAGTAGTTTTTGATAGAATCACTTTGGTCATACTGGTCTTCTCTGACCATGCTTTGGTTACCAAGTAATCAGTTCTTTTTCCACGTCTTTACTTCTGGAACAGTGACCTGCAAAATGGTCTCACCTCCACCTGATTGTCTCTGAGATCTTTGGTGTTTTAATAAATAAATTCTCTATTCTCATGTGTCGCGTCCATAAGATGTTGAGTGTTTTATACAGTAGTCATGTGTAGCATCCACCCAATCGGTCCTGCATACTTTGGTAATCATCTATGTTTGTGCCCAATAAATTAAGACTGTTTCAACCACCACTCAAAATTTTTTTTCTTCATATTTTCACTAAACTGTAATAGGCTGCCTGGGCTTTTGCCATTCTTGTTGTTAGAGTTTTGTCACCATTGACAATCAGAGCATCTAGATATAAAAAGTCATCCTCTTGTTCACATTTCTGACCATACGTTGTTTGGATTTGGAGTTTGTGAGAAGTTTCAGTAAAAATTTGAATGACAATATAGACAATAGGCTGTTCACTTACAACTGGACAGGTCTACCCAGGAAATGAAATGTTAGTGTTTTAACCCCATAGGAATGGAACAGAGAAGTAAGCTGATGGTAAACATTTAAAGTTGCCTGCTTGTCCAGTAAGAGATGGCCGTCTTCCAACAGCAGCTCATTATATGTATTAACAATGATCCCTTGGATTATCTATGAGTAGCTCTGGAATACATGACTGTTTTGAAAATTAGAAAAGCAATTGAAATTATTTTAAAAAGCATCTGAAAAGCATCTTTGAAGTGTTTTAGTTACAAGTACGGGAAATCCATTCAAAACATGATAGGTGAATAATGAGACTTTCACATTTCATGTGGTGCAGCTGTAAGACCTTACAGGCAACCTGGCTTAGGTAACATGCTTATTACTGGCCATCCTGTTATTATGGTCAGTAACACTGTGCAAAATGAGCAGACTTCCCTCTCAGTACTGGGCAGTCATAGTGAAGAGTGACAATATATAGCCAATCTTTTTCCAATTTGATGCAAAGAGTGTTTTAACAACATTAAGTGGTCAGTGAACATGCATGGCTGACCCATAATGTTGATATAATAAAATATAGTTTAATACAAGCATGCAAGATTCTCAAATTCATTGATCCTTCTACAAACACAACCATTACAGATGATCAAACTCACTGGTTCTGTTGCAGACACATGCGTGCAAGATTCTCAAACTCATCAGCTTTCAGTATGTCAGGGTGACTCGCATTTGCATCAGATGGCTGCTCCTCACCACCACCATCTCTCTCTTTCTTTCTGTCTTCTGTAACGTTCCACTGTGTCATGTTAGACAAGGCCTGGCCATATTGATATGTTCTTAGTTCTTAGTATTATACACGAGGTGAAACGAATAATCACAAATTCGCCCAACAAAACAAAACCCGATCCCTACGCGGCTTTTGAGGCAGTGTCTGGATCATTTCGTGCCGTTTATTACAGCCATTATTTACAAATCATTGGCAACGTCAGTGGTACCCGCATGTTTCAAACGTGCAGTTGTGAGACCATTGCTTAAAAGGCCGGGCCTTGATAAGGAAGTTATGAATAATTATCGGCCTGTGTCAAACCTACCATACGTGTCAAAACTTCTTGAGAAAGTGGTCGAACATCGTTTGAAAGATCACCTGGACATCAACAATCTACACGATTTTCACCAGTCGGCGTACCGAAATAATTATTCAACCGAGACAGCTCTTGTGAAAGTCCAGAATGACATCGCAGAAGCCCTTGATCAAAAACGTGTAGTTGTCTTGGTCATGCTTGATCTGTCCAGTGCGTTTGATGTTATTGACCATGGCATTATGCTAACGCGTCTTCAACACTCATTTGGTGTGACTGCAGAAGCCCTGGATTGGATGCGATCCTACATTAGCGGCAGAACGCAATGTGTCTCTGTCGGCCCCACAATTTCGTTCAACGCAAATCTATGTTGCGGCGTGCCACAAGGATCCGTGTTGAGACCGAAACTGTACTGCATATACACTAAACCAGTTGGTGATATAGTGAAGAAACATAATCTTCACTACCACTGTTATGCAGATGACACACAAATATACTTGTCCATCAAGCCTGATGAGAACTGGGCCAGTGAAAGGTCAGCCATTGAAGCCTGTGTGGCTGATGTTGGCGAGTGGATGAATAGAAACATGCTGAAACTGAACCAAGAAAAAAGCGAACTCATTGTGTTTTCGTCCAAACATCGAATTCTTCAAGTGAACGACTTGTCCCTCACGATCGGAGGCAGACTATTACATGCTGTGCAATCCGTGAGAAATCTTGGAGTTATTATGGACAGCAGCTTGACAATGGAGAAACAAGTGAATGCGATCTCCAAGTCCTGTTTCTACCACATTCGAAATATTGGCAAAATCAGGCAATACATAACAAATGACGCCTGTAAGATTCTAGTCCAAGCACTGGTAACATCTCGCCTGGACTATGGAAACGCGCTACTGCAAGGTTTGCCTCAATTGCTAATTGAACGATTGCAGCGTATACAGAACTCCGCTGCTCGCCTAATCACCAGGTCACGCAAGAGCGAACACATAACACCTGTGTTACGTGAGCTACATTGGCTTCCGGTGAAATACCAGCTCCCCTTCACGTATAAAGTGCTCAACGGATTGGCACCGGCATACATGAGTGACACTGTGCAGAAATATCAACCAACGCGTAGGTTAAGATCAACGGAGAAGTCACTTCTCGTCGTACCTGTACTACGGACTGCAACTTATGGTGAACGTTGTTTCAGCCGACATGCGGCCATACTGTGGAACGACTTGCCTGAAAACATTAAACAACTGAACACTCTCAGCTCTTTCAAGAGACACTTAAAAACACACGCTCTCGTTTTAATGACATTGCTATATACCAATGACTTATTCGTTATGTTTTATTAATGTGTTTACTATATAATATATATGTTTATTTATTTTTTAATGTTTAAATCAGCTCCTTACACTAGCTACTTTTAAAATAATCTATATTTTATAGTTTTATTTAATTTATGCAGTTTTATGTAAAGTGTGTATTTTATAGTGTTATTTAATTGATGCAGTTTCATGTAAAGCGCCTGAGAGCATTTTATCCTAATTGGATTCGGGCGCTATATAAATTCCGATATAATAATAATAATAAATAATAATAGTTTCATTAGTTCTTAGTATTAGTTTCATTAAGTAGGTAGTTGGTAGTGGTAATTGGTAGTATGTCACTATAATGTTGTATCATTTATTACTACATCAATGATTAACACTAATTGAATTTTTAAGTTCTCTCCAATGAATATTTTATATTAAGACTTAGTAAATGATTTATTAATAATATATATATCCTGTTTGAATCTATATTTTGAAATTTTTAGTAATGTATTTATTATACATACATAATTATGGTGTGAGTCAGATATACTGCATCAGTGGAAATCAGATTATACACTAGAGGCCCATTTCATTACTTAAAAATAACAAGATCACATGCCGACTTCATTATTAGCACAATCAAGTTACTACATTTGTTTTAAAAGTGTTTTAAGCTAATTTACATACACCAAGCACCCAAAAAAATCCATTATAATCTAGGAGAATTAATTTCCATCATAAAATAATTGTCCACCATTTCGTTGGCATTAGTCCCCATGTGCCCATGTTGTATGTGAGCACAGGGACTATAAAAGCACTGTACAGTCGTAGATGGAGATCTCGAAATACACGTATAAAATAATAACTGACTATATATTCCAAAAGCATAAATGGTGACACACATGTGTACAGCTAAACATGTTCTTCAACTAAACAGAAACCCATTGATCTGCACTGTATAATGACATACCAAGCAGTCTCTGCTGTGTAGATGTTTCAATTAGTGAAGTCTCATAGAACATCTTCTCAGCCTGGATAAACTGTACTGCCTTTTCATCTGAATCGAATCAAGGATAACATACCTGTTTAAATCTTTATCCTGCTTATATTACAACACCTTTCTACCTTGCACACAACAGCCACAACTACAAACTGGACATCTGGTTTAACCAACAATGAGGAGTGGAAAGTACAGTACAAGGTACATAAAGCAGTAGTAGCAACAATGAGGAGTGGAAAGTACAGTTCAATGTGCATAAAGCAGTAGTAGCAACAACGAGGAGTGGAAAGTACAGTACAAGGTACATAAAGCAGTAGTAGCAACAATGAGGAGTGGAAAGTACAGTACAAGGTGCATAAAGCAGTAGTAGCAACAATGAGGAGTGGAAAGTACAGTACAAGGTACATAAAGCAGTAGTAGCAACAATGAGGAGTGGAAAGTACAGTTCAATGTGCATAAAGCAGTAGTAGCAACAACGAGGAGTGGAAAGTACAGTACAAGGTACATAAAGCAGTAGTAGCAACAATGAGGAGTGGAAAGTACAGTACAAGGTGCATAAAGCAGTAGTAGCAACAATGAGGAGTGGAAAGTACAGTACAAGGTACATAAAGCAGTAGTAGCAACAATGAGGAGTGGAAAGTACAGTTCAATGTGCATAAAGCAGTAGTAGCAACAACGAGGAGTGGAAAGTACAGTACAAGGTACATAAAGCAGTAGTAGCAACAATGAGGAGTGGAAAGTACAGTACAAGGTGCATAAAGCAGTAGTAGCAACAATGAGGAGTGGAAAGTACAGTACAAGGTACATAAAGCAGTAGTAGCAACAATGAGGAGTGGAAAGTACAGTACAAGGTGCATAAAGCAGTAGTAGCAACAACGAGGAGTGGAAAGTACAGTACAAGGTACATAAAGCAGTAGTAGCAACAATGAGGAGTGGAAAGTACAGTACAAGGTACATAAAGCAGTAGTAGCAACAATGAGGAGTGGAAAGTACAGTACAAGGTACATAAAGCAGTAGTAGCAACAATGAGGAGTGGAAAGTACAGTACAAGGTACATAAAGCAGTAGTAGCAACAACGAGGAGTGGAAAGTACAGTACAAGGTACATAAAGCAGTAGTAGCAACAATGAGGAGTGGAAAGTACAGTACAAGGTACATAAAGCAGTAGTAGCAACAATGAGGAGTGGAAAGTACAGTACAAGGTACATAAAGCAGTAGTAGCAACAATGAGGAGTGGAAAGTACAGTACAAGGTACATAAAGCAGTAGTAGCAACAATGAAGAGTGGATAGTATAGTACAGCTTACATAAAGCAGCAGTAGCAACAATGAACAGTGGAAAGTACAGGGTTAATAAAGCAGCAGTAGCAAAAATTAGATTTGGGTACCTTTTTTTTTACTAAAATGGGAACTAGCTCATAAGCATGATCTAATTATTTTCATAATAATAATTATTACTATTATTTACTCTTAAAACTAACCAAAACAGAAAAATTTACTTCACTGAGAATCCATCATAAATATTACTCATCTTATTATAATCGAGCATGTCGAGATTAATCGAGATTAGTGATGTATGGTCATCTCAGTTTTATTTTTTCAAAATTCACCCTGCTTTTACCCTTTCTATGAACAATCCAACTACCTTTTTGTAGTTATTACGAACAACAGTCCGTAACGCTATGTGAACAATTACATACAATTGTTGAAAACATCATGCATTTTTCGATTGTCTGAAGTTATGTAATTTAAGGGCAAGGCGTCACTACACTGCCTGTGACAATTTCAAGAGTTGGAAAGACGCTATCAATATACTGACTGGTAGTACCAAGTAAAAAGGCATAGATTAATATTTCTGTGATAATATTGTGTATCCTGAAATTTGGTAAACATAAATTACCATGTTATCCCATCCGGAGGATGGACATTTTTGCTAGTATCAATTATCAGGTTACTTTAAGCAAAGCCACAGGCAGCCTAAATAAATGGCCTAACTGCACATTATCTGGAGTCTACTTTTACACAGAGATCCTGTTTTTCTTGACATCTTCAAAATGGGGGAGATGAATAATTTGCAAATGTCTATCATTTATATCACGAAAATTTTATATGCAATGCAGCATACACAGTTTTGTGATATTGTGAAGGTCATGGTTGTTCAGGAAGTATTTGCTATTAAATTTTTAGCAATGTCACATACCAATCAAAATGAACACATCCTAACCTTCCTAATGCGCCTTCAGTCAAGTAATAATCTTGTGTGATATTTTTTGTGCCCTGCACAATATTTATCATTGAAAACAACTATTATATGAAGACATATTTGAAAAAAGTATCTAAAGAGTACTCAAAAAGTATAATGATAAATAATTTGTGAAAACGGTTTTTGAAAAAATCTTTTAAAATGGATCTGAAAAAATTATTATATATATAAAAAAAAATTTCAAATACTCTGTCAAATATTTTTTTAGAACACTCATTCAAATATATTTTTTTCAATACTAGTTAAATTTTTTTCAATACTGCAAGAAATATTGTATACCGGTACTTATTTTTTCTAATATTTTTTCTCTTTTTAACTATTTTATATTTATTTTCTAATATATATATATATGTATATATATATAACTATACTTATTTTCTAATATATATATATATATATATATATATATATATATAAGAAAATAAGTATAAAATATTTAAAAATGGGAAAATATTAGAAAAAATAAGTATATATATATATATATATATATATATATATTTTTTACTAGTATTGAAAAAATATATTTGACCAAGTATTCTAAAAAAATATTTGATGGAGTATTTGGAAAAACAATTGTATATAATATTATATATAATAATTTTTTTCAGATACATTTAATTTTTTTTTCAAAAACCGTTTTAAAAATTATTTATCATTATAATTTTTAAGTACTCTTTAGATACTTTTTCAAATATGTCTTCATATAATAGTTGTTTTAAATAATAAATATTGCGGAGGGCACAAAAAATATCACCCAAGATTATTACTTGATTGCAAGATCATTAGGAAGGCTAGGATGTGTTCATTTTGGTTGGTATGTGACATTGCTCAAAATTTAATAGCAAACACTTCCTGAATAACCATGACCTTCACAATATCACAAAACTGTGCATATATATATATATATATATATATATATATATATTAGAAAATAAGTATAAAATATTTAAAAAGAGAAAAAATATAAGTATACAATATTTGTTGCTGTATTTGAAAGAAATATTTAACTAAAAAATAATAATTTTAATATAAAAACATTTATTTGAAACTAAAAAATTATATATATATATATACATATTTATATATAAATGTATTTGCCCACATGTCCTTGCAAGCTAAGCTGCATGGTTTCCTTCTGCGTTCAGTTAATTACAGGTTTCAGAATAATAATAACAATAAACTTCTATGGCACATGTATCCTCAGGAACCTGAGCTCATGAGGTGCAACAAAACCAAATGATTATGCACAAAAGTCATTATCAGAACAAGAGAACACCAATGATTTATGGTGGAAATGCAATTTGGAATAAATATATCTTGTTTTTTTTATGGAAGCTGTAGCTGTAGTTTCAGATATTTTCATTTTGGTGCATTGACCATATTGGCAACACCAACACATGTACTGGCAGACTTCAGGTTTATAGAACATGACAATTGCTAAATATAATGATGGCAACTGTTTTACAAATGGACACATTTTATTGAAAGTGACCAGTGGCAAAGTTATATTGACATATTTAAAGGATACATTCTTCTTGCTTGTAATAAATGTCAGCTACCTAAAACAGAAAAAGATAGCATACACCACTAATCTAAAAAGGCGGTACATCTATACTGTAAAAATTGGAAATGTTAATTTGAATAATGTCCACCAACCTTTAAATATAAAATGTGGTACTACTCACAATACTACACTAAATAGCAAGCTTTTATATTAAATAAAGGGATTGTAACAAAGCTAGTTTAACATCACAAGAACGAACATTTGGGATAGTCATTTGGGTGTTTTCTTAACATGCAGTATGGTTTTTGACACAAACAACATTTACTTCAAAGATGGAATTCTAAGACATTGCCCAAAGCCCAACTTAATTAATGTTGATCTACGATATTTACGTTTGTTTAGAAAATAGCTAATATTGTTGTATTGTCGCATATTTTGATCAAAGATTTAGAAAAACATATTTTGCAAAGATGGTGTTGATAACTGCTCATGGGAGTCGGAGTATTAGAACAATCTCTTTAAGGGAGTTTTAATCTGGCCAAGATTCAGAAGTTCAGGTAATACTCACACTGCGAAGACATTGGGGCAAGAAAACAAATGTGTTGTGTTGTTCAAGTCCCTTGAGGCACTGTAGGAAACATTTCAAGGCAGTCTCGTTCTTGCCAAGCTTTAGCAGCTTCTCTCCTTTCTCATACATCTTGTTTCTTTTCTTGTAACTCATTTCAGCCTCACTGCCAGTATCCAGGCACTCTGGGGAACACCACACATATATGGATAGACTGCCAGCTGATGAAACTTCACTGATGCAATTGAAATGCAATGTGTTCACCTGGCCACCAGCTCACCTTAGAAAATCATGCTACCCAGGTACTAGACAATTACTAGCACTATATATATATATATATATATATATATATATATATATATATATATATATATATATATATATATATATATATATATATATATATATATATATATATATATATATATATATATATATATATATTTTATATATATTATATATATATATATATATATATATATATATATATAATTTTATATATATTATATATATATATATATATATATATCAGCCTGTGATTCCCCATTATGCTAATGTATACTCAATGTGCTTTATCCTGTGTAGCTTCACAAGTTGTGGCTTTCATCTTGCACAGGCATTAGAATATAAAATAATGCATCTGGCACAAATCTTGTATTTCATGGTGCCCGCCATTATTAACAAATGTGCACCACTAATTGAAGAAATGTAGCTGTTCTAATACAACATAAAGCACATAAAGTACTTAATCAATTCAAAGGGATATTTGTGTTACATAAGGCAATAATATTATGTACCAACATATTCTTGTATTGTTTCGCCATCCAACTTCTCCAGTTCCTCCAGCTGCTTAAGCAATTCCACTGTATCTTCTTTCGTCCCGTCTTCTCGTATGTCTCCATGTCCTTCTCTCTGCTCGTCTTCTGTTTGTCTGTTGGCTGCTTGCAGTTCTTCTACAGCTGTCATTTCAGTGCCACTTGCTGCCTCAACCTGGGAACTACATGCAATCATTCCATTTGGCTGCAAGCTGTCATCTCGGCTTCCTCCGTCTTCCTTCTGCTTGTGGCGGTTTCTCTTTCGTTTCCTCTTGGACATTTTGTCTTGAGTTGTATGTGGTTGGTTTGTTGGACTATCTGTGGATACTAGTTGGCTGTCGACACAATTATTTTCACTCCTTGTTTCATTTGTTTTCTGAGTGGAATTGTCCTCTGCAGTACCATCCATTACTGTGATGGTGACAGTATGGTGCGATGTCTAGGACTGTGATGGTGTCGTATGGTGCGGGGTCGAGGATTGTGATGGCGACAATTTGGTGTGATATCTAGGACTGTGATGCTGACAGTATGGTGTGATGTCTAGGACTGTGATGGTGACAGTATGGTGTGATGTCTAGGACTGTGCTGGTGACAGTCTGGTGTGACGCATAGGACTGCTGCATGTGCACTGAAAACACAGAAAGCAACACATTAATGTCTCACTGGCATGATCATACATCCTGATTCTACATACATCATGATACTTAGTCACTGATATTATGTTAACACAGTGCAAATACATTTATGTAAAAGCAGTTTTAATGCGTCTCTGTCCGTACTGTTACCCTTGTCAACAGCTATCATGTGAGGCCACCAGTACCTGTCATGTGGTCATTAGAAGGGCGCTTACACAAAGACTTCTTAATTAACCAATAAAAGCTGCAAGGTGGGACTGTTTGCTGGCAACATGACTACAAGAACATGCATTTGCAAATATCAGACATATTTTCTCTTCATACGCCGGTATTCCTGTATATTGCTATACATACATGATACAAAATATCGTCACTGACCATTGCAGAAATGCTACACCTACGCCGGCTACTGTACGCAAACACGGTATGCAAACATGGCAGAATTAATTGCAACATCACTGCAAAACAATAGAGTGTCAATGTAAACGATTTCTGCCTGTGTATCCGTAAGAAGCGAAATAACAATATAATAGCAAACATAATGTTTCGTTATTAAATTAATTCGTTTGCATCGCCAGTGCAAAGTTTGGACCAAGTGCGGCACCGACCTACTCCCATATGTCAATTAATGTTCTTATAAGTCTCACAGGTGCTTCCGTGAGTGGAGCCAAGTGGTTTATTTATTCGAATGATCAACTACAATGTTATATTATGTTAATAAACTAAAATAATATCAGCTAAAAACATTATTTTGTGTGGTTTAGGCGAATTAAACAACACTAAAAATATGCGCGAGAACAGCTACGACCGCCGAACGTGCAGTGGTGGTCATGACAAAAGCGAAACTGAACCGAGCAAAATTTACGTTTGCGCTGTCACTTGTGATCTGCATGCTTATTAATTGGTTACGTCGACATTTCGGCCGGGGAACTCTTATGTCACGTCCATTTGTTGAATGGAACATAGTAATATAAATTATTCAAAATGGAGGTGGCCAGCCGGGCCAGCAAAATTGTTTAACTTGTGTCCCGAACTGACCCGGCGGCCTTAAAAAGGGCTCAGGGTTAGCGGGCCAGTGTTAATATCAAGGCCTGTCTGTCATCATTGACTGGGGTCAATTACATTGTAATTTGAATTGAAACACCAATTCCAATTCCGGAATTGGAATTGGTGTTTTGTGTCTAAAAGTGGTAAAAATGTAATTGTCATGGTATTTTCAATTACTTTTGCAATTACATCATGTAGCTTTTCAACTCAAATAATTTGCTACAGATATTCAATAAAATATAATATGTTTACCATACCATAATATGCAGGCATTAAATAAAGCTGCTTTAAAATATATGTTATTTTTATAGTATGTATATAAATATGGTAAACTCATACTTTTGTTTCAGGTGTTATTGGAATTGATATTATGATGTACGAAGTGGCGCTCCAGACCCGTAAGCACAACTTTACAGCTATTGGTCCGGCACTCTTTCCACTTTCTATGTCACATAGGCTTATTTTTCGAGTATGTGAGATGTGTGGCAGTTAGTGCTGCAATGTTTTAGGGTCGGACCTATACTAGCATAGGTGATTCATATGTTGTCCGGCAGTGACGGAACTTTAAGTTTAGCTGTTGCTATTTTTCCCTGGCAGGTTCTCATTGTGCATGCACACATGAAGTGCTGGACCAATAGTCGTTTTGCACCATGTCCGGGTCCGGACCTATAGCAACAGCCTATAACTGACCCCAACATTGGTCATTGCAACAAGTCTGGTCATCATTCACTATATAGAGTGTTTTGGAAAGATTGGGGGTTTGGAGTATGGGGTGTTTTATCAATGTTGGGATTAGAACCTTGTGATGTGTTGTGACACATATATGTGGTTTAGGTATCGCATACATCCTTACAAAAAAGTATCTTGGCCAAATTTTAATGCAACAAAATTATATTTAGAGGTCGCTACCAAATGTTGAACTTAGTTCCCACAGCTGCCAATGATAACTATATGTGTTTCTATCAAAATGTTCCAGTAAAAATAATCATGAGTCATAATTTGCATGACTACCATTTATCACGACCTTGTCATTTGACTGGTAGCCATTTTTGTTTGACGATTTGATGCCATCTTTTAGTAAAAAAAACGAGGCAAATACAGTGGACCAGAAAACGTCACAAAGAAAGAACCATGCGAGCGAAATAATGAAACAGCAATTCTCATTTGGTCGACTTTTGAAGAATCCGAAGGGACATCCAACATGGAAGAAGATAACGTTGCTTAGCCTGGACCATACACTTCTGACCCCATGTAAGAGAGCACGCAAAAATGTATTAAATCCCGATCTCATTGCAGCATTGGACCTACAAAAGTAAGCTATCTTACTGCTAACTACAGCTATTGCTATATTCAGTCATAATGTCACTAAATTCACAATTAATCAAACTTCCATCAAGCAACAATGTACCATGCTTCACGTTGAGATGGTAAAACACTAAGATTCATTTAAATCCAGTGCTCCACTGAATATACATTGGGATAGTAAACTTCTTGTACAGATAAGAGGAAAAGAGAACATATCCTAGTTCCCCAAGAAGAAGATAAGCTTTACAAGTGGGCAGAAGAACAAGTGACGATCAAATTTTGGAACATGGAAGTCATGGTCAGGGCCAAGTGTTTTAATATGACTGTATCCAACAATACTGGACACACAAATGGTGTACACGCCTTCTACAGGAGAAACTGGGAAGGAGCTTCTCAGTTGTGGATGTTATGTCATATTTCCGAACTCGTCTTGCAGGCTACTTTCTCTGTTTGTCTGTGATGGTCCAGTGACCCCCTGAGATACTTATCTTCATGAGATGAAGAGCAATGGGGCTGCATAGACCAAAATAGGTTCAGCACAGC
This sequence comes from Lamellibrachia satsuma, assembly GCA_033239005.1. NCBI lineage: Eukaryota > Metazoa > Annelida > Polychaeta > Sabellida > Siboglinidae > Lamellibrachia > Lamellibrachia satsuma. The sequence goes on along the minus strand of BSQZ01000171.1, from coordinate 282,737 downwards.
ACTTAACTATAATGTCAAGGCAAGTTCTGTTTCCGGATTACGGCAAGACATGCCACTGTTTGTTGGAGAATAGTTGCAAATTCAGAAACTTAGAGACAATTAAACAGAACGTCTAGAGCAGTTGATTATTTTCCTCGAAGGTCAGTCCAAACTGGGGATCAATGTAGAGACAAAGCGACGGGTGGTGCATATGCTGCAAAATAAAGGGAACGAGTGAACGAAGCAAACAACTCTTGAAGAGATGGACATTGCAGGGGTAGAAATTAACTTTTCTGGGCAGTGGACCACAGCACCACCAGCTCTGGAAATCTGGTGGTCCTGCCAAATTTCTGGTGGTCCATACTAGATTTAGTGAATTGAAGTTTATTTATAGACATACATAATTGAAGTTGTTACATGAAACTCGGAAAACAGAATAATGCACAAACATGTTATTTTTTTACTGTGTTTAGATTTGACATACAGTATAAATAAAGACAATGTTACTGACATAAAATTATCACAGAATTAAAAAACTTGCATCATGCCGAGTTCAATTTAAAATTGGTTGTGGCTATTTTTGCTATGCTCAACATAATATGGTACGTTAAAAAAATTTGAAGAAAACTTTAACTAGGAGATCGATATTCTAAATCAATAAGAATTACTTCATCGATTGATTGCAAAAGACGAAACGTTTTGCGAAAAAAGATGCATAATTCCTTGGAGTTCGGCAGCCACGCTGACACTGTCTGGCATGACGCAACGGATTAATTACGTGAAGCATTTTTATGCAAAACACGTTATCGCCAATTTGTGCAGTTCTATATAAATCATGTGTTCTATTGCACATAGTTAATCGATCGATAGAAAAACCATTATTTCATCATTCATTATTGTGGCGTATATATATATATATATATATATATATATCATGTTTTGCAGCAAAACACTTTTACCTCCACCATTATCAATTAGATGGCAGCATGTAAACATGTCGGGGTTTTGTTTGTCGATATCTTTCCTGTGGTGATTATTACGAACACCGTGTTATTCCCCATAGATGCACAGTGCGAGTGCGAAGGTTGGGGTGCGTCTATTAGTTCTCATGGCCCAGATCATGATCCGCTGCTATGGGTGAAATCAGCCTCTAAATCAGACTGGTAGCTAATCCGCAGTGGGGCGCCACTGTGAACTATGCTCACCGATCTATTTCATAACTATCGCTTGTTTTGCATGATGCATTTTGTCCAATCTACATGTGTTTCAAATTGTTTTGATGGTGCTAAATAAACTTAATGCATGTAGGCATACAATGAGGTGTTGTGTTGTTTGTTTTGTACTTAGCAAAGATGAATTTTCAGCACATCTACCACACCAAATGACACTTGATCGACACACTACAAATACACGAGACAGACACTGAAAAAGCATGTTCATTCGCGGTTTTTATAATTCCAGACAAACAACGTCAGCCAGCCACCACTCGATTCTTTGAGCATCATTAAATAGACAATTCAAACTCGCATGCTTTGCTGATGGAGAGTGAGCAATAAAATAAATAAAAGCAAGTCCTAGTACTTCCACAGACATCTAGTGAAAGCTGCCAGTTGTGATAAGTCCGTGATAAGTGACGCCAGCCACAGCAGTACTGCTGTCATTTGCGTTTAGCGTGCTTTCACTCCTAAAAATCTGTTTTTGCACATGGTTTCACTTCGCAAAAATACTATTGGGAATTATACGGTAGTTGTGTACATGTTCGTGCAATGCAGTGAAATGTTTCGTATGTTTAAATTACATCAATAATAACCGCATTCTCCCCATAGAGCCTCGTTTCCAGACTTGCAGTAACAAGGCAAGCTATCCCCATATGTCTAATGCGAGATCAGAGCTCTGACGTGAGAGCAAGCGATATTTCAACATTCAGTTTTTATTGGTGAACTGGCGCGTTTTCCATGTCATGGATGATGGTGGCAAGTCAGTGGCGCAAGTGCGTTGGTCGGTGTCTTGTCATATAGAGTATCTCCTGCGTTTTATCAACCAATATAAGGACCATTGGGTGCTTTTGACACTGGCTCACATGTGAACATGGTCTAAAAAATGGCTAAAAATTTCCAGTGGCACACCGAACCACTGCACATGAGTGGTTTGGTGGTCCAACTGCATTTTTGGTAGACTTGGGCCACCACTGTTAATTTCGAACCCTGCATTGTAACAAGAGCACTCGAGGATTTTCTATCTACCAACACACTCGGCTTCTTTGAAAACCCTCGGCCTACCTCATGGTTTCTTATCCAACTTTGACCCAGAGAACTGGGTACACAATGAAGGTTACATGAGAGGAGAGACTATTTCAAAGATGATGAAAGTTGTAAATGATGCAGCGAAAAGAGAAGTGGCCATAATGGAAGAACACAACTGCCTCCATACCAAAGGCTGTTGTATTCATCGCTGATGTCAAGAATGAGACACTAGTGAAAATCTTGAAGTAATGCATGTCATGCAAAATCAAGGCATTCTCCATTAGTGTCAAATAAAGAAGTTTTAATTATTTTTCTGGTAACTCTTAATTCATACATGTGGCATTGTAAAAACATGTATAAGGTACTATGGGTGCTTAATGTCGTAAACTTCAACTTTTTGTAGTTACCCCTAAACATCGATCAACTCCGATAACATTTTGGTAGGTTAGTGTTTTCATTGATTGTAAAAGAATTGATGGGTCTCCCGAAAGGAACTTTGACTTTCAACTTATACCCCTATTCAAGGACCACCCTAACAACACCTTTGGCATTACCTTGTATTAATTTTTTAATTGTTTACCTATTTAATTTGAGGATTAAACCAACTGACTGGTTAATGTCGTCAAGTCAAAAACTTGTTTTTGGCATCCTACATTTCATTTGTACATATGTTTATACATCATTATTTTGTATCGTGTTTAATAAAACAATTAATTCTTATAGACAATTTTTGGAAAAAGAATAATAATTTAGCTTTTAACATTTCCCAGTTAGAATATGTAAGTTGCACGTAGTCGAAAGTCAGTCAAATTATCGAAAATAGTTAACTTAATTAAGTCCTCGGAGCCCATTTCCCAGAATACAGAATATGCGAAATAGCGATTAGATAATTGATTGAGTGCATGGAGCCTGCTGCATACACATTTGAATTGGCCCATGCAAACGAAAACACTTCACGGTTCACCAGTTGTGAAAACAGTTGGGCCAAAACATCCGACACCCTCAAAAACTGGTACCAAAAACGGAACCCGGTCAGAATGCACCTCTTCCTGAATGCTCCAGTCGCAATGCGCCAACCGGCTTGGTCGGAATGCCCCACTGATATGATTACAGTCAAACATATATGCATACTAAAAATAAATTATGTATATTAGTATATTACACCAAAACAAAACTTATATTACTTCGTAATTGTTACTTTTTAACCGTTTTTTAAGACATCCTTCAGTCAATTTAGTGTCCATTTTCTAGAAACTACAGCATTACACTGCAACATATACCCGGGTAGATTATATGCCATTATGTTTTTATCATTTTAATACACAGCCAGCAAGACGATCATTAGAACTCATACAATTAGTTGTATCATTAAAATTAAATAAATAAAAGTATCATTATAATAATATCTTGTTTCTTTTTTGTTTCTACAATAAAGATATAGAGCAACGACAGTGATAACGAACTGTAGTTAGTGAATGCAATGGAGCCATCGGCGTATGGTCTTTGATCTATATACAGTTTTCCATGAGCTCATATTGAATGTGAAGCATGTTTGTTATTCACACCTGGCATTGAAGTTCAATAAACTTGAAGTTTATAAGATAATGAATAGGTGTGAAAATAGTGATAAAAATATTTCTGATAGTAGAACAACAGCACAAAAAGCAACTTTACATTATTTAAAAAAAGATTGTTGTAAATGTCTTTAAAAACGAAAATGATAATTATCTCAGAAGGGCGGGTTACATATAGATGAATAATTGTTGGACTCTTGATAAGCCAATGGTTTCCTTGTCCACTTGCCATCTGGGTGTTTTGCCTTGGATGGCAATCTTGTTACCTCTGGTTAAATCTTGTTTTGTTCGTCAGATTTTTTTTATGTGAAGTTATTCACACCTGCCCACTGAACGAAACAAAGCATAACACTTTCTAAATGGTGTGCCTTGCCAATACACTGGCTTCCCTTTGATGACAAGTACAGGAATAACAAGTGTTCAAAGTGAGGGCTAATTCCATTACTAGCACAACTGCCCATGAATGCTTTGATTGGAAATGAAGAACTAAGTAGGTTTGGCATGTCACCTCAGTCTAAGTTCAAAACGTTTACAGTATGGTTACAAACGGTTACACAAAGACTAATCAGGGCTGGGGTGATTCAAAAATTAATTGGAGTTATTCAATTAAATTCCTGAATTTGAATTGAAAGATTTTGAATACATTGAATTGGAACTGAAAGAAAATGAATTGAACCTCATTTTCTAGTTCTGGTGCGATCTGGTTTTATTTCCAATGTGATCCTCAATCCAACCCTAGAATTGTATACAAACTCAAAGTATTTGTAGCAGCTAAACATACATTTGTATACCATTTTAAGATCTGAGATGAGAACATTGTCCAAATTTGAACAAATAATTAGATATTACTATCATCCCATGCATTTGCTTTGGAAAAACTCCCATAACAGTTATATCGGAATTTGAATTGGATTTGAATTGGAACTGAAAGATTTGAGCTGGAATCTGAATTGAAAAAACGAATTATAAAAATGAATTGAATTGATTAAATTGAATTGAAAGGAATTTGAATTGGAATTGATTAAAAGGAATTGACCCCAGCCCTGAGACTAATAGATTGCACCCTTTATTCAACAAGAAATTGTTTTAAGATATTAATTCCCGGTGCGTGAGAGGCGTCGAGCAGGCAGTGTGGACGACATGTAGAAACACACCACAGGACTCTCTTAAGGAACCCAGTCCTTGACAGGAAGAAGAATTGCTATTGTCCAATCACATGATAAATACTGAATAAATTGCCCTCTATTCCTATGGGTATAGCCTATGCTTATGAACGATATTGAAAGAAGCGTCAGTCACGCAGACGTTTCATAAAAAGAACCCCAAAATTATCACAAATAACTTTGGTTTTATTATGCTAACACAATTAGATTCCACCAAAGTGTAGCATTCCGACCATGCCAGTTGCGTGGTGCATTGTGACTAGACACTGGTGTATTCAGGTACATTCCGACCATCCATGGTTCCCCAAAACCTCGTTGGAAAAATGTAACTATATATTGCATGACAACAATTGTTTTTTGATGGACACCCTTTATTCCTTTCTAAAATACAGTTCTTCTTCTTCTATTTAATGAACTCCTTCATTTGGTTGAAGATTGTGTCATTTTGTGGGTAATCTTTGGCAGCAGGAAAGAGAGAAGAATTGTTGTAGTGGGATTTAGTGGGGTTGGGGGATGCAGAAAGGGAGGGGATGGGAGAGGTGTTTATAGAATTTAGTGGGGTTGGGGGATGCAGAAAGGGAGGGGATGGGAGAGGTGTTTATAGAATACAGAGGTGGGCGCTGAAGCCTGGACTCAAGAGTCCAGGGTGGTCGCAGATACCACTACTTGGGGCAGGCTATTCCACTCGGCTATTGTGCGTGGGAAAAATGACATCTTCCTGTACTGCGTATGGTGGTAGGGAAGGTTATACCCAATGTCATGGGTCTTCATAGTGTTTGTTTTTTATGGACCGGATAGTGTGGGGAGGTACAGCGAGTTAATTGAGATTGTTCCTTTATATAGCATGCTTTCTTTGTACGGGTTTGGAGGGTTTGCCAGTTTAGTGTGTCTAGCGTAGATTCTATGGAGGAAGTGTGATGGTGCCTGTTGGTGACCTCCATGTGTTGTCGCTTGTGATAGTATGAAGTTGGTATGAAGCTTTTGCTGTTTGCACATAGCACTCTGGATGGAACACTTCTGTGGGTGGAAGGACATGGACCACTGCTCTTTCCAATGAGAGAGAGAGCATCCAGGTCACTCTGCTGTTTATTTTGGTCTGTTTTTTTCTTTATTGGGCAACGGCAGAATGTGTCATCTGCAAACATGCAGATTTTTTTTTATGTCATACCCTCAGGGAGGTTGTTAATATAAAATAGAAAGAGGATAGGTCCAAGTACTGAGCCCTGGGGGACTCCCGAGTCGACCGACGTGAAAGTTAACTTGCTGCCTTCGACCACCACTGCTTGTACTCTGTCCCGGAGGAAGCTTTGTATGCAGACATTGGTGTTGCCATTGACCCCATGGCGTCACAGCTTGTGGATTAGCAAACAGTGGCTCATTTATACAAACATTTGGAAAAGTCCTACACTATCACGTCCTACAGTACTCCTCTCTCCAAATTTTCTATAATTTCAACAATGAGACCTAATAGTTGGGTTTCACGTGAATGCCCTTTACGAAAGCCATGCTGTTTGGGTCTTAGGATGTTTTGTTTTTCTGCATGGGACATGATGTGACTAACAAGGATATGCAGTTGATTTAGCATATATGGTGAAGTAAATAGTAAAATTCCACACATTAAATCAAACAGCAAGCCGTACATATAATAACTATTACTGTATTGGATGTTGTCAGTGACACTTAGTATATACTTGATTATCCTAACTTAGGCATCACCAAATTCCGTGGTAACCTGGTGTTATTTTTTTAACTTCGTCGCAATTCATGGGTCAGAGTTTACTATACTATAATCTATATAGTCTATATAAAATGTCAATGTGAAGTTCTTTCATGGATTTTGCAATTAATGGTATAATAATGCTGATATCCAGATTTCGACCAGCTATTGCTACATATACCATAACTCATTAACTTTACAATATGTGCTAAATAATCGATGCGCATGCAATTAAATATTTTTCTTCCGAATAAACAGTCGTAGGGCCGTATTCCATAACAGGCAATGCGCGAATGTTTACGCGAAGGGTTCAGCCTACTGTTAAGTTTCCCATTGGTGACTATGTTAACGTTTTGCATGATTATAAGAAAACAAGACCATCAAAAATTCTGAAACTTCTTACCTGCTGTTGTCATCATCTCATTGACATGCTGGTCAAGTTTAGTCAAAGTCACATATTTCTAACTCTTTTAAAATGCTTGAACGTGCCATACCCATCAATGTTTACCAATTTCTGCATAAATTACTACACATATGCTCCTTGTGGCGAAAAAATTGCCAAAATTCCTTTCACCTATTTAAATCATCTAAAAATCCAGTTACACTGCCAACATGTTCTACCAGCAAACTTGCCAATGTGTCTGCTCAAATGCAGTTATGTCAGATGATGATTTTTTTTAAATTACACATATCTAAAATCACTGTGCCCTACATTCGTAACATACTAGGAAGTCTAACTGAGGTATGAACCCCGAAAGAAGATTGAGAAACATAGGCGGCGCTACAGTCGCGCCATAATAGAAATCGTGTTGGACATAGCGAAGTAGCGCCGCTACAGCCTCTTATCTTCTACGCTCGTTGATCACAGTGTCCATAATTGTTATGTAAAAGCAAGCATAAATCGACTATTTGCAATATAAACTGGTGGCAACATTTACCTTTCTTTAAATATTGTTTGTATGGTAACGAACTTCCAGCGTTGACACTTTGGGTTTGTGTAGCAACTCAAACATCCGGGTGCTTCTGGGGAAGTACCACGTCATATTTGATTACAGAGAAACGTAAACGAAAATAACATTATTATTATATAAAATCCTTCTATTGCGCTGAAATCCTCGGAAGACCCAAGCTCGGCAGCGCACCAAAGCAAAAGAGATTAAGCAGTCTCGGCTACGTCGATCTCGGCCCGCGTCGATGTCGGCCCACCCATTTATTTGTTAACAGAGATGGTTATGTGAAATGCTAAATTTCCTAAAAACTGCTTCCTTAACCAATTTAGCCTATCGCAAATCCGGTGCATTGCATGGTGTCCACATAAGTAGTGTATGAATAGTTTATGTAACATCCGCAGTCCATTTAATTAAAAAGCCTATTTTTGTTAAAATAATCGAAAGAATTCGATCTAAATAGTGGATATTCAAAATCGTAAGCACTGTGTGGGTCAATGCTGATCATGGGTGTGACCTATGACAGCATATCAGGCTCACCTTTAATACTTAAAGGGATTCCTTTAATTAATTCAAGGCATGCTTTTAATTATTTAAATACGCGTATATAAAGTGAAAGGCGTGGTTGTAACATTAAAAGCATGCCTTTGTAACCGGCATGGTTACTGGACAATTAGTAATTTATAATTGCCCCACCAATAACCCCACCGGTCACCCAGCAAAGGTCACGCGAGGATACCTGAGGAGCACAGGGTTGATGGTGCCATTACTTGCCACCATATGGCAGCACCCTGGGTAATCTATAGATAATCTAGTTAATTAGTTATTTTTTATTATAACTATTTGTCTTATGGTTAATTGCATTTATTGTGTCCGTTGCTGGTCCTGTTACAAATAATTAAGTTGTTTAAATACAAAATTTACCCAAGAGACAGTGGTCACATGTGGTCAGGGGAGGGGCTGTGTCCCAGTGGGCCAGGCTGATCCCACTCTCAACAAGACAACAACAACCCTGTTTTGGTAAGTTTCTAAATACTTTGTTATACCTTAGAAAATTAATTCTTTCAATTTACAATGGTACCAAAATGTCTACTAGAGAATCTTCCACCTTTCTATGTAAACATATTTATATGTTCAGTTGTAATTACTTAATAGTGACTCAGATTACTGATGTGCTAAGATGGGGAGCAAATGAACTGTATGGACGTTAGGGAGGAATGTCTCCACCAGCTGTCTGTTAGCAGCTAGGGCTTAATGACATTTTGAAAGCTTGTAGCCAGTAGCTGGTAGAACAGGTTACAAAGTTAAGTTTATTCATGTTTAGTACTGTTACATATAGTTAATGTATTATTATAGACAAAATACATTATGCAGGGACTGTGCATGTGTGGTATAATTATATAACATTCTGTACAGTTAAGCCAGAATCAGACTGGAGCACTCTCCCTCTCTTTGATGTTGTCGTGATTAATCACCCTGTGGCACTGGCTGGGTAGGGTGTGTGAAATATTCCCAAGGGACAAGTGCTTGAGAGCAAGCTGGGGCCACACTAGATAGTAACTTGTAAACAGGGATCTAGTGTTGGTTTGATCATTTAATGTAGTATTGGTATTTGATACATTTCTGGTGACACCATTGTGTTAGCATGCATATAATAATGTAGTTAGTCACTCTTTTGTTTATTCATTTACAACTGATAATTGGTTGTATATCATTTACAGGTGCAGATGACCCCCTGTAAAATGCAGGATGTGGTTGCACTGAGTCGGTGCTCAGACACAGTTTTACATTTTTGATTAGGCCTGCAGTGCCCAGTTGGGGTGAGCATTGTTATTTTGGTTTTATGGGTTGTCATGAAGTATTACTATTAGGTTAGGAAACATTTCATTTGACGGTCATCCATAACTATCTTAAGGAATAAATTATAGACACTGCATATATATATATATATATATATATATATATATATATATATATATATATATATATATATATATATATATATATATATGTGTGAGTATTAGTACTGATTTGTGTAATCGTAGTCTCCAAGGATTGTGTACCTTTATATGTTATAATGGATGTTAAGCATAACTGATATTGTGTTATTCATGGAGTACATCAAATTTTTATTAATTGTAGCTGCATTTTTGGCTGAGTATATTTGTTGTACACTTCACCACTTAGGAGTTGACACAGTGTTTAAAGACTATAAACCTATGAATCTTATTGGTACTAAGTCGGTCATGGCGTATTGCTGGATAGAAATCTAGATACAAATACCACAGGTGCCAAACTGCTATTTGGTGTCGGAGATAATCTATAGGTAATAATTATGTACCAATGTTATGCAGGGAATAGATGTTTTTGACTCTGTTGATTAATGATCCTGTGTAACCATTGTAGTAGTGCATGTAGTAATAATATTTTTGTATGTTTTACAGGTTTTTTTATATAGTTTTTGTTATACAAAATAAAGGAAATCACCATTTCCCGTCTTCATGCGATTCCGCGGTTACAAAATGGTGTCAGAAGTGGGATGAAGACAACAAAATAAACCCCAGCTGGAAGGAATGATTACATCACGAGAATGAAGATAACTTGACGTCCATCGGTCAGCGTTAGCAGAAGTGATGCGAGGCTCCGATATCTGTGCAAAGAACATCGATGCTGCTAACATCTGCTAACATCATGTTGTGTTGCGGGTTGCGTAATGCAAGTGACTGTGAGACGTCGATGATGATTCCGAAGTGACGAACATTCAAGGCGGCAACTTCCGAGGTGACAACTTCATTTGGTGCCTACATGAGTAGGACCAGTTCCGAACAGAACTGAGTGACACGTTTGAACTGTGACAGGGACACTACAGAAAATGTCATGCCTGTTAATAACTATGTGTAATGTTGTTTTCTTGCAGCGTGTGTATCCTTGAACTGGTACAGGCCAGATATTGTATGTTATGTATAATGTTTTTCTTGCAGCTTTTCCCTGCAGCTTGGGTATCATGTGTTGCGATGAATACTGCTGGGATATTTTTAATGTCACTCCTGCTTTGGAGCTGGGTCATTAGGTGGGTCTTGGTTATCTAGCTTGGTCTTGGCAGTGATAGTACATGGTGCCGGTTAACTCCTTGGAGTAATTTTATAGACTGTGTCCTAAGAAAAGGTAATCCTGCAGTTGTTCCTGGTTATATGTGTGACCATTGCTTGGTGCTAAGGCTTGTCATTACCGATATATTTGCTAATTTGTTAAATCTAATTATTAATTTCTTTGTGCTTGGGGTTGCCTGCCTGTAGTCATGGATGTCTTGGAGGAGCAGCTTAAGGTGTTGCGACTGCAGCTTGAGCAATCCCGGCCTCAAACAGCAGAAGCAGAGCAGGAGAAGGCTGCAGCGGAAACTGAGTGGAATGCTCAGAAAGCACATATGCAGCGAGAATTAGAACGAACCGGTGATGCCGTACTCAGAGAACCTGCAGCCGTACCGCCACAGCGCATTTATGTGCAAAGGGAGTGGCGGATGCCTAAGCTGTGCGGTCGACCCCAGAAGCCAGATGATCCGGATGTGGATGACTGGGCTTCAGATATTGAGAGCCACCTGAAGGCCAGTCCATTTTCTGATCAAGAGGGGCTGGACTTCATCATGGACCACCTTAGTGGGGCAGCTGGACAAGAGGTAAGGTTCCGAGAGCCTAGAACAGCCGAGGAGGCTCTTCAGATTGTAAGGAGTGTCTTTGGTGATGTAGACACAGTGGGAGCGGCACAAGAGGCCTTTTATACACGGGTTCAGCAGCCAGGCGAGACGCTGTTAGATTATTCACTTGCCTTAGTGAAGTTGTTTGGGAAACTGAGCAAGCGACAGACTAGGTTAGCCCCACTGAGGAATGAAACCCTGAAAGGGCGGTTTGCTTCAGGAGTGCGTGAGCCGCACTTGCAATGCGAAATGCGCCGGCTCGAGATGGATCAGCCGGGAATGTCCTTCTGGGAGTTCCGTGACAGGGGAGTCTCCTGGTTAGGGAAGGAGGTTCCCAAGAAGATGGTTTCCCAGGATGTAATCAGCACGGTCGCTGGTACTGGTGATGGTAATGCCGCCATAGTGAAGGTGTTAGAAGCTCAGCAGCAGCAACTGCAGCGAATGCAAGACCTTCTAACAAACCAGCAACAGCAGCTAGACAGTGTTAGGAACACACGAAGCTGGGAAGCCCGGCGTCAGCCCAAGCGTGGCTACAATGCTGAGGGGAAATTTGTTATACGTGTGGATCCGTGGACCATATCAGCCCCAATTGTCCCCAGAAGATCGTAAAGACGGGAAACTAGACGCCACCTCTGCACAGGTCCAGGTAGGGGATGGCGAGCTAAAGGACCCATCAGATGTGGAAGCCTTGATGGAGAAAGCCATCGGTAAATGTCCAGTGGTGGAGGTGAAGGTGAGTGGGTAGTTCGCAAACTGTTTGTTGGACACCGGAGCAGAAGTGTCAACCATCACCGAGGGATTCTTCAGGAACCACCTGCTGCCACGTGGACAGACACTGAAGGATATCACAGGATGGATTTCCATCACGGCTGCAAATGGGTTGCCTGTGCCTTATCTCAGCTATGTAGAATGTGAGGTGATTGTATTGGGGAAGGTTTTTAAGGACATGGGTTTCCTTGTGACAAGGGATCCAGAGGACCCTGTCCTATGACAGCGGAAAGTTAAACGCCCTGGAATAATTGGCTGCAACATATTACATAGAGTCGGGACCACTCTAGCCTCAGAACTTGGGCCTCGTTACCTGGAATCAATCAAGGTAAATGAAAATGGACCACAGTGGGCTAGTGTGTTGTCACTGGTCACATTCCCCAGAGACAGCTTAAAGCAGCGACATGTGAGACTGGCAGGGACGGAGCCATATATGTTACCGGCAGGGTCAGCTGTGACAGTCTTGGCTCACGTGGTGAAGCCAGTTGGGCTCTGCCAGCTATTGGTTGAACCACTCGATCAGGAGTCGGGCGGTTTGCCACGGGGAGTGCAGACTGTATGCTCTGTTGCCGGTGCTGACCAGAGTTGTGTTCAGGGTGGAGTAATTCCAGTGCAAGTATTAAATCTCAATGAGGAAGATATCTGGCTTCAACCTAAGAGTGTATTGGGAACTATACAGGAGGTGGATGTCTTGGAGCCACCTAATCTCATCACTGAAGTAAGCCTCAATGATATTATCATTCAGTCGGCGTGCGCTGAGGATTCTAGAATATATGAGTCTGTAAACTGCAAGGGCGAGGGACCGTCTGGGCGGACTGGGTGCACAGAATCTGGAGTTGATAGGTTACCATCTGTGGATTTGGGAGGGTTGGACCTTTCAGATGAGGAACTTCAGAGGGTGAGGATGTTGCTGGTCAAACACAAGGATGTATTCAGTAAAGACGAAAATGACATTGGTTATTGCGATGCTGTCCCACATCAGATAGTCACCTTGGATGATAGGCCAGTTAGAGTTCCACACCGAAGGGTTCATCCTAACCAATGGGAGGAGGTTAAGGCGCATCTCCAGAAGTGGCTGAAACTGGGGGTCCTCAAAGAATCCACCAGCTGCTATGCATCACCGGCTGTTCTAGTCAGGAAGAAGGACAACTCTTTGCGTTTATGCATAGACTATAGGCAACTAAATCTGAAGACAATCAAGGACGCTTTCCCGTTACCAAGAGTAGATGAATGCTTGGAGGCCCTCACTGGAGCAAAATATTTCAGTACCTTGGATCTGGCCCATGCCTATTACCAGTGTGCCATCGACGCCAGAGATGTGCCAAAGACGGCATTCCGGGTGGGAAATAGTGGACTTTATGAGTTCACTAGGATGCCTATGGGACTCTGCAATGCTCCAGCAACTTTCTCCCGCCTGATGGATCATGTATTGGGAAATGAGAATTTCCATTCTCTTCTCATCTACTTGGATGATGTTCTAGTTTTCGGAAAATCAGTGGAGGAGATGTTGCAGAGGTTGGACCTAGTATTCAGTAAATTACGGGCCTTTGGACTCAAGATTAAGCCACAGAAATGTAGCTTGTTCAGGCAAGAAGTTAAATTCTTGGGACATATCGTGTCTGCGGAAGGAGTCGCAACAGACCCAGACAAAATAAAGGCGGTACAAGAGTGGCAAGAGCCAAAGAGTGAGATCGATCTACGATCCTTCCTTGGATTGGCAGGGTACTATCGCAGATATGTACCTTCCTTTGCCCAGATAGCTAAGCCTCTTCACCAGTGTATAGGCAAAGCAACCAACTCGAAGAAGGGTACCAGGAGAAAGATACCACGGGACAGCCAACTCTTCCATGAAAAGTGGAATCGAGATTGTAGTCTGGCATTCCAGAGGTTGAAGGAGCATTTGACCAGTGCCCCTGTGTTAGCCTACCCAGACTTCTCGAAGCCGTTCATTGTCGAGACCGATGCCAGCTTCCAAGGGTTGGGTGCGGTACTTTCCCAAGAACATGGAGTTGTTGCTTACGCTAGTCGCGGTTTGAGGCCGGCGGAGAGGAATGATGCCAACTACAGCTCCATGAAGTTAGAACTACTTGCGCTGAAATGGGCCGTCACGGATAAGTTTCGTCCCTATCTGCTCGGGTCGAAATTCACAGTATATACAGATAATAATCCCTTGAGCTATATTCAAACATCAAAGCTGGGAGCTACGGAGTTGCGTTGGGTTGCCCAGCTTGCTCAGTTTGACTTCAGTATCAAATACCGCAGTGGTCGTACTAATGCCAGTGCTGATGCCCTCAGTCGGAAAACGTGGCATGGAGAACCAGTGGTAGCTGTAGTGGAAACGAACTCTGTAGCAGTGGAATTGACCGAGTTGGTAGTGGATCAAACAGTGGTGGGTACGTTGTGTACATCAGCAATACCCAACGAAATTCAAGAGCGACACCAAGTGATGATGGAGAGCGTAGAGGAAAATATGACAGCAGCAGCACTGGGCCAAGAAGCCAAACAGATGGGAGCCGTATCCCCACTTCCAGGGTATACAAAGCAGCAACTTGCTGAGTTACAGAGTCAAGACCCTATTTTGAGTAAAGTCGTGGCTGTGTGGAGGAAAGGCACAAGGCCAGGTCGGACTGAACTGCAGAAGATGCCTGCAGTTGCTCGTCGTTGGTACAACAAATGGGACCAATTTGTGTGTATGGACAACGTTCTATATGTTGAGTCCTTTGAGAATGGGGAAGGAACGCTACAACTTGCATTGCCAACCAGTTTGAGACAGTCAATACTGGAAGCTCTTCATGATGGAAGTGGACATCAGGGAAGAGATAGGACTCTTGCTTTGGTGAGAAAGAGAGCATTCTGGCCTGGAATGAGCAAAGATGTGAACTCGTATTGTGCCAGTTGTTCAAGATGTTGTACGGCAAAGGCGCTAAGACCTACGGTGAAACCGAGCATGGGCCATCTTTTAGCGGAGAAACCCCTCCAGTTAGTGGCACTAGATTTCACTTTGCTAGAGAAGGCTTCGGATGGACGTGAAAATGTCCTAACGATGACAGATGCCTTCAGCAAATTCACTGTTGCAATTCCAACAAAAGATCAAAAAGCATCTACGGTAGCAAAGGTTTTGACTCAAGATTGGTTTTATCGGTATGGGGTCCCTAGACGCATCCGTAGTGACCAGGGAAGAAATTTCGAGAGCGATTTAGTTAAGGCTTTGTGTTCTGTTTACGGAATAAAGAAGTCACGTACCACTACGTATCATCCGGAAGGGAACGGCCAGTGCGAACGATTCAATCGTACTATGCACGATCTACTGCGGTCTCTGCCGCCAGAACGGAAGAGACAATGGCCACGTTATTTGCAGGAGCTGGTCTTTGCGTACAATTCTACACCCCACGCTGCCACAGGTTTCTCGCCTTACTTCTTGATGTTCGGGAAGAACCCAGACTTCCCGTGGATGAGCTACTGGATGGGGATAGCCCTTTGTCACACATAGGTAAAGGGTATGGTGATTGGGTACAGGAGCATCAGCACAGACTTGAGGCAGCATTTGAATTAGCTGGACAGAGGTTAGCCAAAGCAGCTGGGATCAGGAAAGCCAGGCATGACCAGAAGGGATCGGATGCGCCACTGCAGCCTGGGGATAGAGTTTTTCTTAGGAATAGAGGACTCCTAGGACGAAATAAAATCCAGTATCGGTGGGTGGCTATTCCATACAGAGTCAAAGAAAGGATGAGTCCCGATAGTCCTTTATATCGTGTCCATCGGTTCGATGGTCTGGGACAAGCCAGGATGGTGCATCGCTCTGCGATACTGGATGTTAAGGATATGCGGATCCCTAATGAGAACACGGCTAAGGCACCAGAAGAGAGAGAACAGTTTTGGAAACATGAATCAGATGGACACAGGGAGTCAGTCTCGGAGGGTAGCTCCACACCAGTCAATGATAATTCACAATGGAAATTACCACGAAGAGGAACCTCCGATCTCCCCTGCTCCACCAGTGTTTCATCCAACACATCTCGAGGGATATAACAGTTCGAAGGAAGAGGAATCGCCGACACCCATTCCTACAATAGACAAGTCACACCAGAGTGACCCGACAACGGCTCTGGAAACCAGGGGTGATCGGCAAGCCCAGGCTGAAAATGTGGGGTGGAGTGGTACCCAGGCGCGCAGCTGTTTGTCTGTAGATTCAGACAGCAACGATTCTTCGGAGCCATTTCTGAGACAGTCTCGCCGGAAGTGTTTCGTCAAGATCAAGAGCCGGTCTGAACGCTCTAGGCGGTCGACTTCCATATCAACGGCCAGATCAGCAGATGAGAATGAAACAGTGACACTTAGGAGAACTAAGCGTTCCAGTGCTGGCCGCAACCCAAATCCCTATAATCTGCCACGGTCTGCTGCTCTCCAGACGACAGAGATATTGGTGCAACCATCGTTTGGCGAATTGAGTGAAGCTATGTCAACCTTAGGAGCTGAGTTGAGCTCAACGTTAGACTCCATGTTACAGACAGCTTCGTTGCAGTCGCAGGCAGCAACAGCTAACAATACTCATATATAGATCACTATTGGAAAAAAAAAAGTTTGGTTATATTTGTTCAGTTGCTCATGGGATAGCAACAATTTAATCAGGTGGGTATGTAACCGGCATGGTTACTGGACAATTAGTAATTTATAATTGCCCCACCAATAACCCCACCGGTCACCCAGCAAAGGTCACGCGAGGATACCTGAGGAGCACAGGGTTGATGGTGCCATTACTTGCCACCGAATGGCAGCACCCTGGGTAATCTATAGATAATCTAGTTAATTAGTTATTATTATTATAACTATTTGTCTTATGGTTAATTGCATTTATTGTGTCCGTTGCTGGTCCTGTTACAAATAATTAAGTTGTTTAAATACAAAATTTACCCAAGAGACAGTGGTCACATGTGGTCAGGGGAGGGGCTGTGTCCCAGTGGGCCAGGCTGATCCCACTGTCAACAAGACAACAACAACCCTGTTTTGGTAAGTTTCTAAATACTTTGTTATACCTTAGAAAATTAATTCTTTCAATTTACAATGGTACCAAAATGTCTACTAGAGAATCTTCCATCTTTCTATGTAAACATATTTATATGTTCAGTTGTAATTACTCAGATTACTGATGTGCTAAGATGGGGAGCAAATGAACTGTATGGACGTTAGGGAGGAACGTCTCCACCAGCTGTCTGATAGCAGCTAGGGCTTAATGACATTTTGAAAGCTTGTAGCCAGTAGCTGGTAGAACAGGTTACAAAGTTAAGTTGATTCATGTTTAGTACTGTTACATATAGTTAATGTATTATTATAGACAAAATACATTATGCAGGGACTGTGCATGTGTGGTATAATTATATAACATTCTGTACAGTTAAGCCAGAATCAGACTGGAGCACTCTCCCTCTCTTTGATGTTGTCGTGATTAATCACCCTGTGGCACTGGCTGGGTAGGGTGTGTGAAATATTCCCAAGGGACAAGTGCTTGAGAGCAAGCTGGGGCCACACTAGATAGTAACTTGTAAACAGGGATCTAGTGTTGGTTTGATCATTTAATGTAGTATTGGTATTTGATACATTTCTGGTGACACCATTGTGTTAGCATACATATAATAATGTAGTTAGTCACTCTTTTGT